>JAJIBD010000638.1:0-107515 GCA_021461705.1 Cryptotis parvus | reverse complement strand
TTTTTTTTTTTAATTTTTTATTATACCACAGTGAAACATACAATTACAAAGGTGATCATAATTGGTTCTTGGTAATACAGTATACCAGCACCCATCCCTCCACCAGTGCCCCATTTCCACCACCAATGTACCCCACCCCCTCCTGCCCACCCCCATGCTGCCTTAATAGCAGGTACCCCAGTTTCCTCTCTTTCTCTCTCTGTCTCTCTCTCTGTCTCTGCATCTCTCTGCCTCTTCTTTTACACATTGTGGCTAGCCCTGCAGATATTTAGAGTTTATCACTTAAGTCTCTTTGTGTATATTCAATGGTGAGTCTTAATCTGCCATTACCATTTCCCACATTTAGTAAAACACTGGTATCTATTTATGTCATATTAATGAATGCAGTCATTCTATATCTGTCCTTTTCCTTCTGACTAATTTCACTCAGCATGATAGTCTCCATGTCCCTCCATTTGCAGGTAAATTTCATAATGTCATCTTTTCTGACAGCCGCATAGTATTCCATAGTGTAGATGAACCACAGTTTCTTTAGCCAGTCCTCTGTTCTCGGGCATTTAGGTTGTTTCCAGATTCTAGCTATAGTGAATAGCGCAGAGATGAATAAAGAAGTACAGATAGTGTTTCTGCTATGTGTTTTTCGGTCTCTCGGGTATATTCCCAGGAGTGCTATTGCTGGATCAAATGGGAGCTCAATATCTAGTTTTCGGAGGAATGCCCATATTGTTTTCCAAAAGGGCTGGACCAGTCGGCACTCCCACCAACAGTGGATCAGAGTCCCTTTTTCCCCACATCCACGCCAGCACTGGTTGTTCTTGCTGTTTTGGATGTGTGCCAGTCTCTGTGGTGTGAGATGGTACCTCATTGTTGTTTTGATTTGCATCTCCCTGATGATTAAAGATGAAGAACACTTTTTCATATGCCTTTTTGGCCATTCGAATTTCTTCTTTTTTGGAAGCTTCTGTTCATTTCTTCTCCCCCATTTTTTTGATGGGGTTGGCTGTTTTTTTCTTGTGGAGTGCTACCAGTGCCTGATATATCCTGGATATTAACCCCTTGTCAGATGGGTATTGGGTGAATATCCTTTCCCACTCTGTGGATTGTCTTTGTATCTTGGTCACCGTTTCTTTTGAGGTGCAGAAGCTTTTTAGTTTTATATAATCCCATTTGTTTATCTTTGCTTCCATTTGCTTGGTCAGTGGTGTGTCATCTTTAAAAGATACTTTTCGTTTCGATGTCGTAGAGGCGTTTCTCCTATGTTTTCTTCGATGTACCTTATAGATTCATGTCTGATGTTGAGATCTAGAATCCATTTTGATCTGACTTTTGTGCATGGCGTTAGAAGGAGGTCTAAGTTCATTTTTTTTACATGTAGCTGCCCAGTTTTCCCAGCACCATTTGTTGAAGAGGCTTTCTTTGCTCCACGTAATATTTTTTGCTCCTTTATCGAAGATTAAGTGGTTGTATATTTGAGAATGTGTTTCAGGATACTCAGTTCTATTCCATAGGTCTACAGGTCTGTCTCTATACCAATACCACACTGTCTTAATTACAACTGCTCTGTAGTAGAGCTTGAGGTTGGGGAAAGTGATACCTCCCATCTTCTTTTTCCCAAGGATTGCTTTAGCTATTCGTGGAGTTTTATTATTCCATACAAATTTCAGGAGTGTTTGTTCAATTTCTTTGAAGAACATCATGGGTATCTTTATAGGGACCACATTGAATCTGTATAAAGCTCTAGGGAGTATTACCATTTTGATAATGTTGATCCTTCCGATCCATGAGCAGGGAATATGTCTCCATTTCCTCAGGTCTTCTTTTATTTCCTGAAGTAACGTTTTGTAGTTTTCTTTGTAGAGATCCTTTACATTCTTTGTCAAACTGATTCCTAGGTATTTGATTTTCTGCGGCGCAATTGTGAATGGGATAGTTTCTTTAATGTCCCTTTCTTCTCTTTCGCTGTTTGCATATAGGAAGGCCATTGACTTTTGGGTATTGATTTTGTACCCTGCTACTCTGCTATAGGAATGTATTATTTCTAGGAGCCTCTTGGTAGAGAGTTTCGGGTTTTCCAGGTATAATATCATGTCATCTGCAAATAGTGATAACTTGGCTTCTTCCCTTCCTATCTGGATGCCCTTAATGTCTTTTTTCTTCCCTGATTGCTATAGCAAGTACTTCCAGTACTATATTGAATAGAAGTGGTGAGAGTGGGCAGCCTTGTCTTGTCCCTGATCTTAAGGGGAAGGCTTTCAGTTTTTCCCCATTGAGAATGATGCTCGCTGTGGGCTTGTAGTAGATGGCCTGGATTATCTTGAGGAAGGTTCCTTCAATCCCCATTTTACGGAGAGCTTTCATCATGAACGGCTGTTGGATCTTGTCAAATGCCTTCTCTGCATCTATTGATATGATCATATGGTTTTTATTTTTCTTTTTGTTGATATGATGTATTATGTTGATTGACTTGCGAATGTTGAACCATCCTTGCATTCCCGGGATGAATCCCACTTGGTCATGGTGTATAATCTTTTTGATGACTCTTTGGATTCTATTTGCTAGTATTTTGTTGAAGATCTTAGCATCTGTATTCATCAGGGAGATTGGTCTGTAGTTTTCCTTTTTGGTGGCATCTTTGTCTGCTTTGGGTATCAGGGTGATATGTGCCTCGTAAAAGCTATTTGGGAGTGTTTTTGTTTCTTCAATTTGTTGGAAGAGCTTAAAAAGAATTGGGAGTAGGTCCTCTTTAAAGGTTTTGTAGAATTCACTGGTGAATCCATCTGGACCTGGGCTTTTGTGTTTGGGGAGACTTTTGATTACTGATTCTATTTCCTCGATGGAGATAGGTTTGTTGAGGTATTCCAAATCTTCTTGTTGCAGACTTGGGAAGCTATAGGAATTCAGGAATTTGTCCATTTCTTCTAGGTTTTCTTGTTTTATGGCATACAGGCTCTCATAGTAATCTCTGATGATCTTTTGAATTTCTGTGGTTTCTGTTGTGATGTCCCCGTTTTCATTTCTGATTCTATTTATTTGGGTTCTCTCTTTTCCTTTTCTTACAAGTCTTGCAAGTGGTTTGTCAATCTTGTTTATTTTTTTTCAAAGAACCAGCTTTTGGTTTCGTTGATCTTCTGGATTGTTTTTTGACATTCCATCTCATTGATTTCTGCTCTAAGTTTTATTATTTCTTTCTTTCTGCTTGGGTTGGGTTCCTTTTGTTGATCACTCTCTAAGATCTTAAGTTGTGAAGTCAGACTGTTTATGATGGCCTTTTCTTCTTTTCTGATAAATGCTTGAAGAGCTATGAACTTGCCTCTTAACACTGCTTTTGCTGTATCCCACAAGTTCTGGTAATTCGTGTCTTCAGTCTCATTTGTTTCCAGGAATCTTTGGATTTCCTCTTTGATTTCTTTTATGACTTGCTGGTTGTTCAGCAGTGAGCTGTTTAGTTTCCAGGTACTTGGTATTGGTCTCCGTTTTTGTGTACAATTAACTTCTATTTTCAGTGCCTCATGGTCTGAAAAAGGTAGTTGGCACAATTTCTATCTTCTTGATTTTATGGAGGTATGATTTATGGCTCAGCATGTGATCTATTTTGGAGTATGTTCCGTGGGCACTGGAGAAGAAAGTGTATTCAGCTTTTTGGGGGTGAAATGCCCTGTATATGTCTACCAGCCCTCTTTCCTCCATCTCTTCTTTAAGGGCCAGTATTTCCTTGGTAAGTTTCAATCTTGTTGATCTATCCAGGGTTGATAGAGCAGTGTTGAAGTCTCCAACTACAATTGTGTTGTTGTCAATGTCTTCTTTGAAGTCTATTAGTAGTTGTTTTAGGTATTTTGCTGGCCCCTCGTTGGGTGCATATATGTTTAATAGCGTGATTTCTTCCTGATATATGCATCCCTTGACTATTAAGAAGTGACCTTCACTGTCCCTTCTGACCTTCTTCAGCCTGAAGTCTATGTTGTCAGATACCAGTATGGCTACCCCAGCCTTTTGGATGGGTTGTTTGAATGAAGGATTGTTTTCCAGCCTTTTATTTTGAGCCTGTCTTTGCTCCGATTGTTCAGGTGTGTTTCTTGCAGGCAGCAGAATGTCGGATTCAATTTTTTGATCCATTGTGCCACTCTGTGTCTCTTAACTGGTGCATTTAGACCATTGACATTGAGAGAGATTATTGTCATGGGATTTTGTGCCATCTTTCTGAATAGGTTGGTTGTTCTTTTGGGTTATGTCTCGTCTTATAGTAGATCTTTCAGTCCTTCTTTTAAGGTTGGTTTTGATTTTACAAAGTTCCTAAGCTGTTGTTTATCCAAGAAGTTGTATATCTGTCCTTCAAATCTGAGCGAGAGTTTAGCCGGATAAAGAATTCTTGCTGAGGCATTCATTTCATTAAGTTTTTTCACTATATCCCACCACTGCCTTCGGGCTTGGAGGGTGTCTTCTGAGAAGTCTGCTGAAAGTCGAATGGATGCTCCTTTGTATACAATTTCCTTCTTTGATCTTGCTGCCTGAAGAATTATGTCTCTGTCTATGGCATCCATTACTTTGACTAGGATGTGTCTTGGGGTCTTTCTATTGGGGTCTCTTCTTGCTGGTACGCGTCGGGCTTCTTGGATCTGGATGCCTTCGTCCTTTAACTCAGGGAACTTTTCAGCCAGGATGTTTTTAACTGTTTTAATTTCCTTGGGGTTACTTTCTTGTCCCTCTGGGACTCCTATGATTCTTATGTTGTTCCGCCTGGCTTCATCCCATTGTTCTCTGTTTCGTTGCTGATCCATTATCCGGTCTTTTTTCCATCTTATGTAGATCTCTGAGTGCTTTCTGCAGCTCATCTTCAGTCTCACTGATTCTCTCTTCCGCTGCTGTCATCCTACTATTCAGAGCCCCGATTGTGTTTTTCATTTCGGTCTACTGAGTTTTTAAGCGATGATATTTCTATTTGCATGGTTCTCATTTCTGCTCTCATTTCCTCCCGTAGTTTATTGACAGCCCTTTCAACTGCTTCATTTATGTTCTCCTGTATTTTATTGGACATCTGCTCAATTTTTTCGTTGAGCTCCTTAAACATCCTACCAATTTCTTCTCTGGTTTCACTGTCAGAGAGATCATGCACATCTGTATTCTTTTTTGAGTCTTCAGGGTCGATTCCTTCATCTGTTCTTCGAGCTGGGGATCTGCGTTGTTTCCCCCATGGTGTTGTGGTGTTCAGGGATAGATTCCTCTGGTGTACTGTTTCTTTTTTCTTGAGGGTATTACCTTCCCTTGGTGTGGAAATTCCTAGTTTTTTCTATTAATTAGCGGCCGCGTTAGCCCGCCCCCCGCCAGCCACACACCCCAGGGAGGTAGGGTACCTGAGATGCAGACAGGCCGGTGTGAGAGTTCAAAATGACCGTTTACTTCCGGTTCCGCTCGGACTTCTGGGGGTTGTAGTTCCACCTTCTGCCGAGACCCGGGGCTCAACCACGGCCCCAGGCGCCCGCCCGGCCAGCCACACACCCCAGGGAGGTAGGGTACCTGAGATGCAGACAGGCCGGTGTGAGAGTTCAAAATGACCGTTTACTTCCGGTTCCGCTCGGACTTCTGGGGGTTGTAGTTCCACCTTCTGCCGAGACCCGGGGCTCAACCACGGCCCCAGGCGCCCGCCCAGCCAGCCACACACCCCAGGGAGGTAGGGTACCTGAGATGCAGACAGGCCGGTGTGAGAGTTCAAAATGACCGTTTACTTCGGTTCCGCTCGGACTTCTGGGGGTTGTAGTTCCACCTTCTGCCGAGACCCGGGGCTCAACCACGGTCCCAGGCGCCCGCCCGGCCAGCCACACACCCCAGGGAGGTAGGGTACCTGAGATGCAGACAGGCCGGTGTGAGAGTTCAAAATGACCGTTTACTTCCGGTTCCGCTCGGACTTCTGGGGGTTGTAGTTCCACCTTCTGCCCAGACCCGGGGCTCAACCACGGCCCCAGGCGCCCGCCCGGCCAGCCACACACCCCAGGGAGGTAGGGTACCTGAGATGCAGACAGGCCGGTGTGAGAGTTCAAAATGACCGTTTACTTCCGGTTCCGCTCGGACTTCTGGGGGTTGTAGTTCCACCTTCTGCCGAGACCGGGGCTCAACCACGGCCCCAGGCGCCCGCCCGGCCAGCCACACACCCCAGGGAGGTAGGGTACCTGAGATGCAGACAGGCCGGTGTCTGGAATAGTTTTTTAACTCTTGTGTTCTCTTTTATTCACTAGCAACTTAGAGTTTTTAGTTTATAAGTCTTTGACCTTCTTCGTTGATTCCTAGATTCTTGATTGTTTATAACACGATTTTTTTTTTGCTCTTTTTTTTTTTTTTTTTTTTGCTTTTTTGGGTCACACCCAGCAATGCGCAGGGGTTACTCCCTGGCTCTTTGCTCAGGAATTAGTCCTGGTGGTGCTCGGGGGACCGTATGGGATGCCGGGATCGAACCCAGGCTGGCATAGGCCGGCTGCGTGCAAGGCAAACACCCTACCTGCTGGGCTATCACTTTCGGCCCCTTTTTTTGCTCTTGCAAGTTACTTTTATTGACCAGGATGAGATGAGGAGACTGAAATATTATAACTAACATATTTACAATACAAAGTTAGGAATGAATACTACACTTATTAGAGAGGACCCATCAACAGATATTCACTATTAGAGATCCTTTAATACAGTATTTTAAGAAGCATATTGAAAGCTTTGATATTGCCATCTTAAAGCCACAAATATGCATACAGAATGAAAAACCTAATCACTCCTAAACTGTCTAGTCTCTTTTTTTTCTAATTTTTTATTTTTACAATTACAAAGATATACAATTAAAAAGTTCATATTTGGGTTTTGGTCATACAGTGTTCCAGCACCCATCCCGCCACCAGTGCCCATCTCCCACCACCAACGTCCCCGGTTCCCCCCCCCACCCCCAGCCCGCCTCCATGGCAGGTTCTTTATTTCTTTCCGTTTCTCTCTCTTTCTCTTTTCCTTCCCCTCCAGACTATGGATTACAGAACATACATTAAAGGGTTGTCATGTGTATCTTTTTGCCTTTATTTAATGCTCAGTTCTAGGTTGGCATTAGTAGCCTCGACAATTGTATAACACGATTTTAAGTGTATTAAAAAAAAGTTCTAGTTTGCTATTTACATAGAGAAATGCAGCAGGCAAGTTTTGTTATTTATTTTGTAGCCTGATACTTCACTGCACTTATTTGTTGTTTCTAAAATTTTTTATCAGGGTCTTTAGGGTGTTCAATATATATTATCACACTGTTTGCAAATGGGGATAATGTAATGTCTTTTTTCCAACTTAAATGTTTTTGATTTTTTACATGAATATTTTCCATAGTTAGGACTTCTAGTTCTGTGTGGAATGGTAGTGGGAAGTGAACATCCTTGCTTGTGCCCAGTCGTTAAAGGAGAGCTTTCCATTATTTCTTACTACTAAGTGTGATATCAAATGTGTTTTTTTATATTGCTATTACTATTTTATGCTAAGTTCGTCCTGTTCCTGTTTTGTTGAGAATATTTTTATCATGAATTGGAATAGAATCTTGTCATAAAACTCTGTTGATTTGATAATAAGCTTTATATCTTTCCTCTTGTTTATACAGTATATTACATTAATTGTTTACATTTAGTAAATCATTCTTGCATTCCTGGAATGAATTCCAATGATTAAGGTGTATAATCCTTTTGACTTGTTTTATTTTGCTAAAATTTTGTTGAAGATCTTGGCAGTTATGTTTTTCGTGTTTCTTTTTAGTAATATCTCTGTCTAATTTGGCATTAAGATAATGTTGGTCTCGTGGAAGCTGTTAGGAAGATTTCCTGTTTCTTCAGTTAAACAGAAGAACTTGAGAATTATAGGCTCACATTTGTCTTGAAGTTTTTGCAAAACTCAGTGGAAAACTTATACTGATATGATATTTTGTTTTGGGAGAATATTTTTAAATTATTGTTTAATTTTCCTGTTATGTTTTGTTTGTTTTTCTGTGGGCGCCACACCTGGTGGTTCTCAGTGCTCACTCGTAGCTTTGTGTTTTCTGCTTCTTCCTGATTTAATCTTGTCAGATTTTAATATTTACTCATTTTATCTAAGTTCTACCGATTTGGGCATAAAGTTGTCTGTAGTAACCTCTGAGGACATTTTGTAACTTTGTGTTATGAAACATCTGTTTCATTTCTAATCTGATCTATTAGTGTTTTTGCTTTTTTCCTTCTCATCAGTCTAGCTAATTTTTTTTACCATTTTTAACCAAATCATTTACTGTTCAGAAGCACTGAGTCAAAGGGGAAATAAAAGAAAAATTTAAAGATTCTTCAAATTAAAGAGAGTGAAGGCACAAGCTATCAGAAGCCACAAAATACAAGTGATACTAACCGGGAAGCTCATTTGCAATATATGTTTACCTCAGGAAAAAATAAAAGTTGAACGAAATAACCCAACTTATATGTTCAGAAGCTTTTTAGGAAAATAGCAATAAATAAAAACCCAATATAAGGAGAAGGAAAGAAAGAAAAAAAGGGGGAGACCAGAGAGGTAGTACAGTGATAAAGACACTTGCCTTGCATGTAGCTGACCCCTAGGAGTGATTCCTCTTACTCAGAACCAGGAGTAAGCCCTGAGAACTGCTTGTACAGCCAAAAAACCACTTTTAAAAAAGAGCACAAATCAGTGATATAGAAATCAAGAAGACAATCCTAAAAGGTTAGGTGAAACCAGGAGCTGTTTTTTTTTTTGAGCGCGTTTGTATATTTTAAATGATCTCTATCATTCAGACTTACAGCTAATTTTGCTGCTCCCATCTGTTAGTCAATTTCTTCTGTGTATATGTCATTTTCCCTCTACATCCTTATATACATACATATACACACATACCAATTGAGTTATTTGGAACTGTTTTTTAATACTTATTTTGATATGAGACAAATTATGGATCATTATCAAGTAAACATTTGGACAAACAGAATCAAAATATAGGAACAAATCTGGATTTCTCAACTATCTCCCCTTTCATTTTTTTCTCAGAAATATTTGCCCAGAGTGGAAAAAAAAGCTGAATATGGATGAGCGCATGTTGCAGACTGATTTTCAACCATAATTGCCCTGCAGTATGAAAATAAGCAAAGAAAGTAGATTGGGAATATAGGCAATCAGAGATGAGATTTTTCCACCTGCCAGAAGCCATGTGTAGCACACAAGCATCTACAGAGAAATTGAAATGCTGCTATCCTGTGACAAGAGGTTCCAATTAACGTGATTCCCAGGCATCTGCCTTGCCGGTGCTTCATGGAATGACAATACCATCCCAATATTAAACTCATTCATATGCTCATTTTTGTGAGTAGCACAGAATCCATCCCAGGAATTTTTTTATGGGATGTGACCCTCATTTCCTTCTGTTTACCTCAAGTCATGAACAGCAGCTTACAGGAAACTCCCCTAGCTGGAAGGTTTGCAACAAGGTGGCATTTATACGAATAACTGCCCTTCTGAAAGTGTGTGCTTCTCAAATGCAGGACTGTGAGTAGGGGTTTAACATAGCAAATTTCCGGGTTTTAATCACTAAAATAAAGCTACATTCATCATCCTAATTTTGGCATGGAAAAGATTTGGGAGGTATGCAGAACACTCAGGAACTAATTTGGAATCGTGAAAGTTAAACAAGGTTCCCTGGTTTTTATATATCCCAAGGCAGAAACCTGGAAGAGAAGGGTTGTGTTATTTCTGCTGCCAAGTCTTTGCTCTGAATTTGATTTTTGAGGCCATAACACTACGGTGCTTTGTCCTCTGTGCATGAATTTCTTTATTTGTGTGTGTGTCTATAATTTCTTTCTCTGCTAGAGCTATATCTGGGAGCTTCATACAAACACATATGTAAGTGTCAGGCATCTCTAGGAATGATAGAATTACTTTAAATATTAGGCTAGTGCTAAGGATTGCTGTCTTCTTTCAGAAGTGGTACTGTGTGGAGTAAGCATCTTTTTTATACATGTCCCACTCGCCCCCAGCCAGCCACATGCCCCACTGGCCAGTGCTCTTCTCTCCCTGTGCAGGTTTTCTGCATTGATGTTGCTTGCACAACTGTGTTTGTTCTCTGACTTTCTAGAGGAGACTTCCAATTTTGAGCTGGGTATGAACGCGTGAGGCACATAAAATTAGATTTTAATCTTTCTATTTTTTTCTATAGTAGCCGTAACAAAACATACTAATTAAATTTTGACTATGATTTTTCTCTTTGGGCTATGGCTCTTGTCCAACAAAATTTGAGCTCATTGCACTTAAGTTCAGTATTTACATCATTGTTATGGAAATTGGTGATATCTATATTGCAATTTTGCCATGGGAATTGAATTGGTGCTTATTAGAATAGAATAACACAGATATCCTCCAAAGTATAGAGTTATAGAAAAAAAAACAAGTGGGCTAGTAATGATTTATGTTATAATCAGACCCTATTTATGGAGTTACATACTCATTTGATTCACAAACAAAAATTAACCAGAACACATTTTTATCTATGTGAAATTTTCTGGTGAGAGAAATTAGTACTTCTCTGTTATCGCTAAGTACTATGTTAGATAGTTTCTATATAATGTTTAGTAATTAGTTGCTGATCAATTTCATATTTTGTAAATAAAATATGGAAATAAATAAATATATGAAATGAATATATGAAAATAAATAAAATAGGAAATCCTTGTAGTACTATTTAAAAATAACTCACTTTATTTTAATCAGTTCTTTTCGTTTTTGAGATAACCATAGATTCTTATGCAGTTTTGCATAGTAGAGATATATAGAGATCTCTATGCTTTTTTACCCTATTTTACCCAACAGTAGCATCTCATGAAAAACAGAGTAACAACATCCATTATCACAAGAATCCCTCATTTTGGCTGTTTATAGCTACATTCACTTACTTTTCATGATACCCTCTCCCTAACACATATGACCACCAGTTATTTATATAATTTTATCATTTCAGTACTGTTGTGCAAACAAAAACAGCTTATTGTAATCCTTGGATTGACTTTTCTTTTCCACTTATTTCAGTTCATCAAGTTGTTGTATTTATTACTTACTTTTCACCCCTTATTGAATACTAAGTAGTTTTAGTTTAGCCTTTCACTTATTGAAGTACAGCTGAGTTAATTCCCCTGTGGGCTATTATAAAGTTTCTATGACTATTTATGTGAGGTTTAAAAGAACCTTAGATTTTTGTTTTGTTTTCCACTGTGATTTTCAGTACTGTTCATCACTTGATCACTTGAATCCCGTTATTCAATGATTTGCTCGAGCGGGCGCCAGTAACATTTCCATTGGACCCTATCACGAGCCAACGTAGCCCAATGGCATCTGGTTGATTCAGGAATATGAAGAGCCTCAAACTGTTCCTTCAGGGTCTTTACAAGGAAATCTGACCATCTTGTAGGTGGGCAGCCATGTGATCTTTTGACATCCTGTGGGATCCAGTCGGAAATGGCTCTAGTCCAGCGGTTGTCTCCAAATCGCATTACATGTCCAGCCCATCTGATTTTCGATACCTTGGCAAACGAGACAGCATCCCTGATTCTGGAATAGCGACGGAGGTCAGAACTCCGGATTCCTTCTCTCACTTGAGTGAGGCGTAATATTCCAAGCATAGCTCTTTCAACTCCTCTCTGGGAGACCCGAATAGCATTCTCATCCTGCTTTCGTAGGGCCCAGGTCTCTGAGGCTTATGTTAATGCAGGGAGAATGGTGGAGTCAAAGAGATGTGCCCGGAGCCAGAGGTTCTTTGTCTTTTTAGCTATTTCTTCGATGCCTTTGAAGGCATTCCATGTCGCTGTCTTCCTCCTGCGCAGCTCAGGTTTTAGGTTGTTCATCATGTTGATTTCTCGACCTAGGTACTCGGTAACTGCTGCATTCAGAGATGTTTGTTCCATTGAGAGTGAATGGGGCCTCAGGAACTAGTTCATTCTTCATAAACATGGTTTTCTTTAGATTCATTTGTAGACCTATCTTTCCACATTCTCGATCGAAGTCAGCCAGCATTTGTGCCGCTTGGCTGATGTTTGGTGTTATTAGAACGGGCAGTGCGAATGCTTTTCCCGGCTTCTGCTGCATCTTCCAGTATTTCTGCTCTTCTGTCTTTGAGGCCTTCTTTTATCACTTCTCTGCACCGTTTAGCAAGCTTGGATGTTAGCATTTGGTCTCCTGAGGCTCGCGCCTTGCCACGTTGGCGAATGAGCTCGAGAGTTTCTGAAGACAGGCGTCCTTTTGTGTCTTTCTCTCTCTCAGCATTCTTTGCACAATCATGGAGGTGCTGAACCAGTCAGTTTTATTCTTCATCGATGTTGTCAATAATGGTATCTTCCCATGTTGCTGCAATGGTGCCAAAGAGTTCCCAGTTGGTGGTCGTTCTGGGAGTTCTCTTCTTAAACTTTGCAGCCTTTTCTCCCCATTGCGGGAAGTAGAATTTTGCACGAAGGAGACGGTGGTCCGATCCTGTTTGGAATTTGGGGACGACAGCTACATCGGTCAGACAAAACCGTCGATTGAAGATGATGTGGTCAATTTCATTGTGGAACTGTCCACCAGGAGATTCCCATGTCCAACGTTTCGCTTCAGCTTTCTGGAACTGTGAGTTCCCATGAATGGTCTTGGTGGACATGATGAACTCAGATAGTCTCTCACCCTGTTCATTCCATTCTAGGCCATGGGTCCCGATGTGGAGTTCTTCAGCCGATCTTCTTGGTCCTATCTTGGCATTAAAATCACTGACTATGATCTTGTAGAAGGTGTGATCTTTTTTATAGAACTCCAATTCCATGTAGAATTTTTCAATTTCATCTTCTTTGTATGTGGATGTTGGTGCATAGACAATGAAGATAGAAATTGCTGGCAGTGGGCCACATCTCTTCAAGTGTAATCGTCCTATTTGGTTTGTTAAGCATTCAAATGAATCAATGTTGACGGCCATGTTCGTGTTGACAAGGACACCAACACCACTGATGCCTCTTTCGTCGCATGTTCCAAGGAACAATTCTTCTCCGTTGTCAAATACAGCATGATGCAACTGACGCCTCCTCATCTCAGTCAGACCAATGATGTCGTACTTGATCTTTTTTTGCTTGCAGCATCAGATCCTCAATATATGCTTCCGATGCCAGCGTACGTGCATTGAAAGTACAGACAGTCATTTTAGTCCTTCGCTTTGGCAGCCTAGGATGGCCATGAAATTTTATCAGGTACTGCTTGTTTGCCTTTCTTACTGCTGCCATATTAAGGGCTCTTTCGGGTCAGGAAAATAAACATTTCTGTTACTGGATTTGGCATATTGAACACGCATCGGACAGCTTGCCATGCTCTGCCATGCGGGCGCTATATTCTCATTACTATATTCTCAGTACTGTTCATATAGAGTTTTATGCATATACTGTCTATTTGTGTCCCCGTCACCGTTGTCTCAGTATCCTGTTCAACCCCTCATATCATCTCCTCTGTCTCCCTTCCATGGTAAGCTCAGTTCTGTAAACCAGTCTTCAGGTTATTCTGCCTTTGGCCATTTGTTATTTTGCTGTTATGCTCCTTTATATCCCAGTAGAGAGAGAATTCATTCTATATCTGTCCCTTTCTTTTTGGCTGATTTCACTTAGTATGTATGATACCTTTTTGTTTCATCCACATATTGACAAATTGTGTGATTTCATCTTTTTCTTTTAGCTCAGTAGTGTGTTTGTGTGTGTGTGTGTGTGTGTGTGTGTGATGATTTCTTTATCCAGTCATCTGTTCTCGAACTTTTGGGTTGTTTTAAGATTTTGCTTTTTGTGAATTGTGTTGCAGTGAACATGGGAGATCAAATGTCTTATCTGAGGAGTCATGGAGTCCTTATAATAGATGTCAAAAAGTGTGATTGCTGGGTCATATGGAAGCTCAGTTTTCAGTTTTTCAAAAGTGTCCATATTGTTTTGTGAAAAGGTTGGGCCAGTCCACATTGCTACCAGCAGTAGATGAGGGTTTCTCCTTCTCCACATCACATCACATCAGGATTGGTTGGTTTTGTTCTTTGTGAGGTGTCAGTCTAACTGGTGTGAGGTGATAAATATTGTTGTTCTGATTTGCATTTATCTGCAGCTCAGTAATATGAAACATTTTGTTTATATGTGTGTCTTCATGGAAGTTTCTGTTTTTTTTCTTCTCCCCATTTTTATGAGGTTGTTTGTGTTTTTCTCATTGGGTTTTACTAATGCTGTATAAATACTGGATAGTTCACCTTTGTCAGAAGAGTCATGGGCAAACACCTTCTTCCAGTCAGTCGAGTCTCTTTGTTCTGTTCATTGTTGTGTGTGTGTGTGTGTGTGTGTGTGTTTGGCACAGAAACTTCCTAATTTGATGTAGTTTCATTTTTCTTTGCTTCTGTTTGCTTAGCCAATGACATTGACTCATGAAGATGCCTCTAGATGCAATGCCATGAAAGGTTCTCCAGGATAAATATTGCGGAGTGCAACTGCTATGTTGTGTGGTCATAGACATAATATGTTTAGCATTCAACTCACAGTAACTCTCTAAAGATTGTATTATCTTTATTAGTTCTTCCAGGGAGAAAACTGAAGCTCATAGTAGTTAGATGATTTTTCCAAGAGTATACAGCTTGTAAGCAGTAAAGGTCCAAGTTGAACTCAGTCTCACCTTCCAGATCTGTATCTATTTCAGTGACTTTAATAGTGCATTGTCTTGTACATACACAGTGTTTACGATGGATTTATCCAATCTTAGATTACTAAAAATGGAGAGGTGATTTCATGGTCATATAATTAAATGTGTTTTTATCTCAAGGAGAGGAAAACAAATATCAATGTAAGTGGTGCTTGAGTTCATGCTGGAATTTCTTGGAAAGTATTTTTTAATTCCCTCTTTGCTGAGATGTTTAAGGGTGAGAAATATTAGCTCCGTAAATTAAGGGCATAGCCAGGATTTGGATGATTGTAATTTATCTGTCTCGTGGTTTCCACCATCTCTATTTCAACTCTGTTAGCACCTTCATCACTGACTCAGACATCTGGAACCTGGACCCCAAGAAAGGCAGACACTGTCAGTTATTTCTGTGTTTATAAGAAAGAAGGTAGGAGAGGAAGAGAGTGAGACAAGCCCAGGTATTGGATGATGTGATTGTGGCAGATACTGGAACTCTTAGTATTTATGTTATTAGATGCACCGTGGGGAATTGCAGCCTTTTTATGTAATCTAAAGAGTTATTTTGGGGGTGACATCTTGACAGGAAACTGTCCTTTGGGAGAAGGATGTGCACTCAGTGTGCCTGACCAACAGTTAATTATTAATACTTTATTCCCAGGAAGTAGAATGATGGTACCTGGATGTCTGTTATAGGGATATTGGTTTCTTGCTTATTTTTCTGATATATAAAGAAGGTTTTTATTAAGCAGTTTGAGAAAATTGCATCCAGAAAATTGCACATTGCTGCAGAAATGAAGGGATCTTTCTCATATAACTTTAAAGCCTCTGTAATTTATTCTGTTATAAGAAATATCCCTTCTGTTACAGAGATTTTAAACAAAGGCAGGGTACTTATCACTGTTTTCTACAGCCTAAATATTGTATCTGAATTAAAATGGCTGATTTCAGTTTTGTCCCTGCAGATGACGACGAAGCTAGCATGAAAACTACCTAATTTATGTTCATAGCAGTAAAGCCTTTTGAAATCAGCTTCTTCAACTTAACATCCTTTTAATGTGAAATAATGTTTATTTTCAGAGGTCAGTATGATTTTATCATAATAATGGGTTTTTCCAGTTAAGACTTCATGTGGTTTCTGGTCTCAATATTTAATATATAGTAAACGCATTTGTATGATCCCAGAATTGATATGATTAAGCACTTACTCCTTTCCGTGGCATATAATTTGCTACCAGGTTTGTTTAGTATCCTCTTTTGTAGTAACTAGCATGTCAATGACTATGTGATTTCTTCTTAGAACTCTATATAATGTAGTCATAAAATTATTAATAACAGAACCATTTTCCTATATGGTTCTGTTATTTTGTTATGGCAACTGAACCCTATTTAGTTTTTGGAAATGGGAAGCTTATACTACATCAGTGATCTTCAGTGTTCTGGGGTATATTCCCACTAAGAGTATTTATGAACACATGCTTCTTCATCACAGCAGATCACTGTTGTTTGAATGTTCTGTATTATTTGATGGAAAGCCTCCACTACAACAAAAAATTTGAAAACTATAGTCAAGAGTTTTTAATGTCTTCTTTGGGATCTGTCACCTATGTGTTTGCTAATTTGTATTAATGATCATATGTGTGGAAAGTTTGGCATCCTTGGAGCTTTGAAGAAATTTATTTTATAAATTTTTTAAAAGTTCAATTTCAGGTTATAATTTGCATCTATCATTATATTTATTTTGGTATACAAAAGAATAATTCAGTATTTATATACACCTGTGAAATGATTACCACCGTAGGTGTAGTTAGCATAAGTCACCATACAAGTCTGTTTTTTTTTCCTGTGAGATAAAAACTTTTAGCACAGGGAGGTAACACAGATGCTTACCTTGCACACAGCAGGTTTGATCCTGAGTACTGAGCACAGAGTCAGGAGGAACCCTGCACACAGTCAGATATGGCCCCACTAAACCCTCCCCAATAACAATGATTTACTCAAGCAACTCTCAAATCTAAAATACAGCATTATTAATTATAGTTACCACGCTGTGTATTTCACTACCAAGACTTCTTTGTTTATCATACAATCAGAAATTTGTACCTTTGATTCCCATCATCCAGTTTTCTTGCTCCCATTCTGTTTATGACAGCCACCAATCTATTGTCATTATCAAAGAACCTGATGTTTATAAAAGATTTTTGCACATAAATGGGATCTAACAGTATTTCTTCCTCTAACTTATTTCACTTAGTATAACGCCCTTGAGAGTCATTCATTTTGTCGCAAATGACAAAATTTCATTCATTTTGGGTCTTAAACCTCCCCAACAGTCCTGGGGACCAGCAGGACTCACCTTGTGGTGCTCAGGAGCCCATGTGATGCTGTGGATAGAACCTGTGCATGCTAGGCCGGTGTTCCAGCTATCTCCATAGCCTGCTTATTTACTTTTTAGGACTTAATAACATTCTATTGTGTGCACATTTTATATATGACATATATATGTCTTATCATATATACATATACATATATATACATGTACATATACACCTACCACCTTTGGTTTATTCATCCATCAGTATACTCTTAGGTTGATGCTACATCATATCTATTGTGAACAGTGCTGCAATGAACATTGTTTTAGGGGGCAATGTTTTCTGTGGACCAGTTAGGGCAATTGGTTAACTAGAATGCCAGGAGGAGGAGTGATCTTAAACTACCAGTTAATGGATCAGTGCTAGTGTGCTAGTGAAGAAAGGTTTACCACTTTGGTTTACCACTTTGAGACTATAATGCCATTTCATGGACTTGTATTAAGGACAGGGTAAGTCTATGTAAAAGGCTGAAGAGCACTCATTTCTATGAACGCTCATTAAGTATTCTAAGTGTCTGCTTGGCTCTTAATGTTCTATGGGATTTTTATTTATACAGGTGTACTTGTATAATAAGTATAAGTACAAGTACTTATTATAGAAGTATACTGCTTCCAGAATCAGAGAAAGCATAATTTCACAGTGACAGCATGTTCCACGGTTCTGTGATCAAATTGTTCATACTACAGATAAACAAGTATTTACTTACAAGGTACTGATTTAAATAAGAGTGCTTGATCTGTGTGTGTGTGTGCGTGTTTGTGTGTGTGTGTGTGTGTAGAACATGGAACCTCACACATGCAAAGCATGTACTTCACCATTCAGCCGCATTCCCAGCCTTTCTAAGAATTCTTTTAGTCTCTTCTTCAGGACTTAGAGAAGGTGAGAAGAACCATGTGATATTTTTTTTCTTAAGTTTTGGAAAGGCAACTGTCTGATGCTGTAGGGCACCTTCTACAACACTGGGCTTTTAGCATTCAATGACTTCAGTTGTTGAAAATTGTATTGCTCCCTGGAGTAATATCTCAGGGTCTGTTTCTTACCTCCTCTGGCTCCCTTGCCTTTCTTACCCCCACCCCCAGCTCACCTCCTGCACTTCCTTTAATTTAACCACAACTCAGGCGCTATTCTGCTCACTGTCTTTATCTGCTGGCATGTTGCCCACTGAGCTTAGGTCCAGGTCCCCTCTCGTCCTTAAAGCTTTGCACCTTAGAAAGTCTGTCCTTTGTGGTTGGTTGGCAAGTAGAATGGAAGAACTCGAAGCCATTTTTTTTCTCGAGTTGTAAGCTTGTTTGCATTATTCTCTACATGAGTTCACCAGTTCATACAAAGAACTGATCTCAGTCCCTCACACCTCTGTGTGTGTGTGTGTGTGTGTGTGTGTGTGTGTGTGTAGAGGGACATTATGCAGATCTCTGTTGTGCATCTATTTGGAATGGAGAGGACAGATGAGTACTTTTTGTTTGGGATAATCTGCTTCTGAATAATCCTTTCTGGTGGGCACTCTTGTGTCCAGGATAATCTGTTTATTTCCATTTTCCTTATCCTCTAGGGCCTGCTATGTTATGACTTTCCTTCTAAATGTTGCCCAACAATATAGCTTTTTAACATTTAATCTTCAAAAAGATTACTCAGGTTCCTTTCTGGGAGATGGTGCATACATGATACTGTGTGTCTTAGTAACTCTTCAATTCCTGTGTTTATCTTCTCCATATCTTGTCACAGAAAGCAGAATTGATGTGTTATGGTTGAAACATTACTAGAGAGTGAGTTGAGGTTTGATTTAAATTTCAGATTCACTATTGATGACCTGACCCTGACAGTTGGCAGTTTATATATTTAATGATCATTATGTTTCCAATTTTAGCCATTTCTATCCTGTTCTAGTAGTTATATAATTATTAGAGACTTTAATCTGGTTTTATTTTCTATTTTCACTAAGCAGCCAGTATTTACCTTCCACAAATGTGTCTCTATGAAACAATAGCTAATAACTTAGAGTTGTCTTCTAAAAAGGTCACCATTTTTAAGCACTGAAATGTTTTCATTCACATGATCCTTAGAATTCACATGGTCCTTTAAAGAGAATTCTAGTAGTCTCATTTAACTAATGATAAATTTAGCGACAGGTTAAATAACTTGACCAACATAAATAGCTAAATAAGTGGAGGAGCATAATTTGAACTGATGGATTTTTAGCTCCTGGGTATCTTCTTTCTTTTATGTTATCTGCCCTTTGTCTCAGTGTTGGAAGCTACAGCTTCATTTTTCAAACAATACTATGACCTGAAGTGAAGCATTGTATACTGAGTTTTATCCTACACACGAAAAAGAGCAAGTCCTCTGTCTTTCTTTCTTCGTGGCAATACTAAAATAGTAATAACTTTGGAGAATGACAAAGAATGACTCATTTGAAATAAAAACAGGGGGAGGGGGAGAAAATGACTCAAATAGCTTCACTCAGTCATTTTCAAACACTCAATTTTCTCTGTCATATCTTTAAATTCTCTAATCTAGTAATAAGACATATTTGATTTATCAGCTACAACTTGTTGTATTATCTAATCTTCTATTTTCCAGTTGCTAATTTCAAAGGACCACAGTTGTGCATAGGCACATTTTTCAACAAAGCTTTCCATCAGTGCATATCACTTCTTTGAGATTCTTCTCACTGATTAGCAGGAGTTTGCTTCCAAATAGATGCTTCAATTCCCAGCACTGTGTCTCTTAGCTGTTGTTTCATTCATTGTGGTTCTCAGTTTGGCACAATTATCCAGTGAGTTCGTCCTTTTCTTTTTCTTTTCTTTTCTTTTCTTTTCTTTTCTTTTCTTTTCTCTCTCTCTCTTTTTTTTTTTTTGCTTTTTGGGTCACACCCAGCAATGGTCAGGGGTTACTCCTGGCTCTGCACTCAGGAATTACTCCTGGAGGTCCTTGGGGACCCTATGGGATGCTTGGGATTGAACCCGGGTCTGATACATGCAAGGCAAATGCCCTACCTGCTGTACTATGGCTGCGGTCCCTATCCAGTGAGGTTGGGAGGAACAAAAACCTGTCTGTGCCGAAATGGAGTGGCAACCCGGTTGGAACAGTTACACAATGGGTTGGTAGTAAAGCTGATTGCAGTACTCAATTGCTGCCCTTGCTCATCTGTATCCTACCATCTTGATATAAAAAGGGAAATAGAAAAAATTCTTTACAGAATTAAAATTTAGATGAGAAAAAATGTACAGTCCAGGGTGTTGGGGCCAGGAAGTTGACTGAATGGGTTGGAAATAATGCTAAGCATATTGGAGTCTGTCCTCAGCACTGTGTGGTACTAACTAAGAATGCTGGAGCCAGTGACTCTGTCCTCAGCACTGCATGGTGCTAATTAAGGATGCTGGAGCAGGGGCTCAGTCCTCAGCACTGCTTGGTGCTAACTAAGGATGCTGCAGCCAGGAGCTCAGTCCTCAGCACTGCTGGGGGCAGCCACAAAATAGAAATTATACTTCAGGGTCTTACCAGTGCTATTCATGATGTAACTGGGGCAATCCCATTGGCATCATGCAGAGTACAAAGATGAAAGCCTTCTTTCCACAGCCAACCTCATTTTCCAAGGGACCCCCAGACTTGTGGGGTGTTTCTTTATGTGTTTCTTTATGTATTACCTGTGTACGCAGATACACATACAGGTGTGTGCAGAATTATGTAACATCCACCCATCCACAGCTTGTAATATGTGTTTAATATATGTATTCAGCAATGCTGCTACTGGCTCTCCCTGTGCCCAGCCGATCACGAGGTGCCCGGGAGGGATGGTGGGTTCTAGCCCTGGCCCGCCACCCTAGCAGAGCCTCACAAGAAGCCAGACGACCCCCCACTCCATGAGGGCCACCATTTTCCACATCCGGACTCCCTCTCGTCAGAACTCCACCCATCAGAAGAGCTGATCACAGCCCAGCTCGGAAGGCCGCTTGCGCCACACGGTTCATCAATAAATGCTGGAGATCAGAGGTTACTACAAGAGTATGCCACCCACATGGCAGAGGCTGGCAAGCTACCCGTGTTGTATTTGATATGCCAAAGAGTATGCCACCCGCATGGCAGAGCCTGGCAAGCTACCCGTGTCGTATTTGGTATGCCAAATACCAGTAACAATTATATACCTCATTCCCATGACCTGATGGAATGGTTTGAGGCTCTTTATGTTCCTGGAGCAAGCAGATGCCCTTGGACTCTACTAGCATGAGACAGGACATATGGAGATGTTACTGGTGGCCACTGGAGCAAATCCATGATGAACGGGAAGACAGTGATACAGTGATACAGTGATTCAACAATGACTCACATATTCATTGTGCACTCAACAAAGATACAACGTATTTAATGTGTACTCAACAATAACTCATAGTGATCTTCCCATGTTAGTAGAAACACATGTTGCTCAGCATTTATTATTGGTCAGGTACATAATCTAATAGTGAAGTTGCATAATAATAATTGCTGGTATCTACTAATCTCTTCTGTCATGTATTGTACTGAGCCCCTTGTATACAGTTGGGGGAGAACATTCAGAGAGATTAACTCTCTTGCCCAGGCTAACTAAGTAATTATGTGACATAACCAGGATTTAAACCCAGGCCATGTGGCACCATGCATACACTGCAATTAATGTCTGATATTAATGTATAATAACAGACATTGGCCCCATGTTTTTCCTATTACATTACTTACATAATAATTATTTTTGTTCAAATGTGCTTATGAAAATATTGCTTGGTTATATATGTACCTTGTGTTAGTTAAGAGTCACACTATTTACATTCTTTTCCCTTTGGGCAGGAAGTTATATCTGGTAGTACTTCGATTTAGAGATGACTAAAAGACTATGCTACCCTCACAGCAGAGCCTGGCAAGCTACCTGTGTCGTATTTGATATGCCAAATACCAGTATCAATTATAGACCTCATTCCTATGACCTGATGGAATGGTTTGAGGCTCTTTATGTTCCTGGAGCAAGCAGGTGCCTTTGGGCTCTACTTGCATGAGACCGACATATGGAGATGTTACTGGTGCCCGCTCGAGCAAATCGATGATGAATGGGAAGACAGTGATACAGTGATACAGTACTTCGGTAGTTCCTAACTTGTAACCTAGGAGATACTCCTGGCAGTGTTTAGTGTGGTGCCACGAATCCAGCCCTTGGCTCCTGCATGCAAAGACGCCAGACTAGTTCTTAAAACTAAGCTTTGGCCCAACTCGACCTAAGCAAAGATTATATACTGCCTCATAAGGACTGGTGCCATGTAAATAGTAGTATAGCATCTTGATAATAATAACAGATTTTGCATTTTTTGATTGGATACAGTTGATACAGGAATCCAGGTTTCAGCAGTAAATGTCACTCAAGGCTTAGTAGAGTAAATTCTAATTATGTAACAATTTGGAGTACTCCTCACAAGTCTAACCTTCAAGGAGCTCACAGAATATTAAAGCAATATGTTCCTTACAGGGTGAGGTGCTGATGTCTCGTCTCAGTATTACACTGAAGCACGTGATTTTATCTTTTCATTTTCCATTTGAGTGAGTTTTGATTCCTAAAAAAAAAAATGAACGAATAATATACAAATGAAACAATTCATCTGTGAAATTTTTTTCAGTATTGCTGAGAAAGCAACAGAATTGTAAAACTGTGGTGCTTTTTTTATCAATAGTGTGCTTAATTACTACTTTTAAGAATGTGAAGAGAGGTCTAGAGAGATAGTACCATGGGTAGGGGATTTGCCTTGCACATGGAAGACCCAGGTTTGAGTCCTGTAACCCCATATTGTCACTGAGGCCTACCGGAGCCAGTCCTGCCAGATCCCTGAACCCCACCAGGTATGACCCCCAAAACCCAAATAACAAAAAGCATGGGTACTAATCAATAATACAATGATTGATAAATTGCTTACTTGCTGTCCAAGTAGCATCTCCTCTAATCCTCTTTATGTCCTCAGATCCACTTGGCAGATCCTTACATGACATGGGGTGGCTAGTCGGCCAGGCATATATTTTTGTCTCTGTTGGAATCCGCACCCAGTGATCTTGAATTGGAGGCCAAGTCACAGCCCCCCAGAAATCTCTACCTCAGAACATGAAGCATTTCTCATTGTGGTAGACTTGCACTTTGTTAAAGCAGAGTGGAACGTTGTATTGCTGCCATGACAGTTCAGAGTTTCTGTTTTTCCTCCACTGCTCAGAAGTGTCTTTTACTCTGTGCTCAGAGTGACAGAAGTGGGGAGGCTGTTGTGTTTGAGATTGGAGAGGTAACATCTTTTTCTTCTCAGCTAATTTGGTGACCACTTTACAATAGTCACATGTTTATGCTATTGACATTAAAAATAGTTGTCCACCCTCTGATCAAAGCAGATACTTTCTTTAGCTGTTATTTTTGTATTCAGCTCTTCCATTGACCAAGACAAACCTATCAATATGTGTACTTCAACTATGTATATGTGGTTAGGTTACATATTCATGCAGCCAGGCCTTCTGGAAAGGACTAAGGGGTTTGTGCAGTCATAGTCAAGTTTCAGATTCAACCAAATAGAAAATGTTAAGGAAGTAGTTTTTACACTAAGTTTATTGTTTTTGAGGTAGCATGGTCTTAGTAGTATTACTCACGGCAGAGCCTGGCAAGCTACCCGTGTCGTATTTGATATGCCAAATACCAGTAACAATTATAGACCTCATTCCCATGACCTGATGGAATGGTTTGAGGCTCTTTATGTTCCTGGAGCAAGCAGGTGTCCTTAGGCTCTACTTGCATGAGACGGGACATATGGAGATGTTACTGGTGCCTGCTCGAGCAAATCAATGATGAACGGGAAGACAGTGATACAGTGAAGCTAACAGGAGGGTGTAGAGGGTGGGAGTGCAGGCACAAGTTAGAGCATAATATCGCGCATGTATGAGACCCTGTATTAAATGCCCTATCTCCCCACCCCCACCAAAATTGACAGCTTGTTTATGTATAACTAATGAGCCCAAAAGAGAAACCCCAATGCTTTGAGGAGGGTAGAAATCAGACAGGGAGAATCATGGTTACAACAAAGAATTTATCATCAAACTTCCTGATTTCAATGCTGGTTCTGACCTAGAAGAACTTAGTTAGCCCCTGCTGACTTCAGTTTCCTTATCTATAAAATGGGATAGATAATAATAATAATAGCTAAAAATAGTGCATTATAAATGGGGCAGATAATTATAATCTGCTCTGTAAATTGTCAGACATGTGCATTTAGAATATAATTCCCATCATAGAAGGTTTATTCAAGAGATGTTACCTATTATTATCATTGTTGTTGTGATATTATGTCATTTAAGTGTATTATTTTGTCATTCTAATAGACTGCTCTCTTGTCACTAGTTAAGAAAGAGACTAAAATATTTAAAATAGAGTAGTTAAAAATGTGAACAAAAAGCTAAATTTAGGGCTTATAGGAAACAGAATCTGCAGAATTTATAGCTTTTGAAATCTTAAGTAGGTTAAGAGTAGGTTTGTCTTCATTTTCTAAGTCCTCAGATCTCAAAAAACTGAGATCACAAAAAGTCTTCTGAATTTGTTTTGCAGTTTTTTACTGAAATAGTTCCTCAGAAGAGTCTTTCCCTATGTTACTTTTTAAAAGGCTTTTTTTTCATTTCCTGAGGAAGGTGAACCCGTATAGATTTTTGTTTGGCTGTTAGCCTTCAGATAAGTCTTATTGAATTCAGCCTTCTGCTATATTCATGTGCAATGGTTGTAGAAAGTAGATGTCAAATCTGTCAGTAGGCTAGGATTATGTTCAAATGAGTCCAGCATGAAAACAGTGCCCTCAGTGGGTACAGGAGCCAGTGGAATCCCTTTGAATTGTGAAATTGAATACTTGTGAAATGATAGTAAACTATTCTGACATGTCAGTAATAATTCTGTAAGTAAGAAGATACATATGGAGAGATTTAAAATTTAAAAAAAATTTTTAAATAAAAAATTTAATTGTTTAAATATATCTTGTTGAGTTTCTGTTTCTCCTTAGCTTTACTGAGGTATAACTGTTTTATTATAAATTTTCTTTATAATGTTATTCTTCTATAGAGATGCGCTTTCCTGACCATCTGAATCCTAGAAATCAATGCTTTTATTTTTTTTAATACTACTCTTTTTAAAAAGAAAATGTATATTTATTTGCATTTTTCAATATTAAGGCCCATGGTGCTGTCATTGTAAGATTTTAAAAAATTAAAATATTAATTGCCTTTTTATTGTGGGCATTTAAGATAAAGAATATGTACCTGATTGTCTAAGCAGGAATTCTTGGCAACGAACAGATACAAGACTTCACGTTGGAAGTGTCTTTTATATGAAAACCCCAGTTAAACTTTTTTGGAAATAATAATGACAATTTTATTTTTACAGTTTCTTTGGGTTATGAAAGGTTCAGAGGCTAGTATCTGTAATAAGTCTTGGAGGCAATAATACCTACTGTATGCCTAGGTCTAGACCTTGATTTTTCCAATCCTACTTCCACTTAAAAATGCTCCTTGGAGAAACGGCTAATTCAGGGAAGGTGGGAGATGAACATCTAATAATTTATTCTATAAAGGTTTGTGTGTATTAATATTTTATTGAATCACAATGAGATACACCGCTTTACAAAGTTGTTTATGATTGCGTTCCAGTCATACAGTTTGTTCCAACTCCCATCCCTTCACCAGCGCACGCTTCCCACCACCAATGTGCTCCGTTTCCCTCCCCAGTTCACCTCTGCACCAGCCTGTCTCAATGGTAGACGCGTTTCCCTCCCTCTAATCCTTCCTCCCTCTCTTGCTTGCTCTATCACTCCATCGTTCCCTCTCTCTCTTTCTCTCTCTCTTTTCCTTTTTAGTCACTGTGGTTTGCAACACTAAAGCAAGTTTTAAAATAAAAAAGTACACAGGAGGGGGCCGGAGTGATAGTCTAGCGGGTAGGGCGTTGCCTTGCACACAGCCGGCCTGTGCCGGCCCAGGTTCGATCCCCGGCATCCCATATGGTCCCCCCGAGCACCGCCAGGAGTAATTCCTGAGTGCAGAGCTAGGAGAACCCCCTGAGCATTGCCGGGTGTGACCCCCAAAAAAATTTAAAAAAAAGGTACACAGGAGCTGACTTGAAAAACATCTGGGGTGATTTGAGCAACAAAATAGTGAGTAATGGATTATTATTGTAATCCATAGAACAAAATAGCAATTCGTGCTTCCATATTTATGTTTACAAATAAATATTAAAAATCAAAGTTTGATAAATAACAGGATTTTGCATTGTCTTAATGGAACATTCCCTGTATCTAAATGTTCATTTATTATAGAATGAAAATGATTAACTTCCTTCTCCCCCTCCCTCCCTCCCTTCCTTCCTTCCTTTCCTTTCTTCTTCCCCCCATTTCCTTCCACGTGCCCCTCACCTCCTCTTTCTGTTTCCCCTTCCCTCCCCTTCTCTCCTGTCCTCTCTCTCTCTCTACCACCCCCCATTTACCCCATCTCAGTCCCAGGCTGCCCCTCTCCCACAGACGTTCTGCCCTCTGTGCAACATTTCATTGTGTTTCTTGCTTGAAAGCAGTTTTAAGCATGTGCTTTGCTTCCATGACTTCACCCTCGTGTTCCCTTTCCCGTGTACTATACACGGATTCAGTGTGCCTGGCCACAGGCACTCAGGCACCCACTTTCATATTAGTACAGTTGATTCTTGGACTTCTGGGTCTTAGATCTCAAAATGCAGCTCGTTAGAGCTAGAACTCTTATTCATCACAGCTGCATTTATAGGAAACTTCAAACTGTTCAATATGGTACCATCTATTTCTTATTTTTGTTTATTTTTGAACCTCCAGGCTGTGCTCAGGGCTTACTCCTGGCTCTGTTCTCGGGATCTCCGAGGGGGCCTTATGTGGTGCTGGAGATTGAATTCAGGTCAACCTCTAGGAAGGCAAGCGCCATACCTGTTCCCACTTCCTTTCTTTCCAGGGCCACATATGGGATCATCTTGCACCTTTAATAGTGCAATGGCCACATTCTGTATATCTTTATTACTATCTAATGGGACATTCAAAGAGGATATCTATTGAAATTGACAAAGTTAACCATCTGCTACAAATAAGCTTTAAAGAAATTGTAATAGTTTCATAGTTGCTGTATTATATTACCATTTATCCCCTGGTTTTTTAAACCCTATAGTGTTTCCTAAATGAATGTGGGGGTCATGCAAAATTTGGCAACAGTCAAAGATTTCTGGGGCCAGAGAGACAGTCTAGCAGGTAGGGCATTTGCCTTGCATGCGGCCGGACCTGGGGTCAATACCTGGTACCCCAGATTGTCCCCCCAGCACCACCAGGAGTAATTCCTGAGTGCAGAACCAGAAGTAACACCTCAGCATTGCCGGGTGTGACCAAAAAAAAGAAATAAAAAAAGATTTTTGAATGTGCAACAGCCAAAGGTTAATTCCAACAATGAATCTGAGATGTTCGGGCAACTCTTGTCCCTTTTTTTTTTCTTTTTTGGGCCACACCCGGCGATGCTCAGGGGTTACTCCTGGCTCTGCACTCAGGAATTACTCCTGGCGGTGCTCAGGGGGCCATATGGGATGCCGGGATCGAACCCAGGCCGGCATGGGCCAGCTGCATGCAAGGCAAACGCCCTACCCGGTGGGCTATCGCTCCCCACCCCTCTTGTCCCTTTTCTTAGGCTAAAGTGACATGCGCAAGTGCCAGAGGTCAAGGCATCCTGATTCAACATGGAAGAAATGTGGGGGTCCTAGAGGTACAGGATATGACTAACAGACTAGTAAGTGGTGGAGCCAACATGAAAGTCACATGGCTTGTTTTAGAGTTCATACAGTCTCATGAGAACATAATTTCTCCAGAATCAATGAATGAATTATTATCTGATTGCCAGGGAATCATCGGAGCTATAGTTTACGATCTGTTGCATAGGACTTATAGATTTTCTTGAAGAAAAATCCGTTAATGAAAGCAAATTCACACAATGCTTTATATACCAGGTAAGTACATTTTTATTTCCCCTGTTTTTCCCCTATGTTTTACAATTATAATATGAGTAAGAGAGTATAAATTTTTTTTTATCAGAAATGCCTTTAGGTAGAATTTTTTCAGTCTTCTTTTTTCAGAAAGGAAGAGTATACAGGTCTGATTCCAAGTAATAGGCCAGGAAAGCACATCAGCTCCCTGTTCTGTGGCCTGTGAGTTTTCAGTGTGATTTTTTTTCCTATACTCACTCACTTTTACACAAATACATTTTTGAATCCTTCTACAGCTGACACATCCCTATAGGCTTCTGACACATCCCTATACGCTTGTGACTTCCCCATCAGTCATTTTTTGATTCAAGCCTTGATGCTTTGGCAAGATTTTCATTGCTAAATTATCCTAATAAAAATCAATCTTACAAATTCAAAATTAAATAAATTCAGTAGATCAAACCAATAACTGTTGCATTATAGTTTAACAGTCATATAAAAACATTGCTGCATAGTGAAATTATGCAATGTGAATAAAAATAAGCTGGTTATGTTGAATGAGAGATTCTTGACATAGCAATTTTCTCATATTAAAGCACACACAAAATGCCCATGAACTGTCATCTGTCTTCTTGGCACCTTTGAAAGTCTTGGATTCTCTGTTTTCCTTGCGGAAATATAATTTCAGTACTTATTCATTCCTTCTAAATATCAAGAACATTCTTTTGGAGTGCAAGACACAGTATGTATGAAAAATGATGGACGAATGTTTTTTTCTTGATGTGAATTTAAACAGTAGCAGAATTCACAACTCCTGTATAATTCATCCATTTTCCTTTCCTGCTCCCAGAACCTTCTGATGTCACCATTCTCTGGTCACCAGGGGCTGGGTATATTGTGACACACTCATCAAAGACCAGACAAGGATGACAGAATTGATGTCCCTTTTGCTCTTTTCTCTGCAGTGGTGTTTTCCTAAGGGAAATGTGTTACCACACACATTAGTGGTATGACACACAAGTGATGAGACTGGAAGATGGAGGTGGGGGGCTGCTGGGTGTGACTGGAGTGGCAATTGGTATACATGCAATTATACCAACCCAGTGTTTCCTACTCAGGCTTGTGTTTACCACATGGAAACATATGCGCATGTTATTGGTAGAGGTGATTACCCAAACTGTTAAAGTCTCCTGGAAGGTGGCACCACAAACTGCAAAAGGTTTCTTGCCAGGAAAAATGCAGAAAGGGCTGTGCCACCTGTTGTTTCGCCCAGAGAATAGCTTCCGATGCCCAGATCTAGGGCAGCAACTTTCTAAGTAAATCGCTGGTGAGCTTCTTGCTTCTCTCCTCACCGGAAACTCCGCTGTGCCTACATAGCTTGTTCTGAATTGGCTGTGATGCATGGGCTTCCACAGGAGAGAGCTTGAGTGTTTCAGTGGGAAACATGCACTGGGCCCTTATGTATAATGTGGTGGTCTTCAGTACTCTCTGGCTCTGAGGGGTCTCATTTGGGGTGTGTTTTCCTATCAAAAAAGCAAAAGAGGAATTTAGTTTTGTTTTTGAGGGGTGTGGGGTTTGGGCCACACCTGTTGGTGCTCACAGACCATTCCTGGCACTGTGCTCAGCGATCACTCCTGGAGATGAGGAGAAAAACCTGGGTAGGCCATGTGCAAGGCCTATCCCCTGGACTAATCTTACCCCCTGGACTATCTCTGGCCAAACAAAAGAGGAATTTCTCTCCCTTCTCACTGCTAATAGTTTGTAAAATGGGAAAGGTAGTCAGATCAGAGCAAGTCAGATCAGATCAAGTTCATGTTTCTTGTACCTATAATTATGTGAATGCATTTGGATTTTATCTTTTTAATATGCTTTTAGGTATCAAAATGTATAGTCCTTTAAAAGGCAATTTCTAGTTTAAAATCTACTAGATCTTCCTCTTCCTGAGTCACCTGGTGACAAGGTGACTGGGGCTTGTGATTCAAGAAGCAAGTGATATGTTTTCTCCAGGATAGTAATTCTCCAACGTGTCCTTCCCTCTGCTCACAGAGAAACCGGAAATATATATTTTCTTTGGGAGAACATCATCTTCCATTAATACTCCTAAGCTTTGTGGTTTTCAGCACCTAATTTCCAAAGAGATGTCTCCAGGAGTTCATGTCCATCAGGAACATGCCATAATTACATCTGATACCATCTGATACCTTCAGACAACTATGTTTTGAAACTGTTATTGATGATCTCCAAACCTTTGGCATGGATGAGGTTTTTGACGTTGTCAGGAAAAGGTTTGGCCATATCCTGTTGTGCTTCAGGACATGCCCCTGCCTCTGTTCTCGGGATCACTCCTGGCAGGGCTCGGGAGACCGAATGTGGGGAGGAGGCAAGCACAGGTCTGAACTTAAGTTGGCTGCCTGCAAGGTTAGTGCATACCTCTCCAGTCCCAGTATGTTCTTTCAATTTAAAAAGCCATTTATGTCAACTCTTTAAAGATGGGGGAAACTAAATTTTCCCACTTCCTGTTCTCTTCCTAAATGGATTTTCTCTATCATCGTTTTTATATGAACAGGGAAAGATAATTCTTAACTGCTTGCCAAAAGGTCACTCAGATTTCACCCTGCAAAAACATTAATTTTTGCTCATAATTTCCCAGGGGCTGGGGAGCGGAAGAAGTTGAGAGTTATATATTTTGTGTGTGTTTTGTCATGTTAGGGATCAGAGCATGGGTCTAACATCTGAGCTACATCTCCAGTCCCAGAAATTGTGTGTGTGTGTGTGGGGGGGCAGAGCAGTTGGGCCACACCCAGCAGTGCTTTGTTTTCTTCCTACTGGCTCTGCACTCAGGGATCACTCCTGGTGATGCCTACGGTATCATATAGAATGTTGGGGATTGAGTCTTGGTCACCAGGTGCAAAGCAAATGTTCTGCCTACTGTACTACCTCCAGAATTCATTTCTAAGTAGACCAAAGAGAAGGAAATGAAGAGAGAGGAAATCTGTAACATTTATTTAGACTCATCCTGACATCACTGAGCTCTGGATGCACGTTGATCTGACTGCTGTTTGCTTTAGACATTTCTCTCCAGGGGAAAACACTTGATCACTTGATCACTTGACTTCCCATAGATCATTGATTACTCCAGCAGGAACCAGTAACATCTCAATATGTCCTGTCACATGCGAGATAGCCCAAGGGCATCTGCCCACTCCAGGAACATGAAGAGCCTCAAACCATTCCATCAAGTCATAGGAATGAGGTCTATAATTGTTACTGGTATTTGGCATGTCAGATACGACACAGGTAGCTTTCCAGGCTTTGCCGTGCGGGCAAATACTAGGCAAAACTTATTGCACCCTCAGATGTGGGTCCATGCTTCCCTGTAAGGAGCTGTGTTATTGGTCTAAAGTCTGCTGGTAAATCAGTGAGGGGGATGGAACTAAGGGACATTTCTTTCTTGTGTTGTTCTGTGATCACACCCAGATATTTAAGGCTTACCCCTGCTCTGTACTCAGGGATTGCTCCTGGCAATGCTCCAAGGATCAAGTGCTGTGCTGGGGGAGGGGGGTGTCAAACCAACCAGAGTTGGCGGAATATAAAAGCAATTATCTTATCCTCTACTATCTTTAGGTCCTCAAGGTCAATTTTAAGTTTCTGTTTCCCCCCCACTTTTTTTTTTTGCTTTTTACTACAACTAATAGAAAATTCATTGCACCAAATAGAATATTTTGTGCCTCAGGCATCACTTTTGCAGGACTCAGGGAACCTTATGGGGTCCCAGCAAACAAACCCTATATGGTATATGCTGTAAATTCCAATCTGCTGTACTATTGCTCCTGTCCCAAAATAAAGCTTTTTTTTTTTTTTTTTTTTGCTTTTTTTGGGTCACACCTGGTGATGCTCAGGGGTTATTCTTGGTTCTTTGCTCAGGAATTACTCCTGGCAGTGCACAGGGGACCATATGGGATGCCGGGGATTGAACCCGGGTGGCCAAGTGCAAGGCAAACAACGCCCTACCCGGCTGTGCTTCCATTTCCCCCAAAATAAAGCATTTTTATTGTTTTGTGTTTTTATAGGAATCAGGGTTTCAATGGAAATTAAGTGTTAATTAATATTTTGTTATTTCAAAAACTATACAAACTTTGTTTAGATGAGAATACATTCACATAGTTGTAATATCTTCCAAGAAATGGAAAGGGCACTTAAGTGCAAGTTTACTTGTTCTCTAGCATCAGACTGTCCTGCATAAACAAATCAGACAGAAACAACATGGACAGCTGATCTAAACTCCTCGGGAGGGAGGTTTACTCCAGTTCAGGGACCCAAAGGGTTTTCAACTTGGTTCTAAAGTCTGAAGCCTTGTAAACTTTGCGATACTTGTAAACTTCGCGATACTTGTAAACTTCGCGATACTTGTAAACTTCGCGCGATACTTGTAAACTTTGTGCTACTTGTAAACGTCGTGCATGGAATAGCCCATTGCAGCCACGGTGACACGTGCTTGTCAATTTTTCATGAGTTGTGTCCAGTTAGCTTTTTGTTGATTGGGGACTATGGAACAAGATGTTTCTCAGCAGTTTTGTCTTCACTGGTTTTCCACTAAAGGGGAAATGGAGATTTACTGACTTGCTCACTTGTGCCAGTGGCTCGTCCGGGTCGAACTTGGGTCACTGACCCTAGAGCCAGAATTTTCCAGATGTCACTATCTCTGTGGCAAAGGGGCTAAGGTGTTTCTGACAGCCTGACTTAGGGAACAGACCTAAACACAATCAGTCCCAAGCTTTCTTTTCTTCCACTGGGCTGCTGAGGGCAGAGGAGAGGCTCTTATTTTCAAAACAAATGATTGAAGGAACAAGACAGAACCTAGGGTGCAGCACCTTGCTTTTGTGTTTACTCTGGCGTTGAGAAGCTGCAGCTCCTCTTCACTTTTCCCTCCCAGTTGCTACCAACAAGGGCAAGAAAAACTTAAGTCCCTGTTCCTTCTAAAGCACTGTTTTTGCTAGATTTCTCCAGAGTTTCTTGTGTTTACTTTTCAAAATTTGAAACATAGTGAGGGCATTCAGAACTTTGTACACCCTGGTAGATGTCCAAACAGAAATGGGCACCGGGGATGGAACGCGGTCAGAAAATTCCCAGAACGCTAGGCTAAGCCAAGCCTCAGTTCAGAGAACCGTTCGTTGGCTTTTACTAAGACCTTGTTCCCCCCACCCCTTTACTTTTTCTTTTTTGGAGCCTTTACCCAGCTGTGCCCGGCTCTGTGCACAGAAATCACTCTTGGTGGAAACCTATGGGATGTTGGGGGATCAAACCTGGGTCAGCCACATGCAAGGCAAATGCCCTGTACACTCGACTGTTACTCCGGCCCCTCTGTTTCTAGATGTTGTGAGTATAGATGCTTGCAGAGCCCTTAACTCTATGTCATGATTTCCAGTCCTCTGGATATGCTCAGGACAGCATTACCTATGGTTCTTCATTACTTAGGTGGTGGAAGACTCACAACTACACTTCCCTTTCTTGTCCCATGTAAGCCAGGAAAGGCCCAGAGAAGGGAGGGGTCTGTGCTGCTGAGAGAGACCGAGAACAGCCATCAGGGGCACCAATATGTTGGAAGTGCCCACGGATAGAGCCCCTGCTTAAATGTGGGGGGCTAGTTGTAACCGATGGGCAGAACACTGTTATTTTTCGATGTTCGTGTTTTTTTCTAAAGAATTCCTTACTGTTTCTCACTTCTGGGGATAAGTTGCTCTTTCCATACTCTTTGCCTTTTTCTTTTTATTGTGGAAAGAACTTAACATGGCATCCACCCTCAAAATGAACTTTTCTTTGTTTATTTGGGGGCTGTACTTGACAGTTCTCAGAGGCTCCTCCAGACTGTTGGACAGACCATGTCATATTGGGGGTCAAACCCAGGGCTTCGGCATGCAAAACACATGTTCCAGACTCTTGAGTTTTCTTCTCAGCCCCTATAAAAAGAATTTCAGGTTACCTATAGGTACAATGTTTTAGAATTTTTTATATCTTGCTTAATTTAAATTTTGTCTTTATTTTTTAATTGTTTATTTATTTATTTATTTACTTATTTAGCTTTTTGGGTCACACCCAGTGATGCTCAGGGTTAGTCCTGGCTCTTCACTCAGGAATTATTCCTGGCGGTGCTCGGGGGACAATATGGGATGCTGGGGATCGGATCTGGGTCAGCTGTGTGCAAGGCAAATGCCCTACCAGCTGTGCTGTCACTCCAGCCCCAAAATTTTGTCTTAGTTGGTCATTCCCCTTTCCCCTTCCCTCTGGTCCCTGGCACCTTCCCAGCTCTCAGTTGCTTTAATGATTTTGACTATTTTAGATACCTTCCCTAAGAGGCCTTGTCTTTTTTGTGACTGCCTTTTTTTTTTACTAAAGATAATGTTCTTATGTTTCCCCCATGTTGTTGCATAGTGTTGAATTTCCTTCTCTTTAAATACTGAATAATTTTCCATTATAACAAGATTGTAAGTCATTTGTCTTCCAGTGGGCAAGCAGTGGCATCTTGGCTGCTGTGATAGTACCACAAATAAAGCAGGAGTGCTACTATGTCTTCCAGATCCCGATCTCAGTTTTATTTTGGAAAGCTACCCAGACGCGGCATCTTTCATTCATTGAATATTTCCTTCCCCGAGTCTTAACAATCTCTTTCCCTATCAAAAAGCCAAAATGTTAGGTCTGAGGGCTTGCGCTTCACCCCCTGGCACCATTAACTGAACCCAAACCAAAACATACATATTATTCACTTTCTCCTCTCCCCAACCCTGGTAGCCAAAAAGATGAAAACTAGTCCCCTGAGTATACTTGCAACTGAGGAACAGACACCAAGGGACCCAGTGGGTCACTTCTGAAAAGGGGAGGAGTCCCTCTACCCCCCCACCCCCCACCCTGCACCCTCTGCCCTGTGGACATCTTCAGCACAAACTTTGCACTAGGCAAAGACAAATGTACCCTACTGTGCTGTTTCCTTAGCCGGGTTGGGAAGGACAAGTTGGTGGCAGAGATCTGCTCTGCAGCCCTGGGAAGATGTCTGGCCGCCTTGCTGGCAGCTTCTCCACCAGTCTCTTCAGACTGTGTGGAGTTCAGCCTCTCATCTGCTCTGAGCCCTCACCTCAAGTGAACCTTGGGCCAGCCCCGTTTGGAAAGGTGCAGTTTCGTGCTGGATCGAGGAGTAGCACCTCCTGCCCTCAAGCTCTGGTAGTTCTGTTCTTTCATTTCATGCCATTCATTGCTTTTATGTTCTAAAGATTCCAGACTCCTTGTTGATTGCTAAGTCATAGCCCAGAGTTATGTGTCCCAGTTGCCTTGGATCGGAGTACTACAGTGTGGGGTCTGCGTGGAGGGGAGGGCTTCGCTAGCCACATGCCTTAGTCCGCTGCATGCGCCCCTGTGTTCTGGGCAGGTGGGAGAATGGTGGTTTGGGTGGGGGGAAGCAGATTAGTATTTGGCACCTGTTTTCTTTAATATAAAAATAAGACAGCTTAAAAGCATAGGTTATCTCCTCAAGATAACCTATTTTTTGAACAATGACCAAACTTGAGTAAGCCCCGAAAACAGCAGAAATGAGTGCTCTCACTTTCTTTTTTTTCCCTCTAATCCCAGAAAATCTTCCCAGAGTAAGTGAAAGTTGATCTTATCAAGTCTCAACTTCCCCACAGGCATTTTCTATTTATTTATTTATTTATTTAATTTTTTATTATACCACCATGAGACATACAATTACAAAGGTGTTCATAATTGGTTCTTGGTAGTACAGTATACCAGCACCCATCCCTCCACCAGTGCCCCATTTCCACCACCAATGTACCCCACCCCCTCCCGCTCACCCCCAGGCTGCCTCAATAGCAGGTACCCCACTGTCCTCTCTTTCTCTCTCTCTGTCTCTCTCTGTCTCTGCATCTCTCTCCCTCTTCTTTTACACATTGTGGCTAGCCCTGCAGATAAAGCTGGGAGCAAAGGCATACAGAAAGCCAGGTCTACTCACATCTGCTGAGAGAGCTCCACTGAGAGGAGGGGCAGGCCTTTGCAGCCTTGTGATAGGAAGGGACATAGGAAGGTGAGCCTGAACATTCCCTGAACTGTCCCTCTGCCCATTTAGTAACTCCCCTCTGTCTCCCAGCATCTCTGGACTTGCCGAGATGCTGCCCGCCCAGCACTAACACACACATACGTGCCCACCCTCCATTCTCGCCCCACCTTCCCCTCTTCTTTGTAGTCATTTATAAGGTAGAGCCATCAAGGTTTACTCTTCTTAGAAAGCGTTTTTATTCCAACAACATTGAAATTTATTTTGGCTAGCCAGGAGAGTGCAGTGGTTGTATTCCTGGTACCATGTGGTCCCCAGAATGTTGTCAGCTCTGGGGATCCTCTAAGCCTCAATGGAATATCCCCTATACCTCCGAGCACTGCTGGACTGAACAGCATTATAGCCTCGGGCCCTTGCATTGAACCACAGGTCTAGTTAACTGAGAATTGAACTCCCGAGCACCTTGGGAGTCATCCTGCCCCACACCAACCTCCCCTCCATCTATTTTGGGAGGCCATGGCGTGTAGTTTAGTTTCTCTTAGCAGATAGGCATGCTTGTGCTTTTAATGCAAACATCTAAAGCACATTTGAAAACTATGGAGGTGTTCATGGTGCCCGCTCAAGCAAATCGATGATGAACAGGAAGACAGTGATACAGTGATAAAAATAAATCAGATTTCCCCTCTTCTCCTTTTTCCACACAGTTGAAATCTCACCTAGTCTTTAGAGTTCACAAACTTTATTCACAGAACCTAGAAGCTGTGAGGTTCTCAAATGCACTGTGTATGAGGCCAGCTGGGAATGAAGGTAGTTCAAGTATGCTTCAAATAACCAGAGAGGCACACACCAGCCGCTAACGAGGCCACATCTTTTGCCTGTTCTGACTGAGACAAAGTCAGTGAGGACATCAGGAATGATGACTGGAGGCTTGAAGGACTTCACCTAGCATTTTCTTCCTTGCTTCAAATTTTCCATAAGGATTCCATTCATGAGAGCATCCCCTAGTAAGCAGATACTTATGTCTGAGTTTCAAAATATTGCTTTATAGGTGTTTTATGCATCCATAGAGCATGGTCATATGAATTAAGTATAGAAAACTGGGTCTTTGGCATAAGGCTTATTCTAGGGGAGTCAAGGAATTGTGCCCAGCCTTGATCTCACACCCTCTCATTTTTAACTCCTCAGAAGCCCCTCATTGATAAAGGGGCCCCTCCCACTGAGGAAGGCAACACAGTGTTCAGGGAAGCTGACCAAGGTGGGAAACACCCAGTTGGTCGCAAGACCAGAATTTAAGTCCCGTTCCTCAGGTAGTTCTGCACTCTGTCTATGTCTGGCCTCCAGCAGGGGTTACCAGGATTACAGGGATATTTTAGGCTTACCCTGTAAGGCTAATTAAGACCAGATAAAAAAGATAGAAGCATCCCATATTTATGAAGCCCCTTCCTTTACCTCTTTTTCATACTCTTTTTTGGGAGCCTCCTAAGGGCTGCCCAGGAAGTGAGGGGCCCACATCAGTAGTTCTCAATCAACTCGGCTGTTGGTTCAATGTAGGAGCCTAAGGATTTGATGGTGTCAGTGTCGGGAGACCTGGGCCACCCCATTCTCATACCCTTAATGCGATCTTGAAAATGTTTAATTATTATCCTAGAGTTTTGTGTCTGATAATGTCTCATTACGTGGGTCTATCCAGGGAACAGTAGTTGCTTGTTCCCCATTTTATGGGTTGTCTCCACCCCAACTCAACTTTGAATCTGCCCTATTCCAGTCCCAAACCTCCCAAGACCCTTGTATGCACATGGATTCTTGGGCTCCCGAAGATAAACGCTTCTGCATGAGAAAGCTGGATGAAAGCCTGGAAAGGTGATTTTGTTTAAATTCTTTCCTTGAAGTCCTTTGGTGAAGGAGCCAGACTGGAAATCATACCAGAACAGTTGTGTTTCATAGTTACAGTGTAATAGGGAGACTGTAATTCATAGCCATTAAATTGCTTCCTTTGAAGTATAAGAAAAACCAGAACAACATTTACAGTCCTTTAACCCACAGGATTATAGTACACATGAATTAAAGTCAAGTGTGTTATGAACTCTCCCAGGTACCCTGGCTGGCACTGCTCCATCTGCACTCCAGTGCTCATTAATTGGTTGACTTTCAGCTGAAGACTGGGGTGGTGTGGGGGTGTCAGAATCTTGGATGGCTTTTGCTTTTCTCTGTCCTTTGCACTTTTACCAACAAATCAGAGATGAGAAGACTGTTTAGAATGGATTGAGTAGCAATGTGAATTCTCTGTTGAATCTCTTTGGGAAGGGACAGCAGAAAAGGATATATATTTAGCGCTTGATCAGTGTCAGCTCTGGGGTGGCCCTTTACCATACCAAATTCCATGATAGTCCTACAAAGTCAGTACTGGTGTTCCCATTATATTGCTACAAATGAGCATTTGAAAGAGCAAAGCCAGGGTTATACAGTAAGTCTGCCTGAATCTAGAGACCAAATATCTGCTTGTCCCCATCCTGTGTTGTTGTGTAGAAGTTATACACAGAAAAGAGTTATTCACAGAATAACAAAAGTTATTCGCAGAAGAAGCCTACAGAAAAATCAGTTCCACTGGAGCTCTGTGTCTTGGGTCCTTATATCCTTTGAACAGTTACATAGCAGATTACTGGGACTGTCCCTAGCATAACTGTTCTTTAGGGAATTGCATAGGAGAATTGTGGAAAAATAAAATTAGCAGAAGTATAATGACTTTATATATGAGATATATATTATATGTGGTAGATTTGATTCTTAAAATACATATTATGTTAGGGGGCCACACCTAGCCATGCTCATGGATCACTCCTGTGGTGCATAGAGGTGATGCTTACCACTCTTGGTGGACCTGGTGATGCCAGAGATCAGACCTGGTTCTGCTGTATGCAAAGCCTATGTTCAACTCATTGAGGTTTCTCTTGGCTCCTGGGAGGGGGAAGGAATTGGGGACATTGGTGGTGGGAAATGGGCACTGGTTGAGGGCGGGTGCTGGAACACTATGTGACCGAAACCTCCAAACCCGAACAATGTTGTAATTGTATATCTCACGGTGGTATAATACAATGTTAAAAAAATCTGTGTAATTCAAAAATAGTTGGTGTGGCCCGAGTCATGGTATAGCAGTTAGGACACTTGCCTGCTACCAACATGGCTTCGTTCCCTACCACCCTGTGTGGTCTCCCCTCACTCTGGGAGTGACTAAGCAGAGCCAAGAGTAAGCTCTGAGAACAGTCAGGTGTGCCTCTCCAAAGCAAATAGGAGATGAACTTCTGTATTGATAGAAAAGTAACTTCCCTTAAAGGGTAATGTCTCTCTTATTTAAAATTTTATTAATAGCTCAGATGATTTTTAGAACTGGTCATGGAAATTGATCTTCAGAATGTGGTACATAAAATTATGCTCTACATGATTTGAGAGAAGATGCATAAACTTAATGAATTTAGGTTCTATATATTAGTAATACATCCTGTCATCTGTATTTACTGCCTAGAATATTCAATATGGACTAGGCAGTTATGGTTGAGGTCATTACAAGTCTCACCACTCCACTAGATGGCGCTGTGGTAGCACAGATATACCTGATACCCCCAGTGGGTTTAAAGAACCAGGTAAGTTTATGTTTGTGGGATGCTCAGAGCTTCACAAAGTGTTAGTTAATCCCCTACAGTACAACCTTTCATTTTTATCTTACATTTCTGAACGTTTTTCATCTTTGACTGTGTCTGCGGCGTCTCCACTTGGTGTTTTTTTCGCCCCTTCATTTTTCCGCAGCTTTTTTCCAACACATCTCTTCCCAAGGACTGCCATCCAATTTTCTTCACCTATAGCTTTCGCTCTTCTCTCCATTACTCTACACATATCTTTTCTTTTGAGGAGTATGCAACATGCATTGTATCATGTTTAACTGAGTTGTTTCTTCATGCACCAGGTTGTGCATGGATTGGGGTCCACTCAGCTTGCGGGGGGTGAGGAGATGACCATCTTACCTTATGCAGGGGAGCTTTCCTCGCAGGCAGCTTGGTTTCTCCGTGTGCTCATCTTGCCATCTTCCCCCACCATGATTTGGTTCTTTCTCAAAAGTGAGTTTGGTTCTCACAGTCTAGTCTTGAAAAGACTAGGCACGTGGGAGGTGTGTTAAGTGTTTAACCGTCGTGGACAACACCCAAACCCCAGAACTGAAAGGGAGATGACAGAGCTTCTGTCTAAATGCCTCATTTTGAAGTGGGGAAAGGCAAGTCCGGAGACTCCCAGGCCATGTCCCAGCCACTTCTATACTTTGTTCTCAAGTTGCTTCCTGCCCCCTCAGTGCAGAGAAAAGAACCATCTGTGTTTCAGGCTGCTTGAGGGGGAGGTTTGCAGCTCTGAGGACAACCAGTATAGAGAAATGACCTCTCCCGTCATCTGTTGTTCAAAGCAGGATCATGAAAAGTGCTTGAGATATTCTCCAACTCCCCAAGCTGTGTTCGTCTCCTGCAGAGTGGATGAGGCCGTTCTTGCTTCCTTCTTCCAACCACAACTTTTCAAAACCATCAGTCACATGATGAGGAACAGCCGTGCCTCTTAGCCGTTGGCAAAGGTGGTTAATATCCAAACATGATGAATTCCTTTTGATAGCTAGACTAAAGTTAGATACAGTTGCTTCCTTGAAACCTACAGCAAGAGGAAACTTTCAAAATATCTATACCCTATAAGGTCGACAATGGGTTGGCAGGAGGGGCCATGGGAATGGAACGTGAAGGTGGGAAGGCGTGTGTGAACTTGCCTGGCCTGTTTTTCTCTTTGATACAATTTATTTTCTCTTGAAGCAAAATTTGCCAGTGTGAAGCATCACTTTCCAAGATACCATTTAATTCACACTAACAAATTGCAGTGAGGTTCAGGTGAATAGATTGGTAGGCAGTGTTGGAACTGGCCTAATATGATTCAAAAATACTGTTCTGTCGCTAACCTCTAGAGTGACATTCCATTAACCTTGCTCTCCCACCCCCTCCAGATGCAGAATAGCAGCTCCATTTCACAACATGCTGGTGAAGTCACCTAGATCGGGTCTTTCTTGGTGAGTCTCTCTGCCTCCACCAGCCTCAGACATTTAGTAAAATCTGACACTGGTGAAATCAGTTCAGTCTCTAAGTTAGTGAGACATCATTCAGTCTGCGTAGAATGTGTTTTTTTACAAAAAAAAAAAATCACAATCTTTTGGTTTTCCAACACTGTATATGAACCTAAAAAAACACTGGCTGAAGTTACATTTTCATGTTTTCTGCCTTCTGGTATCCTATAGCTTACACCAGAAGATGAATTTAGTGAACAGTTAATTGGAGGAAGGCCCCAAGTTCTCTGTTCTCTTGATTAGTGAATACTCTAGAAATGAAGTTTCGCAATGACTCTTTGAGGCTTGTGCAAACTAGATGATTGGTGTGTGTGTGTGTGTGTGTGTGTGTGTGTGTGTGTCTGTCTGTCTGTCTGTCTGTCTGTCTGTCTGTTGTGGGGGTGGTGGTGGTGAGGACTGTTTGTAGGAGGCGTGGAGGTAGTAATGAGCAGGGCATGGGGAGGTAGGTTCCTTTGAGGATCTGGAGTTTTCCTTATCTTCATTTTATGGGAATGTTTGATGCTAGGACATGACCTAAGGGTGCTGTTTCCAGAAAGGGAAGGCCAAGAAATAACATCTTTGGGTGGATGAGAGGCCTGAGGACTGAAGTACCCAGTTTTCATAAGCTAGAAGTGCAGATTTCATCCGCCAAACACCAGTAGTTGTGTGCTCCAAACTAGAAAGAGGAGAAAGAGTGAAAGAGAGAGAAGGAAGAGAGGTAGGAAGGAAGGAAAGAAGGAAGGGGAGAAAGAACTTCCTTTTCTTCTCCCCTGTTTTTCTTCTTGTCTTCTACTTTCTCCCATCTCCCCATCTCTCCTGGGAAGAGAAGGGCCTTGTCCCCATCTCTCCTGGGAAGAGAAGGGCCTTGACACTCTTCGCGTCCTGCCCTGTGTCACCATCTGGCTGGCTCGAGGGAAGGAAACAGGGAGGGGCAGAAGGAACAAGGGAGCTGTTTGTGTAGCTCATCTCCAGTCTGGCAGGCTGAAAGCCTTCATTGAAAAAACAAGCGCTGAGATTTATATATCTGATCGTTATCAAGAATCTTTATTCTAAGGAATTATGCAAGAGAAAATGTCTTCAATCCACCTTTCTAGGGCGTACCTCAGAGTCAGAAACAGCCTCATCTTTTCTTATTTAATAACTTTGTGAGGCAGGTGTCATTATTTCCATTATAGCTGAGGAATTGGCATTCAAAAACAGAAGTAAACTAGCCCTCGCAGTACTTGGTACCTAGCAGATAATCCCGAAAGTGCTTACAAAGTGAGTAAGTATGTAAATAACGGGGTAGCCAGGCTCTGTAGCCAGGTTGGATGATGAACTCAAGACTGGCTTATTCTGCTCATGATCATCTTTCTGGAAGAACCTAGGGAGAGTCTCTATGATCAGAGGTACCCCTCTGTCTGTGCTATTTATCCAGTAATGGACGTTTGATTGGGAAAAGTAGAAAAGGTGTCCACTTTGTTAGCCTTTACCTGTCTCTCTTAATCATTATTGACACATTCTTATTCTCCACATCCCTGTGCTATTGATTCACCCTAACATCTTGTAAATTTGCACGTCGCCTAGTTACTGAAAAAAAAATGTAGAATCTGGGTTCAGACTTCCTAGGTTTAAATCCAGGCTCTACTACTAGCTAGGTCACCTTGTATTAGTTATCTGAATCAGTAGCTTTAAAATGAGAATAATAACGGAAACTTTGCAAAGATGTTATTTTGTGAGGTTTATATAAAGTTATGACTATCACTTAAAATATTTCCTATAGTAGAAAAAAGGTATATAAAGGAATGAAATCGTTTGCCAGAGAGCTACATTAGGTAAATTTACATAATGCTTACTCTGCATCAGGAATTAGAGTTTATGACAGCAGAGCTTTCACAAGTCTTTCATATATATATAAACATATATGTGTGTATATATGTATATATATATATATTAATTGAGTCACAGTAAGATACACAGTTACAAAGTTGTTCATGATTGGGTTTCAGTCATACAGTGTTCCATTATCCCTTCATCAGTTTATATCCCCACCACCTATGACCCCAGATTCCCTCCTGCCACCTCCCACCCTGCCTCTATGGCAGGCACTTTTCACTTTTCTTCTCTCTCGCACTCTCTCTCGCACACTCTCTCTCTCTCGCACTCTCCTTTTGGAAACACAAGTCTCTTTAAAATCAAATTATTGAAAAATTTTTAGAGAAAGCTGTATATTTTGTTAGTTTTGAAATTTTCACACTTTCATTCTCTTCAATTTTGGGTTTTGGTTTTATATTTGGTTGCCTTGGGGCCAAGGGGTGGGTGCCATACCCAGCTGTGGCAGAGCTTACACCTAGTGTGCTCAGGGATCACTTCTGAGGGTGCTTGAAGATCGTTTGAGTTGTTGGCGACTCAACTGGGGTCAGGTCCATGCAAGGCAGATGCCTTATCCCCTGTACTAACTATTTATCTACCCTGTTTTAACTGTGATCGAATATGTCAAAAGATTTACCACCTTTGCCATTCTAAAATGTACAGTTCTCTAGCATTAATGCTGCCACTACTTACTTCCAAACTTCATCACCTGAAACAGAATCACCCCATTCCCCCTCTGCTAACATAACCTATATTCTACACCTTTTATTTGATATTTTAAATACCTCACACAAGTAGAACCATACACTGTTTCTCCTTTTGTGTGCTACTCTTTAGCATAATCTTCAAGGTTCATGTATATGTAACATATGTGTTACAATATGTATGTTCTGGCTACATCATTTTTTCTTTATTTGTTAATCTAGGAATGCTGTCTATGGACATTTGGGTTGTTTCTATTTTTTTGGGCATTTCTCCTGGGAACTTGGCATAGAGTAGAAGAACCTGTTGTAATTCCTGTTTTTAATTCCTTTAAGTGTATAACTAGAAATAGAATTGATGATCCTATGGTAATTTTATGTTTAGTGTTTTGTTCTTTGTTCGGGGACCACACCTATACTACTTAGGAGTTACTCCTGCCTTGTGCTGGGGGTAACTCCCAGTGTTACTGGGGGAACAAGCAGTGTTGGTGGTGGAACATGGGACTCCCACATGCAAAGGATGTGCCTTGAGTCGTCTTCCTGGCCATGGTTTACTTCTCGAGGAGTTGCCAAACTCTTTTCCACAACAGCTACACTTTTTTTAATTCCCCTTAGCAACCGCGTGCAAAGGTTCCAGTTTCTCCACATCCTTGTCAGCGTTTGTTATTTTTTTCTTTCTTTTTTTTTAAATAGTCCAAGCTGAGTATGATGTAATTGTTTATTTAAAAGACTATTATAGGATAATCCTTCACAAGAAATATAGCTATTCAATAAAATGAAGCACTTTTATTTTAGTTAATCAAACTTGAAGACCTTGAACTGTACTTCCCAGAGGACTCCTTAGTTCAGTCTTGACATAGAATTATTTAGTCAGCAAGAATTGTGTCTTGATAGGAGCCTTCCTACTTTCAGTACCCCAGGGAGCTCCGAAAATGAGGCTCCTCTTGTGTTTGTAGCTCTGGAGCATGATGCCCGTACCATTTCAAAAGGCAGAGACGGGATGAGCACGAAGTTCTCTGAGGGGCAGTGAGCAAAATCTCATTTTTCCTGTTGAACTGAAGGCCAGTGCGCCAAGCACCGAGCCCTGCCGTAGACTGGGACTGCGTATCAGAGCTCGCTTGCTCACACAGGTGTTGGCAGCCCTGGCCTCTGCCCAGCACAACGTTTTCCCTGGAGGAATGCCACACTCTGGATTTCCTTGTCTATAGACTGTGTTATTGTCGAACCTTTCAGCTGGGATCAGAGAGAGGTTGGTTTGTCTGGGCATTGCCAAAAGAGTGCCTACGCATGACCTCTTGTCTGTGAAGCTTGCCAGGGAATGCTGGCATCTCTTCAGGGCAGTTTGGGGCTGGGAGAGCCACCTGGGAGGGGCTGCCCCGTCCCTGCAGGGCCCGCTCAGTCCTGCCAGGAAAGGTCTGTCCTCAGCCCGCACTCTGCTTCCTTCTCAGTCCTCACATACTCCCACTGCCTGAGGTTTGGTCTTGAGTTCCTGGCGCTGTGATTCTGGGGAGAGGCTGGGAATTGTGCCTGAGGCTGCAGCCCTTGTGCTTGGTCTGCTGTTTGCCTGGTGAAGCGGCCTGAAGAAGGTCCCTTGCCACACAGATTGCTCTGCCCCCTAGCCCATCTCTGAATTTTTCTCAGGGAAATAATCTCTGCTGAGACCGACAATGCAAAAAGTGAAATGGCGTCACAAGGCGAAGGTACATGGCATACACAAATGCTAGTCACACCCTTCTAGAATCTTCTTAAGGAAACGGAGTCTTCTGGGTCTCAGTGGTTGTGGGGGGACAAGACTCATGATTTCACAGTGAAGTAGGTTCTCCGGGGTCCACCCCACAGGGACAGCCCCTGTTGTGCCTGGACTCAGGTATTCTTAGCTGTCTTTTATCTGCTCTGTGTCTTTTGCGTCTCCATTTCAAGGGTCCTGTCCATACCCAGCACAGTTAGAAACATTCATTACGCATCTCCTGGCACCAGGCCGAGGTGCCATTTATCTGAGGGAAGTCTGCTCTGAGCCGACTCCAGAACCCTGTGAGAGCCAGACTGATAGAGCCGTGGAAAAACACTCCCTATGCACCGCCCCAGATACAGTCGCTGTGCCATTCCACACCAGCTGAGGCCGTGTTGAGACCACAACCATTCTGTGATCATGAAGAAGGTCTGAATCTTGAGCAGGTTGCTTTGCTTAGAGCCCTTGATAGACAACAAACAGGCATGAGCAAAGTTTCACACCTGCGCTGGCTAAATGGCTCCCACCTGTCTAGCCTGTCTCCCTTCACACGCTCTGAGCTTTCATGTCTCTGGAGATGTCGCCAGCTTGGTTGGGGGACACTAGAGGCCCAGCCAGCCCCTGCCTGCATGCTGCTCCTGATTTGCTTGGGCTCTTAAGCCCGAGCTGGCCATGCTGAAGTTCCCCCCCCCTGTGAACTCGGAAGTGAAGGGCTGGTCTCTGGCAACACTTATCAGCAGTTCAGTGGATCTCTTCTATGTGTGTGCCTGATGCCCTCATGGGCTTTGAAAATGCTTTCGGCCTGATTGGAAGATCTCTTGTGGAGATCAATTTGTTCCACTTTCTGATCACAATGTTTAAATTATGCCCATCTCTTGAATTAAGTCCTATACAAACTAGCATCGCATGGAAAAATCCGTTCATCACAACACACTAGCCCTGATCCCTGCTGACTAGTCGCAGGTGTGAGTGTGCCTTTGTTTGTAAGGGGCTGCGGCAGTGTTGCTGCTGTCACCAGACCGGCACAATCAACAGGTGTTCACGGAGTCTCCTCCCTGAGCCTTGCAGCATACAAAACGTCTCTTCACAGTTAATGTCCCACTAGTGCTCCCTTACTAGAACAAGCACAAGGTGTGTGTTCCTTTCAGCCAAAGGATGAGTGTGTACGTATTTCTAAAGTTAAAGCAGGGAAATGTATTGCACATACTATGCTGACCACAGCTAACTGTCAGAAAGATAGTAGGTATTAGAAAACTAGAAATTGTGGTGGATGTAAAGCTAAGTTCAAAGAGCGAATGTGCAAAACATACCATTGAATCTTTTACATAAAATGATCCTATTTCTGGCTGATTTATCTTCCTGCTGGTGTGGAGAAATTGCCCTCCCCTCTTGGGGCTCTGCGGTGATTCCCAGGAACCCGCTATTGGAGTCTTCAGTTTCTCAGCAGGTCAGATTCCTCTTGACTACTTCCTGACCACACAGATAATTCAAGAGTCTGGGAATTTATGAGACTCAGGTTAATGCCTTTTTTCCCTACTGGGAAAGTCAAGCTGTCCAAGCTGCAGGATTCCTACATGCTCCAGTCCTGAAGCACTCTGAACCTCCCTGTTCTTCCATCTCTGCCTCACTGAGCTTTACTCTGTAAGGGAGTTGGGTTGGGTGGCGGTGAGGAAAGAGGCAGTGTATAGAGGGGGTTGTAGATTAATGAAGACCATCCAGCAGCTCATGTTTGCATAGTATGTAAAGAGCTAGCAAATAGGAGGCAGACAGATAGATCGGTGAGTAAGGCACTTGCCTTGCTTTCCTGGGTTCAAGCCCCAACACACATATGGCCCCCTGAGCACCACCAGGAGTGATCTCTGAGCACAGAGCTAGGAGTAAGCCCTGTGCATTCACTGTAAGTGTGGTCCGAAGCCCCACCCAATTCCCCTCCACCCCAGATGATTTACCAACCACATTGGTATGAATGATCTTATTTCATCCTCACAGCAACTAAGAGTTTGCTGCCATTCTCATTTTTCAGATGCACGTACTGGCTTGGGTTAAGTACGTGTCCTAGGAGAGGAACTTACCTAGGCACTCGTGAGTGCTGCCGGGTACAGAGTCTGCCCTTTTTTCATCCCTTTGTTGTGGGCTTCTGCCATGCAGGATGGCTCATACTATTCTGAGGCTCCTGAAACCATTGCACCTTGCCTGGCATCTTAGTAAGTGGGTATTAGAAACATCAAGGTATAGATTTATTTGTTCACATTTTTAGAAAAAGGTTTCCATATCTTTAATTTTCTATCATGCCACACCACTATAGTGTGGTGACTTATCTATAGATGGATAGTGAAAGTCCTATTCCACACTTGGAGGAGAGTAGTGCACGGAAGTAACTGAAGCCCCGGACTGTGAGCCAAGGTGCACCAGGAGAAAGCGCATATTCCAGAGGGAGAGCAGGGATGGGAATATTAATCCAGACTGACCTTGAGATGGCATCCCCTTCCCGTCTCCCCCTAATTGGTTCATACATCCACCACATTCCTCTCATGGAGTTACCCCAACTGGCAGCTGCCCCACCATTGTTGTGTACCTTTGCCCCCAGGACCCTGCCCCCTCTCAGCTGACTCGCCTGCTATCAATTTGTTGAGCCAATCTGTGACTTTGAAACATGCAGGAGCCATCTGGGAAATGGTGTAAATAATGATAATCACAGAGTAGTTCCTAAAGTATAGGCTCTGAAGCACTTAACAGTGCGGGAGCTTTTCCCTGGGTTAAGGATTGGCCTGCAATTTCCACTTTAAAATTGCTACTTATGTGACTTGAGATATAAACATGAAGAAAACTATTCTTAAACTTTTTTTTGGTGGTGGGGAGTAAGAAAAATCACATCAGAATTTGAGAGAAAGATGATAAATCAGATTCTTCTGGGTTCCTTTTTGTACTTTAGACAGAAGTCTTTCCTAAGCATCTAAAGCAGTTAAATCTGGGCATTTTGATTTTGAGGAACTCTCTGGAGGCAGTATCAGATTCTGGTATGTGTGTGTTTTTAGAGAGAGAGTGTGTGTGAGAGAGAGTAGAAGATAGATATGGCAATTTTTAAGCATACAGTTTTGTGGTCTGCCCTCGAGGAGTTGCAGGTGTGGCTGCGGTGCCCAGCTACGTTGGCAGGTGGCAGACAGGAGACAGGCTTGTCTACACCCAGGGCTCTGCCCTGTGAGCCCTGGATGGTTGATGGTCTGACATAGAAAAAGACTGGGCCCCCTAGGATGAGCCCAGAGCCACGGCAGAGCCTGGCAAGCTATCCATGGTGTATTTGATATGCCAAAAACAGTAACAATAATGGACCTCATTCCCAGCGATTGGAGAATGGAGGCGTTACTGGCACCCACTCGAGCAAATTGATGAACAATAGGAAGACAAGTGACAGTTTTGTGGAAGTTTGTACAGTCTCAAAGTTATGTAACCATCATCACTATCTCTGCAGCCTTTTCAGCTCCCCACAGATATTCTGTAGCCACTAGTCAATAACTTCTCCTTTCCCTCCCGCTGCCTTCTTGCTTGCGTGAAGATTTCGTGTCCTTCATCCCCTGGCAACCACCTCTCTGCCTTTGTCAGTTTGACTAATCTATACTCTATGTCCTTCATTTAAGTGAAATTGAATTATTCTTAACTAGATTGTTAAATGCAGTTTCTTTAAAAATTTTAACTACTGCTTATTTATTTGCATATTTACTGCATATTTACTTGTACTATTTCTTCCCCCCACCCCTGTGGAAGTATGTTCATTAGATTCCATATCTACCCTTGTTGAAATTCTTTGGGAGAACAAAAAAAAAACTGTTATCGTCAGCTCCTACCTGCCTCCCCTCACCACCAATTCTGATTTTCAGGTCCTCTGGGCTTGCCTCTTTGCTTGGGCCAGTGTTGGTCCTTATGACCAGCATGTGATCAATATAACAGAATGAAGGCATACCACACGCGATGTTGGATTCCCTGATGACCACATCTGAGAGGAGATTGAGGTTAGAATATAACAACCCCTCTTTTTGTTGTTCTTTTTCTAGGATCACTCCCTAGTGCAATAGCCACGTGCCTGTTGCAGCCTCTAGAGAAGCCTACAGGGCTTGAGCTGCAGCTTCTAGTAAGCAGGGAGGGACTGGGATATCATGTGGGAACCACCACATGATAGAGCCTGCAAGCGAATGGCCCAGTCTTTGCCCTTGCACTGATAGTTAACTGCTGGTAATTTGGCTAAAGCCTTATGAGGTACCCTGGGCCAGCATCATCCATTTTTTGTTCCAGAATTCCTGTGCCTATGTGAAATAATATTTGGTGCTGGAAGCTGCTACCTCACTATGCAGCAGCCGAACCACAGACATGGCTAGATCTTACTCCACGCATCTAGCAACAGTGACATCATTTTCAATCAATGTTTCTGCTCATGTTTTCTTTTTTTAACATTGATGAACTGAAGAGTAAAAATATTATATCTGTGACTACCTTTCTAGCTCATGTAGCTTGTACAAAGTCTGCAAAATAGGGTGTTTTCAGGATTCTTAACAGAGTTCAGCCCATGGAAGGAATTCTGAACATTGTATGTTGAATTAATGAATAAAGTCTTTTTTTTTTTTTTTTTTGGGTCACACCGGCGTGCTCAGGGGCTACTCCTGGCTCTGCACTCAGGAATTACTCCTGGCGGTGCTCGGGGACCTTATGGGATGCCAGGGATAGAACCCAGGCCGGCCCAGGCCGGCCGCTTGCAAGGCAAACTCCCTACCCACTGGGCTATCGCTCCAGCCCCTGAATAAAGTCTTTCAATCTACATAAAGAAAATATATCATGTAAATTAAGTATCTACTTATTCAGATCTGTCTGTGGATATGAGAGGAATGTTTGAAACTCATATCTGAGTCTCTGTATTCTCTATGCTCATATCTGAGTCCCATGTTTTTCTCTAGTTTTTTATCTTTGATAAGTTTTAGTAGTATTTTTTTATCCCAACTTGACTTATTATCCTGACTTGTCATATTTTTTCACAATCCATACTTTTCTTTTCTTTTTTCTTTTCCCAAATTTTATTACACCACTTTTAGACATACAATTGCAAGATGCTCATGTAGAGTTTTGGTTCTACAGTGTTCCAACACCCATCCCTCCACCCAAACCCATCTCCCATCACCAATGTCCCCACCTCCCTCCTCCCTCCCACACCTCAACTACTTGGCAGGTTCTGTATGTCTTTTCTCTCCTCTCTATCTCTCCCTCCGCCAAACTTTACTGCACATTGTAGAATGCAGCGCATTAAAGGACATAACAGTTTCCACTAGTTTGATGGACCATGCAGCCGCAAACGGTCGCACATCTTAGGGGCCTCATGGTCAGCATCTGGACAGTGAAGGTGGCGGCTAGTGTGGTGGGCAAGTCTCCTCCGGCTGCTTCCAGGACCCCCAAGAGGTGATGGGCCCCTCCCAAAAATCCATCTGTCCTCCTGGGAGCCCCATGGTCAGCTGAGCCTGGGGAAAGCGGAGTTCCAGCTTCCCCAGCCGTGTTTGAGACTGCATGCTATGGCTGGTCGCCCCAGGGCCATGACTTGTCATATTTTTTTGTCTGATACACTTACCACTTCTATCTTTATTAGCCCCACTCAATTTGGAAATGGATTCAGATAGGTAGATACATAGGTAGATAGATTAGTATATATATATATATATATATATATATATATATATATATAGAGAGAGAGAGAGAGAGAGAGAGAGTTATCAGTTTCAGTATGTGAATATCAGGATATTTGTTTTCTGCTGCTTTCATAATAAATTACCTCAAACTCAGTGACTTTAAAAATCATCAAGTAGGGGCTAGATAGTATTCACCAGTATATACCCAACTCAGATTTGGTCTCCAGCATACCATCTGCTACCCCCAAGCCCCACCAAGGGTGATCTCTAAACACAGAGACAAGAATAATCTCTGTGCACTGCTGGGTGTGACCCAAAGACCAAAACAAACAAACAAACAGGAAAAAAACCCACAAATTCTTTTGGTGTTGTAGTTCTCACATTGGGCTGGAAATCAAGTTTTCTGGCAGGACTGCATTCCTTTCTGGAGACTCTCAGTAAAATCAGCTTGCTTGTCTTTTCTGGCTTCTATAGGCTTTTGGCCAGCAGTATCACTTCTTGGCATTTCTCCCAAGAACACAAAAACATTAACACCTATACTCATTGCAACACTAAGTACAATTGCCAAAATATGGAAACAACCCAAATGTCCAAAGACAGATGACTGGATAAAGAAATCTTGCAATTTGCTGCAACTTTGATGGAACTAGAAGGCATCAGGTTAAACAAAATAAATCAGAGGGAAAAGAATGAATAGTGATCTATGCATCTGTGGTACAGAGAGAGAACAAGAGAATAGACAAATATTTAATAACTGAACAACAAACTTTTGAACTTTCACTATAAACCTGTTTTTCACCATGAACCTCACTATATTGAGGTTATCCAGTAAGATATATCACAGTAAAAGATATAAATAAATAAACTGCAGTTGCCAAACAGTGTGGACTAGGGGAAAGCGGAAGAGGTGGACCAGAAGTGGCATAAGGGCAATGGTAGAGGGTTTGGGGCTCTTTGGCGGTAAAAGTGCAAAGACATAGTGCCTCAAAGTCATAAACTGTAACAATATTGTAAACTACAATAAAAATAAGTAAATTAATCTAGATTTAATAAAAAGACTGTTACTGGGTTTGGCATATCGAACACGCATCGGACAGCTTGCCAGGCTCTGCCATGCGGGCACTATATTCTCATTGCTTTGTGGGGCTCTCTCAGAGGGGTGGGTAGAATATTTGTGGTAGTTTGGAGGTAAATCAGCGGCCGCTGCTTGAGGAAAGCTGGTTTCTGCTCTGCCGGGTGTACCTGTGTGGATTCACCACCAGGATCTCACCATTCTACAAAGAAGTGATCATTGATGTCAAAAGAGGGGTTCGACAGGGTGATACCATCTCACCAAAACTCTTCAGTGCCACCCTCGAGAACATCATGAGACAATTAGAATGGGAAGGAATGGGAGTGAAGATAGATGGTCGGCAACTACACCACCTCCGCTTCGCTGATGACATCGTTCTAATAACACCAAACATTAGCCAAGCGGCACAAATGCTGGCTGACTTTGACCGAGAATGTGGAAAGGTAGGTCTACAGCTGAATCTGAAGAAAACTATGTTCATGAGAAATGAACTAGTTCCAGAGGCCCCATTCTCTCTCAATGGAACAAACATCTCTGAATGCAGCAGTTATGTGTACCTAGGTCGAGAAGTCAACATGATGAACGACCTAAAACCTGAGCTGCGCAGGAGGAAGAGAGCGGCATGGAATGCCTTCAAAGGCATCGAAGAAATAGCTAAAAAGGACAAAGAACCTCCGGCTCCGGGCACATCTCTTCGACTCCACCGTTCTCCCTGCATTAACATACGCCTCAGAGACCTGGGCCCTATGAAAGCAGGATGAGAATGCTATTCGGGTCTCCCAGAGAGGCATCGAAAGAGCTATGCTTGGAATATCACGTCTCACTCAAGTGAGAGAAGGAATCGGAGTTCTGACCTCCGTCGCTATTCCAGAATCAGGGACGCTGTCTCGTTTGCCAAGGCATCGAAAATCAGATGGGCTGGACATGTAATGCGATTTGGAGACAACCGCTGGACTAGAGCCGTTACCGACTGGATCCCACGGGATGTCAAAAGATCACGTGGCCGCCCACCTACAAGATGGTCAGACTTCCTTGTTAAGACCCTGAAGGAACGGTTTGAGGCTCTTCATATTCCTGAATCAACCAGATGCCATTGGGCTACATTGGCACGTGATAGGGTCCAATGGAAATGTTACTGGCGCCCGCTCGAGCAAATCGATGAGTAACGGATTCAAGTGATCAAGTGAATAAAAAGACTTTTTGGCCCCAATCTTCAAGGGGCATAAATTGTTAGAAATATGCTAGTTCCGGGGCCGGAGCGATAGCACAGCGGGTAGGGCGTTTGCCTTGCACGCAGCCGGCCTGTGTCAGCCTGGGTTCGATCCCCAGCATCCCATATGGTCCCCGAGCACCGCCAGGAGTGATTCCTGAGTGCAGAGCCAGGAGTAACCCCTGAGCATCGCCGGGTGTGACCCAAAAAGCAAAAAAAAAAAAAAAAAAATGCTAGTTCCTTAGAAGGAGGGCGAGTAAAGGAATGGGAATAACACATCTCCCAATTTATATGGCAGATTTCTCTCTTGATCACAGCTGTGGAGGGACAGTTGGGCCGCCACGCCTGGTTACGTTCAGTGCTTACTCTGGCTCTGTGCTCAGGTATCACTCTTTTTTTTTTTAGAAAGTAGAAAAGTTTAGTGCAAAGTAGAAGAGAAAGGAAATAGGGACTCCCCACATGTGGAGGAACATAGTTTAGGACTTTGTAACAATTTTACACATGAATTTTTACTGCTTATAAATGCCGATAGCAAAGGGAATAATAGGCTTACCGAATTAAATATGGGGAGTCCATAATTCATATATTTGACTTTTAGATTATTTTGGAGCGTCTATGGGAATGTTGGTATCTCTGAAGCAGGTATACAAAGTACTTCCCAAAGCTGTGTAAACCATACTGAAATGTTTTTGTCTTAAAGAAACAAACATAGCAGTATTTTTTTTGGGCAGGGGTCAGAAGTCCAAACCTGATAGTCTTAGGAGACCTCACTGTGCTGTGGCTTGAACCCAGGGGTCCTTCACATGAAGTGTTCACTCCAGCCCTTCGGGCCATCTTCCCAGACTTTCCATCAATTCTTTTTCTTAAGAATGGATTTGGGTCCATAGAGATAGTACATTAGGTAGGGTGCTTGCCTTGCACATGGCTGACCCAGCTTTCATCCTTTGCCCCCATATAGTTCCTTCGGCCCTGCCGGAGTGATCCCTTGAGCTCAGAGCCAGGAGTAAGCCCTGAGCACCACTGAATGTGAACCCCGAGACTTTTCTTGCGGTAGTGTTCATGTCAGCCACCCCGTTCCTCAGCTCCTGTTTCTCTCCCTTGCCCTTGATAGTTGCAGCTCTTTTGTTAGAGTGCAGGGTGTGTTTTTATTCTCTCTTGTCCAGCTATCCCCTTTTGCTTTACATACAGCACATGAGCGAGTCCTCTAATATTTTTTCTTCCCGTCAACCTATTTTGCTTAGCACTAAACCCACTAGTTTCATCCAAGTTGTTACAAAAGGCCAGGTTTCATCTCTTCTTAGCGCTGAGTTATATGCCGTTGTGTGTATATGTCGCATAGTACCTTTCTCCACTCATCTGTTCTGGAGCATCTCAGTTGTTTCTGGTTTTTGGCTATTGTAAATGGTGCCTCAGTGAACAGAGGTGTTCAGGTATCACTCTTGGCAGTGCTCATGAGACCATTTTGGTATACTGGGGGTAGAACTTAGGTTGCCTGCATGCAAGGCCAGCACTCTGCCTGCTGGATTATCCCTCTTCCCCCCATGAAACCTCCCTCCTCCCACCTGCAGCCATTTTAGACAATGTAAGAATCAGAAATTTTCTTTCTTATCACTGTGATTGGATTACCAGATGGAATTAGGGCAAGGGAAGAATGCACACTTATAGAATGACTGCATTTATTTGCAGGGTATAAAAAATGGTATGATACCAATATCCAAGGTCAGGGAAAACATGGATCAGGAGATCTTGTCAGTTGGTGGAATCTACCACAAGTGTGTGGGAGTCAGAGGTTAGGTAAAACAGAGAAGGGAACAATGTGCTAACAATTATTGGAAATGATAATACCAACCTAGAACTCAGAATTGAATGTAGGCAAAGGGATATACATGATAGCCTCTAAATGTATGTACTGAAAGCCAAAATGTGTAAGAGAGGAAGGGAGAGAGAGAGAGAAAAAAGAGAGAGAGAAAGGAAAGAAAAGAGAGGCAAAGTGTCTGCAATAGAAGCAGGCCAAGGGAGGGGGTAGGGAATAGGAACATTGGTGGTGGGAAATGGACACTGGTGGAGGGATGGGTGCTGGAACACTGTATGACTGAAACCCAAACATGAACATCTTTGTAATTGTAAAAAAAACCACCTCAGAGTTATCTGCTTATAAATGAAAGAAACATCATCCCAGTGACCTCAAACACATGTTATAAACTCTAGTCTAGTTGTGATTATTACTGCCCACATCAATGACTTAAGTCACACAGCAGAATTTTTTTTCATGAGAGTGAGTCAATAAATAATACCACTTTGATTAAGTTAATAAATCTTTGTTTGCTAATAAAATAATAAAAAAACAGGGGTCAAAGAGATAGTAAAGGGAGAGCCTTGCATGCAGCTGACCCAGGATCAATCCCGCACCATGTGTTGTCCCCTGAGCACCGCGAAGAATGAGAGTTGAGCACAAAGCCGGGGTATGCCAGTTCTGAGCACACCAGGTGTGCCCCAATATCCACCGTCTCTGCCCCCACTCCCAAATTAAACAGATAAAAAGAAAACCATAAAAGTAGATACAACAAATGTAAACAAATTAATTACCTCTCAACATAGGTAATACAGGAAGATTTTACATTTTTTGAGTTGTGATGTTTAACACAGGTGTGATGATTTCCTTGTAACTTATAAAGGTCTTTGTGTAGATGTGTTTAATTTGACATGGGTAATATTTTCGACTTATATTTTTATAGCAGGGCATTGATAATACTTGAGTGTTCTCTCTTTATAATATACGTTAAATATATATGTTAAACTTGTAAGTATAAGAATGTCCGACAGGCCAAAAGCCACCTCTATGACTCAACCCCATCATAGCTAAATTTCCCTCTAAACTTCTGGGCGGGGAGGGGATACAATTAATTGGTAACCACTGGTGCAAGAGGGAAAATGTATTGTTCTTTGATTCCTTCTAAGCATCAAGTAAGACATCTAGAAGACCAAGGCAGAATCCTTTGCTGTGTTATTTGCCTCCTGTGTATCCAGCTAACTAGTCATCTTGCATTTAACGAATCAGGAGAAGCTTATTGCATGCCTGCTGCATGTCTGGCCCCATGTCAGGCATTGGACATGCACAATAAGCTAGATTTGTGCTATTTGCTGCACAGTTTGCCTGGAAGGCAAATAATGCCATAGGGTGGGAAAGAGCGTCCTCAAGGTGCTCACAACCTACATTTAGAAAGCAGTAGACATTAGAAACATTCACAGTGAAAAGCAGGGATGCAAGTGAAACAGAAAAGTACTTGTGGGAATGCAGAGATATAGTGATAAACTGGTTCATCTCAAAGGGCCCAGCATTGAAGTTAATCCCTAAAAGGCAATTGTGTTTAGAGAAGAGGTACATTGCAGGCTGAAGAACCAGTCCTTTTTAAGTCTTATGAATTTGAAGGCAGACAGGTATGTAAATATTCTATGTGGTCTTGGAATTATCAAATTAGAAATAATCTAGGTAATTATACTCATGTAAAGGGGACTCTGCATAAGTTAGAATGTTTCAGTCTTGATAGTAGAACAAAAGCAAACCAGGCTAAGCTGTAAAATAAAGGGCACTTCCTTTTCTAGTGTGTGGGGGACAGAGGTTAAAAAGATAGAGAAGGAAATAGTTTGCCAATAGTTGGAAATGGTAATGCTAGACTAGAACTGAGTATTGAAAGTACATAAAGGGATATACATGATAACCCCTCAGTGTATGTACTGCAAACCACAGTGTGCAAAAGGAGAGAAAGAGAGAGAAAGAGAGAGAAGAAAAGTGCCTGCCATAGAAACAGATGGGGGAGGGGGAAATTGAGGTCATTGGTGTTGGGAAATGTGCACTGGTGGAGGGATGGGTGCTAGAACACTGTATGACTGAAATCCAGTCATGAACAGCTTTGCAATTGTCTGTCTCACAGTGTTATAATGAAATTAAAAAAAATAAATAAAGGGCATGAATCTCAAAAACTATTCAGGTTTCAAGGGCCAGAGAGATAGTACAGGCGTTAAAGTGCATGCTTGCATTCAGCCAACCTTGGCTTAAGCTCACACATGGTCCCAACACCACATATGGTTCCCAAGCACCACCGAAATGATCTCTGAACACAGCCAGGTGTGCCCTATTAAAGAATGTAAGCCATGACACCTCCCCGCTTGAAATTTTACCTAATTGTCTCATGTAAATTTGTAAATTCTGAATAAAAATAATGCTTTTTTTTGCTTTTTTTTTTTTTTTGGTCAAACACGACAATGCTCAGGGGTTTCTCCTGGCTCTGCACTCAGGAATTACTCCTGGCAGTGCTCAGGGGACCATATGGGATGCTGGGAATCGAACCCGGGCCAGCATGGGCCGACCACGTGCAAGGCAAACGCCCTACCCACTGAGCTATCGCTCCAGCCCCAAAATAATGATTAAATTAGAAGTGAAACCAGCAGTTTCTATTTCTATAGTTTGAAGTATATATAATTATATATATATGAAATATATGGGGGACAATGAGTAGGTTAGTTTGGGCTACACCTGGAAGTGCTCAGGGCTTTTTCCTAGCTCATTGCTAAGTTGGCAGTACTCAGAGGACCATATGTGATGCCAAGCCAAGGATAGAAGTGGGGTCAGCTATGTGCAAGACAAGCACTTTTTTAAAGGTATTTCATTATACCACCATGAGATATACAATTACAAAGATGTTCATATTTGGATTTTGGTCATACAGTGTTCCAGCACCCATCCCTCCACCAGTGCCCATCTCCCACCACCAACTACCCGGTTCCCTCCACCCTCCCCCAGCCTGCCTCCATGGCAGGTTCTTTATTTCTTTCTCTTTCTCTCTATCTCTTTCTCTTTTCCTTCCTTTCCAGACTATGGATTACAGAACATACATTAAAGGGTTGTCATGTGTATCTTTTTGCCTATATTTAATGCTCAGTTCTAGGATGATATTAGTACTTTTGACAATTGTTAGCACACTGTTCCATTTTCTGTCTTACCTAGCCTCTGACTCCCACACGTTTGTGATAATTTCCACCTTTGACAAGACCTCCTGATACATGTTTCACTTGACCTTGGATATTGGTATCATAATATGTACATATATATATATATTTATGTCATGCAAATAAATGCAGTCATTCTATATTTGTCTCTCTCCTTCTGGCTATTTTCACTCAACATGATCTTCTCCATGTCCATCCATTTATAGGCAAATTTCATAACTTCATTTTCCTAACAGCTGCATAGTATTCCATTGTGTAGATGTACCAAAGCTTCTTTATCCAGTCATCGATTCTCGGGCACTCTGGTTGTTTCCAGATTCTGGCTATTGTGAATAATGCTGCTATGAACATAAAAGTAGGGATGGTGTTTCCGCTGTGTATTTTTGGCTTCCCAGAGTATATTCCCAGGAGTGGTATGGCTGGGTCAAATGGAAGTTCAATTTCTAGTCTTTGGAGGAAAGTCCATATTGTTTCCCAGAAAGGCTGTACCAGCCCACATTCCCACTAACAATGGAAGAGAAGACAAGCACTTTAACCTCTGTACTGCCTCTTCAGCCTAAAACTTTGTTTTTATTTTTGTTTGTTTGTTTGTTTGTTTGTTATGGTGCCATAAGTCCAGGAGATAGCTGCTGCGTATTTGAAAAGCTCTATTGAGGGCTGGTGTGATTGTGTGTGGGGAAGGGGATTTGTTTGATTCGCTAGTCACTAAAGCCAAACCCACCTCCTGGTAATTCCTTTGCATTCTTTGTAGTTCTGAAGTCTGGTGCCATGTTTCTCAGCCCCATCAGAGCATTTGGGTCCTTTGGGAGAGCTTTATAAAAGTACAAGTTCCTGGTTTCTACTGCAATCTCAACTGAATCGAATCTGTTAGTGAGATCTTGGAAACAATCTTTTCTTCAGAGATCAAAATATGGCTTTCTTGCACTAAAGGGTTAATTAGAACACAACCAATTTCTTCCACATTTCTAGTCTTCAGATGTGGATCTCACATCTCCCTTTGCCATTTGTTTCTTCAGATTCTCCTGTGGTCTTAAGAGCTGACTCTTTCAAATCAAGAAAGCATAATTCATGTCTCTTTTCTATTATTCATAAGACATATACTTTGGACAAATTTCTTAATATTGCTAAACCTTTATTTTCCCATATTTGTAAAATGGGAACAACAATTTATTAATATAAACTATTATCAATATAATAATGTATTATTGAATTAATAATAGTTTATATTCTTATTAATAATAATAAGATGTTCTACATTCCTTAAGCTGTTGTGAGGAATAAGTTAAGAAAACATCAGGGTCTTAGAATGACTAGCATATGAAAAAGTTCAGTGAATATCACTATTAATAAATGGTTAAACTTTTCTGACCTTTCTGGTGCCTTCAACTCTTTTTGATATTGTTTTCCTAGGCCCTTGTCTTTCATCTCTAACTTTTCATGAACTTTTTTTCTTTGAAAGTGTGATTCCTTTCTGCTGTGTAAAAGGGTGGTGTTGGGGTGGGGAGAGATAGCACAGAACTCCATGGCAAATCACATCAGCAAAAAGACTGCAACTTCCTGTGGTCTGAGTGTGAGGTTTCTCTACATGCAACTATTCTCTGCATAATAAACATCTCGGAATTTCCCATCCTTAGTTAAGTTCTTTTCTCTTGGGAAACTTATCACTGGATGATTACAGGAACATCTGGATTTTTCAAGACATTTTGGATGTTCTTCAACTTGGTTTCTGGCCTAAGCTATGTTTAGAGGCATGAATATGTGAGTTGGTTTCATCACAAAAGTGGGTTGATTCCAAGATTGCTGTGATCAGTTTAATCTAGTGTAGATCTGTCAGCCTTCTATTCAGCTGCAGGTGGTAACTAATTTGGAGTGAGGCATATTCAGCACAGATACTTGCCTCATAACATGTAGGTGGACATTTGCAGAAAATGCCAGTGTATTTAGTTCTACTTTTTTTTTTCTGGATCCCCTGATGCTTGTTTCTTTGCTGGGTGCATCTGAATATAAAGTGACTTTAAGGTAAGATATGAAGCTTGATGGATGAAGGTAGCACACAGGCTGTGACAGAACTTTAGCATATTCTCTTTAGTGCAGATGCTTGAGTGCTGGTGTTAGTGGTCTCTTGGCACAGAAGAACCAAGAATGGGCAGGTACAGACTTTCTGTTTTTCTTTGGTGGCATAGAGGGCAACCTGTTCAGGGGCAGTGAAACTTTCATTGAAGACTATAAAAATATCCAAAGCTACTTTTTCAGCTAGCTCATTGTCATTTACTGCTGATCTTAAAATTTCAAATAATGTTGTTTATAGTCTCATAATTTAATAAAAAGCAGTTGAGTCCACTAAGGGGCTATGTATGTAGTTTACAAAACTTGGCCCAGCTATGGGAAGAATAACGTAAGTTCATAGGGCAGAAATGTATTTTAAGTTGGCTATCTTGGTAAAATGTCAGTCTCAAAGTGAGATACTTAAAGAAAGCAAAAGCAACATCCAGTACCTACAGCATATGGAAAAATTCCAAATATCAGCTTCCTTTAGTTCTCACTTAATTAACTAGAGAAACTCCTGGAAAGAAGAAATCTCTACAAAAAAATTAGTCTTTTTGCAGATTTTTTTATGCCAGCATCCAAGTTTAATATCTTCTTCCCCTGTTTTTTTATATAAATGAATTGAACAAGAGATAGTCAATTTCAAATTGAATCAACTATAAGGCATTAACTATTTACAGTTTCGAGCTAGAGAAATAATATAGAGTTGTCGGGGAGCCTCTGGGGTCGCCAACAGTATCAGGACAGAAGTTTTCTTCTACCTCCGAGGCCGCTGGGGAACAGATAAAAACTGACGAGTCCAGCCCATTTCCAAAAAGGCTTTTAATAGTACAAAAGCTCTACCACCAAAATCCAAAATAATGAAAGAACTCTAGCTCTGGTCAGAACTTAGACCATAACGAGAGTCCAAGTCTCCCACCAAAGAGGATCCTACCAGAAAGGAGTTCCACCAAAAGAGTCCTACCATAAAGGAGCCCCACCAAAGAGAGAGGATCTCACTGAAGAGAGAGTCCTACCAAAGAGGGTCCTACCAGAAAGGAGACCCACCAAAGAGAGAGAGCAGTACCTCAAGTCAGTCCCCTTATATACACAAAAGTAATTCTAACTTCAGGGAGGGTCCTGTCAACAAAGAACCCTAAACAGATTCTAGATAGTAAAAGAGTATAGAAGGGTGGTACCACACCCTACTACAGGTATAAACAAAGGATTATACCTGGACTAATCAAGACTAATCCCTTCTTCAAGATTATCTCATATGTAAACACTGGAGGGGTGCTGGTATAAGGTAATACATCTTAATTTAATGGGCTTCATGTAATCTAGATGGTACCCACAAGGTCCTTCTTATTTATTATCTATACAGGGTGATTTTGAGTATCTTGTTCTCCTATACTGAAAAGGTCACTAGTTTATTTGTGGGCAAACTAGTATGATCCTTCCTATAATCTTAAAGATAGTCTCAATGTAACCAGGGTGGCAGTCTCCTGGTAATTTCTAACTGTCCCATGCTGTGTCCAGTGGGTATAAAGAGGAGCTGTGCCCAATCTAGATAACATGGACATCTTAGTAGATGAATAATAATAAGTCAGAAGTTACTCACTCAGAGTCAAGGTGACTTCTGTAACTGCCACACCCTCCATCAGTGTTTACGTGAGAAGAGAGATCTCATTAGAATGAACCCTGGCTTAAGAACATGTAAATAGATTAAGCTGTGAGTGTATAAAACAGCAAAGCTCCCAAGCTAGCTAGGCCCGTCATCCAACATAGGGTGAAGGCTCTTGCCTTGCATGTGGCTGACCTGGTTCAATCACTGGTACCACATTTGTTCCCTAAGCACCCCTGGTACCTACCCCCAAACCCTGATAGGTGTGAGCCCAGAAATCCAAAAATTGTAAAGTTTGTTATAGTCGATGCCAGGGACAAGTGTGTTCAGTTGTCCCAGTTCACTAATACATTGTTTAAAAATTCACCTTTAGGAGAGAGATGCAGAGACAGAGAGAGATAGATAGATAGAGAGAGAGAGGTAATGGGGGGGTACCTGCTATTGAGGCAGCCTGGGGGGTGAGCGGGAGGGGTGGGATACATTTGTGTTGGAAATGGGGCACTGGTGGAAGTATGGGTGCTAGAACACTGTATTACCAAGAACCAATTATGAACAACTTTGTAATTGTATGTTTCACAGTGGTATAATAAAAAATTTAAAAAAAAAATAAAATGAAAAAAAAATCACCTTTATAAGTAGGACTCTAGGACTCATGCTCTGAGCCAGGTATTCTTAATATTAGGGATTGAAGGGTTCTATATCTGAGAACCATGCAGTCCAGTGTAGTGTTGGGCTTGAGAAGAGCTACTTAATTTAATGAGACCAGTTCTAAGTAGAGTAGAAGCAGAAAAATAATCTAAATCCAAGACTGGGGAAAGGTTTAGAAAAAGAAAATACTTGTGTAGAGATATTATGATAAATTGGTTTTTTTAAGGAGAGACAGCAAAATACACAAAGGTTTTTAGATATGAGCAAACATAATATATACAAGGATTTAAGTAGTTTGGTGTTACTTGAGCTTAACATATGAGTGGAGGGGCCAGATAGATAGTATCGTGGATAGGTGCTTGCACAGTAGGCAGCCAACCCAGGGTTGATCTCCAGAACCTCATACTTGAGAGTCATCAGAACATTAGTGAGAGCTAAAGACAGGCATAGATGGGAATGAGATGTGGAAAATGGGAAGAATCCCAATAATAGTCCTCAAAATATTCTCAAAACGTACAGAGATAATGAAAAGAGACGAAAAGGGACAGTTGGATATGTGGGATGAGGGCCAGAAGAGGGAGGTCACAAAACCCAAGGGAGGAAGAGGTCGTTTTGGGCAGGTGAACAGGCCACATAGAACAAAAAGGAGAAAAACAGAAATGGAGGAGGAGTCGCTGGCTGGGAAACTAGCTTGTGTTGGACAAAAGGGAGGTAATTAATTGAGAGGACAGAAGTCAGACTGCAGAGGGCCAGGTGGGAAGAAAGAAAACCTTATGTGGAGAACATTCTCTTAAGAAGTTGCATATGTGGGGCGAAGCAATAGCCCAGCGGGTAGGGCGTTTGCCTTGCACGTGGCGGCCTGTGCCAACCTGGGTTCGATCCCCGGCATCCCATATGGTCCCCCAGCACTGCCAGGAGTAATTCCTGAGTGCAGAGCCAGGAGTAATCCCTGAGCATCGCCAGGTGTGACCCAAAAAGCAAAAAAAAAAAAAAAGTTTCATATGTAAGGAAGGAGAGAAAAGTGTACTGTGCCCACTCCTGATGAGATTAAGGGAGATTTGTCTTTCTTTTAAGATAATATAAATTAGAACATGGCATGTGCTTAGGGGAAGGAAACATTCACTGTATCACTGTCTTTCCGTTGTTCATCGATTTGCTCGAGCAGGCACCAGTAACATCTCCATAAGTCCTGTCACAAGCAAGTGTAGCCCAAGGCATCTGCTTGCTCCAGGGACAGGAAGAGCCTCAAACCATTTTTCAGGTCATGGAATTGAGGTCCATAATTATTACTAGTTTTTGGCATAACAAATAAAACACGGGTAGCTTGCCAGGCTCTGCCGTGTAGGTGGTATACTCTCAGTAAAAGGCTCTCATCTCGAGCATTTACTGATCAAACTTAAAGGGGAAAGATCAGGTTTTCTCTTGGGTGGAGCTCTGAAGAACTATGGAATCTGGATGTTGAGAATGACTGACCGCATGATGTGTGGGTTGCTCTGGCTTCTTGCTAGGCTTACTGGGATGACGGGTATCAGTTAGAACCTGTTTAGAACTGTTTACAGTGTATAAATGTGAAAGATCCTGGGAAAGATCTTATCCTAAAATCAGTATTATCTAAGAATATCTAAGGAAGCATTATAGTGAGAAATATTTAGAGGAGGAAGTGAGGGGACAATCCTAGAATAATCCGTGTGTCCCCTGGGACCAGCAGTATTAGAATCACCTGGAAGTTTGTTATGGGGAGAAAAGTACATTGTCAGCCACCACCTCAGCGACACTGAATCAGCAAACCTGAGTGTGAGTCCCCACAACCCATGTTTTAGTCAGCCTGCCAGGTTATTTTGATGCACGAGAAACTTGAGACCTCTCTAAGGAGCAGAGGGAGTGAGACCCAGGTTCCAGGATCCATTAAGGTACACATGCTTTGCCCTGGAGGAGGAACCCTGCAGTTGCAAATAGATTCTGGGTGTATGTTGTGCCGTTCGTGGATTACATGATTTTTGTTTCTGATTACATGATTTTCTTCTAGAAATAGGAAGTGGCTTTGTTTACTGGGTGATTCTGAGATGTTTATGGTTAGTTGGGCCCAATCACATATGATAGGCATTTAGGTTTGGGGATTGTTGAACTAGAATGTGATTAGCTGTTTGTTTTGTTTTGGTTTCTTACTGTGTTTCCCCTCATCACACACAGATACCAGCAGTGCTGGAGGGCTGTGACTGATGCTCCTGGAATAATGCTCAGGGATCAGTGCAGGGCTGGAGATGAAACCTGGGGCTCCCACATGCAACTCAATGCTTGTTTTAGCCCTTCGAGCTATTTACCCAGCCCCAGCCCCCAGACACAGTTACTTTTAGGCTGAAATATACCTGTTCTCTCACATTATGTTCTTTCTCTTAGCCTTTTCTCACCAAGAACAAACATTGTTACTTCTCTCACCCTCCCTTTTCTCCCAGTTACAATTTTCTGATTCCTGTCCAACAAAATGTTTCACAAACTCAGTCTATTAGTGTTTGGAGTTTTCTGTGATTTTACTAGGGCATTTAAATCTCGTATTAATCATTAGATATTTTCAGGAAATGCCAGGATCACATCATTCAGGTGTAAAGAAAATTTCATTAAGGGTCCTTTATACCAGTATGAAAGCTGCTTAGCTATTCCGTTTTTATTAAAAGCCCCATACAGAAGGTGTGAAATGAATAACAAAAACAGAAGTGTGTTTTAAGAAGAAAAAATCAAATGATTAAAAAATCTAGCCTGGTCATGCTAGACTTCTGATCCCCTCGAATGTGTCATGAGGAAAAGGTGGCTGTCACTTCTTTTTTATGATTTCAGTATCATGAAGGACTATGGCAGAGAGGCAGCACTTAGTATTTTAGCATGGATGGTTGATACAGAGGAATAATAAACCTACTGTAATTAGTCATTAATTTTCTTTTTTCCCATTTTCCCCTTTGACGAAATGCATTTATATTAGTTCATTATATGCATACAACCCTAAAATGATGTAAGTGCCTGAAAAGTTATAACTGAAAACAATGTCTTGAAGTCAGCAGCAAAATATAAATGGAAGAGGGGGACTGGCCCTGTTCAGTGTAGCTGTTCTCTCTCTGCTCACAGGGTGCAGGTCATGGGGGATAATTCTGAGATGCAGATACCCCACTGTTTTTTTTTTGCTAAAAGAAATATTTTAATTGAATCACCATGTGATAGATCGTTACAAAGTTGTTCATGATTGGGTTACAGTCATTCAGTGCAGTGTTCCAGCGCCTATCCCTCCACCAGTGCACTTTTCCCAGCACCAGCGTCCCCAGTTTCCCTGCTACCCTCGTCCCCACAACCTCCCTCTATGGCAGGCGCTCTCTCTCTCTCTGTCACTCTCTCTGTCTCTCTCTCTTCTCTCTGTCTCTGTGTCTCTCTGTGTCTCTCCCTCTCCTATCTCTCTCCTCTCTCTCTCTCTCTCTCTCTCTCTCTCTCTCTCTCTTTCTCCCATCCCTTCACATTCTGGTTTGCAAAACAGACACTGAAGGGTGATCATGCATATCCCATGACCAACCTTCAATACTCAGTTTTAGTCTAGCCTTACTATTTACAACAATTATATCAAACTGATCCTTTTCCTACCTTATCTGCCATCGTGTTCCTAGACCAAGCAGGTACCCTTGGGCTACACTTGCTTATGACAGGATGTATGGAGATGTTACTGGTGCCCACTCGAGCAAATCGATGAACAACAGGAAGACAGGTGATACAAGTGATACCTGCCATCTTCCCCCCACATTGTGGGGGAATCCAACCATTGACACATCTTCCTCACCCCTATTTTGCCTGGTCTTGGGTTTATTCTCATACTATTTTTTCTTTAAATTCACAAATTAATAGTCATTCTATATCTTTTCTTCTTTGATTTCACTCAGCATGATACTCTCCATGTCCATCCATTATAGATAAATTTCATGACTTCATTTTAACAGCTGCATAGTATTGTATTGTGTAGATGTACCATAGTTTGTTTATCCAGTCTAGACCCCACATCTTAAAAAAAATTTCATGATAGACGTTTGGTCATATCTCTCATGTTGTGACTACGGAAGATAGAGGGAAATTCAACTTTTTAAATAATGTTTAATACTTGACAAGTCCAATGAGTTGAGAACTTCATCTGGTTCTTTTTTTTCTTATCCATTATGTAGAATCAGAAAGTTTTCCTAATACTGTAAAAAATGCACCAATTTTTATGGACTCTACTCATTTTTCTTTAGCATTTGATTTTGTTATGAGAGCTGTGAATGAAGTAGGATTAGGATGAAATTAGTTTGGGGAAAACAACCTTTGTTGTACCTGCGAGGTAGCTCAGAAGTCCCAAGGCCTTGCTTGTGCAGTCCTGAGCTAATCACCAGCACCTGTGGGTCCCCAAGAACTGCTTAGCTGGCACACCTGCCCTCTCTCTTGTAAGCTAGAGAGACCGTACAGGGATAAAGCACTTGCCTTGCCTAATTTGAACCCTGCAGCCAGTATAATTTCCCAAACCCCACCAGGAGTACAGAACCAGAGTAAGCCCTGAACACCTCTAGAGTGCCCCCAAAACACAAACCCTTCTTTGTTCTATTGAGATGTATTTGATGCAGCTTTAAAAAAAAATTACAAATTACTGTTACTTTAGGTCTACCTACAGAATGACGTCTTGATTGCTTCATATTTCATCAGAAATGGGGAGGGAATCTGTGAACACTTGTGGAGGGAAGTTAACACTGGTGGAGGGATTGGTATTGAATTATATATGCCTAAAAACTCAGCTATCAATAACGTAAATTATGGCTCTTTAATAAAAAGATTTTTAAAAAAGAAGAAATGGAGGCAGCACATGACATTTAATTGAAATGAAATATAATCTTTTCATAAATGCATAATTTTAAAAGTTTTTAAAAATTCAATTTTTCATACAGCGTTCTAACACCCATCCCTCCACCATGCTCATTTCCAACATCAGTTTGCCCCGCTTCCCTCCCCTCCACTCTTTTCTCTATGGCAGGCACTCTCTCTCTCTCTCTCTCTCTCTCTCTCTCTCTCTCCACATTTAAAAGTTTTCAAAGAGGGAAATTCAGTATTCAGAACAAATTCAGGGGATATTTCCTTAATATTTCCACATTTGTCTGGGTTATATAGGCTTGAGCTTTTAAAACCTCCCAGGAAGGTGACACATTGGCAGTAGAGCCATTGATCACAGCTGGGATTCAGACCAGGCTGGAGACGTCTGTGGAAGTTGTGATTCTGAGACCAGGAGGAAGAAATAAAAGAAAAAAAAAAATAGTACTGTTTTTTTTCTCTGTTGCAACAAGTTTTATGTGATCATTTTCCAAAAAAAGACCCTTTCTTATTTTTAAATCTAACCCTAAACAATGTTATTGAAGCCAGGACCAGCACATGCTTTTAATATTAACACTAAAGGCTCTCAGAAAGGTCTGACTTTTCTGTTTCTTTCTTTGCTTTTGTTACGGCAGGGTAGATTGGACTTTTTCCATCAGATCTGAAAGCCTTCCCCCCACCTCCCCCTGACCCCCCAGTACCTTGAGCATTTGTGTTTAGAAATGTTTGGCTTCTGACAGCTGTTTCTGGTTCAACTGTATAAGGGAATCCTTAAATTCGAACTGCATAGCAAGTGTTTATTCCCTTAAAACATTTCTAATGTAAATGTATATATATAGTAAAAAGGATTTTGAAAGCTTCTTCTTAGTTAAGTTTGATCTAATCTGACAGCGCAGCATTATTGAAGTTTTGTAATTGTTACATGCTGCTTGTTTGTCCAGCCAGGTGGGTACAGACAGCTCTCAGGTAGGTATGCAAGGGACAGCTAATGGCATTATCATCAAGACACATATTTCGACCCCTGCAAGGTGGGAGGCAGTGAACAGAGCTTCCAGGTCTGGCCTGTCCACTGGCATCTCACTGGCTCCTTCCTGTCATAGCATCTCACCATATATTTCGTCCTGTATTCATCCTACAAAGTTTCTACTGAGCACCTGCAATAGACCCCATACTTATCAGTAATGTAGATCTGAACCAGAGAGGTAAGTTTTCTGTCCTCTAAGCTCTTAGTTTTTTTCTTATATAATCACAGCGGTATTTGGGGTTGGCTGACATTTCTGTAACAAAGAGGACAGTAAATATTTCAGATTTTCTGGGCTTCCTAAGTCTTTGTATAAAACTATACAAAGAGGGCCGGAGAGATAGTACAGCAGGCAGGGCACTTGCCTTGTACACAGCAGACCTGGGTTTGATCGCAGGCATCCCAAAAAGTCTCCCAAGTTCCACCAGGGATAATCCCTGAGCACAGAGCCCATTGCATAGCCATGGGCGGCCCAAAACATAAGCTAAGAAAGGACTATGGTTTTCTGCACTGTAACAGAAAAGAAACAATAGACAAATACGTAAGTGAATGGACAGGGTGTCAATAAAACCTGACTTAGAAAATACATCACTTTAGTTTGCCCATACTTGGACCAAAGAGTGTGAACAGTCTCAGGGGGTGGCATCAGACAGCCCAGACTGGGTTTTGTTTCTCAGACCATAAGGCATCTTTCGAGTCAGCATCAGGCAGCCATAGAGAAGTGCATTTCTCAGCATTTGCTGCTTATTGCAAAATTACTGAGTGCTGCATTTGTCATGTCCTTGGAATTGTTTTCTTTGCCCTGGGTTTAATAGATTTTCCCAGACTCCTCGGTGAAGAAGGTGCACTCTGATTCTTGTCATGTGCATGTGATAAGCAGAAAGAAAATGGGTGGACCCATGTTCAAACCCTGAACCCAGAAGGAAGCATTTATTTCTTGTTTCCGTTCCAGCTTGGAAACGTGGGGGAGCCGCTCCACAGACATCCCTCTGGCAGAAAGACTTCTATTGACTGCTCATGGGCTTGTAGCTGACCTCCTGATTGTGAGGGATTCGGGACTTGGGTTTTGCTCCCAGGGAGTTCCCAATGAGTGGAATCTGAGAGATGAAGTGAATTCCTGCCTTCCTCTCCCAGCTGTGTTTACGTACCTATCACACATACACAGGAGAGCAAGCAGCATTACGGAGAGTCAAGGACACCTTCCTGATAAAGCCAACAGAAAACTGCTTGCTAAAATGCAAACAGGTGAGAGCACCTGCTGGGATGACTGATTTCTCCATCATTTGCATAGTGCACAAGGCGTCCCAGTGTGCTAAGTTTGTTTCTCTGGAAGGTAGATGATCTTATCATTCCTGGAAGGAGGAAGAGGGGGCAAGAAGAGCTTAAACCCAACAGCCTATATTTGGCATATCTAGGAACCAGGCAGTCTGGGGGGGGAAGAATCTGCGCCTCTAATCTCAAGATCTGGAAGAAACTCTGCTCTTGCTCAGTGTAAGAGCAGGGGACTGTCCAGGAGATTGTATTTTTGACTCCATCTCCCTACAAAGAAACCACAAAATGTTGCCACAGTTTATTTGCTTTTCAGAAAAATATGTCATTGCTCTCTGCAGTGTGAGCACTCAAATTAGAGACGGTCTGCAACTAGGGGCTGAAACTAGCCCCACAGGTTTTGTGACCAATACCGTTTTTTTTTTCTATGTGCTTGTTTTTTAAGAAATTTGAATTTGGACACTATTAGTTTGCCATAACAGTGACTTAAATACAGTGTGTCTCAAATCTACAGAAATGAATCTTGTCTATGGTTTTGGAGACTCTGAGCCTTGACTCAGCAGTTCTCTCTGCATTTGAGAGCTCTGCGGGTCTGTTCCATTCTGTTCCATTCTGTTCCATTCTCTTGCTGCCGTGACAGCTGGCAGACTGGTATAGAGAAGTCACTCTAGTCTAGGCCCCCAGCTTCACTTCAGTTTCCTTGTGTCTTGGCACATATTTCCCCCTGGAGGGGGACAGTCACAAGTGGTGTTTCAGAGGTCTAAGGGCCCACTAGTGATTTGGTCCACTGGGCCATTGGATCCTTGTAGCAGCTGAGGATTCGATGCCGCTTGGGCCCTGTGGTGCCTGGGATACCTGGGCCACCCCGTGCTTACAGGTCCTTAAAAAGAGTTCCAGGAATTTTGGATTGGGGCCAACACTATCCTAGTTTAATCTCATCTTTAATAAAGATATATATTGACAAATGAAATCACACTTCGCAGCATTGGGGGTTATCTTTTTTCTTTTAAAGAAGTACATTGATTCAACCCACAATGGATACCTCTAATATATAGGATAGAATTTTCTTCTTCACTGCCTTGCTGAATCCCATTATTTCCCCCTAGAGCAATCTCTGTTCCTGCTGGCCTCTTTGGGTATTTGAGTTGATTGCTCCTGCCTTCATGATATTTCTTAGTGCAGTAGTGGTAAAAGAATAAGTTCGAATGACATATCTCTAGTTACCTAGATTTCCTTCAGTAAGAAGCTGAGTTTATTCTTTTCACTAAAGATGATTTATATATACTCATAGAGCAGAAAACCACATTCTATAAAAAGGGCTTTCTAGTTTATTAGAGTTGCCACAAACTTGTAAAGGATGGGACTTCAAATTAGGTAGTAATGCCCTGGAATGTTAGTCCTTTTCCTAAGAATTTTTCTAGACTAGAATAAATTATTTATTAATGTGATGAAAAGGACTGAACATGATAATTTGCTTTAGGTACAGTTATAGATGCCAAAAAAAAACAACAAACAAATGGGAGAAGAAACTAGGTAGCCAAACAAAAGGATGATACAGGAGGTAGTGCTGATAAAAAATGGAAAGAAAGAAAAAGAAGGGAGGGAGGGAGGGAAGGAGGGAGGAAGGAAGGGAGGGAGGGAGGGAAGGAGGAAGGAAGGAAGGAAGGGAGGAAGGGAGGAAGGGAGGAAGGAAGGAAAGATGAAAGAAAGAATGGAAGAAAGAAAAGAAAGCAAGCCTCTCAAGGGAGAAAGGCATTTGACTTTCCTACAAAGTGAACTAAACATGTTCTGAAATGCTGGGCTGGACATGTCCCCCTACCCCAACTTTGAGAGATTTAGGGTAGAGACTAGAAAAGCTTTTGAAGTAGCTTGTGCTTTTCTCTTCACACTTAATTTTTCCAGTAAAGATGTTTCTTACCCACTTATGGAATAAGCAACCCCACTCCACAAACTGGTCTTTAAATTGAGGATATAGAGAATATTGCTAGGATAAAATCAACTCTTGTCAGTGACTGAAAGGATAAATAGATACTTTTAAACTTTTTTTTTAGGTATCACATACATAGGTGACTTTTAGTTTATGGCAATTCTGATAATTTCTATGAACTTTTTAAATGACTTTTAAATGCCTTCATACACTAGGCAAACTTTTCTGAGTATCTGGCATTGTGTTGGATATCATGAAAGACATGAAGATAAGTAAAACAATTCTTGTACTTGAAAAGCGTGATCGATTAGGTAAGGAAATAAAAATGTATATCAATATACATAAGAGATCATAACAGAGCAAGTTTGAGTAACTTGCTGGACATGAGGTAGTGCTTAGCATTTGTATGTTCAGGCTTAGCATTTGGTCTGCTGTGCCCAGCTCATTCCTGTCTCACCAACCAAATACTGAGGTAGAACAAGCTGAGAGATTTTACGTTTTCATTTATTTCTAGATCTCAGAAATGTTAAAGCCTTTTTTTCTCTCTCATCCAAGACCTTCTCAAATGACCTGCAAGACTTTGCTTGGTTTAGTATCTGAGTGTTTGATACTTGGGCGTAAGTGAGAGAGAGAGAGAGAGAGAAAGAGAGAGAGAAAGAGAGAGAGAAAGAGAGAGAGGAAGAGTGGAGAAAGCACTGTATGAAAGCTTTTTGATTCCTGTTTCTGGAACTTACTGTCACCGATATTATTAATAAGTCAACAAATCAATAAATAATTACAACTCGTGGCGAGAATAGAACAAATGGAGAAAAAGATTCTGCAGCCCAGAAAAATAAAACTAAAGAGGAAACCTACTTTAGATTTTGTGGTTGTAGAGGAATCTCTAGAATGCACTGTTTCTGGTGCAGTGAGGGAGAGGGTGTGGAGGAAGGGAGGAAGAGAAGGATGAGTGTTGAGTAGCCGACCATGATTGGGCCAGGCTAAGATGTAGGATATGTAAGGAAGTTGTGATTTTATTCCAAAGCAGCGAGAAGTGGAATTGAAACTAGAAACATGACTAAATATAATTCATGTTTTTATTTTTATTTCATTTTTGTTTTTGTGCCACACCCAGTGATGCTCAGGACTTACTCCTGGCTCTACACTCAGGGATCACTCCTGGTACGTTTGGGTGCCATATGGGCTGCCGGGATCAAACCCAAGTCAGCCATGTGCAAAGCAAACACCCTGCTTGCTTTACAATACTCCGACCCTAATTCATATATTTTAAAAGATGGTCTCCTCCATGCTGCTGTCGACTCAGCCTGTGCTACACTGAGGTATCCTGGGAGGGGCCGCCTCTGGTTCTCACCTGTCCCCACAACAGACTCTTAGAGACCAGAAAACCTCACACACCACAGCCACTTTCAAGGTCTGGACTCCACATGGTGTGTGGCGCTTTGCGACCATGTGATATCTCAAAACCTGGTATATTCATCTAACAGATATTTTATCACATTTTACAGAAACACAAATGTTTGGGCACAATGTGTGGTGTGTGGGACCATCTTGATAATTTCCTATACAGGGGGCTCAAATGGCACAATGGAGATTTAATAATCTCCATTGACTTTTGTCTGAGACAATATTCATTGACCATATTTAGAGAAGTATCTCCAACAAGCAATATAGAATATATTATTCAGTGTATGCATAGGAAAAGCTCAAAAAGAGGTTGAGAGAAATGTGAAATAAGTGTTGTCCATAGCTGTAGCGGTGGTGTTTCTGGAATTGATAGTAGAAAACTGCTGTGTTCTGGAAACCCAAAAAATGAATCCAAGAATAGAGATTGGCCAGACTCCCACACAACAACCCAGAAAAATAAAGCCATGACTTTGTCAATACCATTCCCTTATATGGGCTGTAATGATCAATATAATTGATGCCTACGAAGTGAGCAAGCATCTGGAGGGGATGGGGGTAGGAAATGTGGGCCTGTGGTGGTGGGGGGCACACTGGTGGTGGGATTGGTGCTGAACGACGAATCTTTCTAACAACTGTATTGTGAAAAACTTTGTACTTTATAAATCACGGTGTTTAAATAAATAAGAGGGAAAAAATAAAAATAAAAAATAAAAGATAGCCCTGATACTACGTAGAAAACGGATTAGAAAGGTCAAATACACATTGAGCACAGGGCCCTTAGAGGAGCTAGGTGAAGGCTGTTGCTAGGAAGTAGAAGAGGGATTCAGGATAGACGTGCCTTTCCTTCTCCCTGGTAGTCTATTGTCTGGGTTCCAGGTGGACAGCAGTCTTTGCTTCAGGCTTTTGTTCAGGGTCCAAAGCCCTTCCACGGAATTTCTCCACCTCTACCAACCATCTTGTCAACATAGTCTCCATTCATGAAAGGCACAAAAACATGGGAAACTAGCCAACAGTTTCAAAGCTTAGACCCATGTCCCAAGGCAGTCCACTGACAGTCCATTGGATTTTTTTTTGTCTTTTTTTAAAATATTTTATTATACTACTGTGAGATACACAATTACTAAGATGTTCATGTCTCGGTTTCAGTCATATAGTGTTCCAGCACCCATCCCTCCACCAGTGCCCAGTTCCCACCAGTAATGTTCCCTGATTCCCTCCCCCTCCCCCTAGCCTGCCTCTATGGCAGGTTCTTTATATCTTCTCTTCTCTCTCTCTCTCTCACTTTCTCTTTCTCTGTTCCTTCTCTTACACATTGTGGATTGCAATACATACATTTGGTGGTTATCGTGTGTATCTTTTGCCTATATTCAATGCTCAGTTCTGGGCTGCTATTATCATTTGGACTTAATGTGTTAATGCCTGATCCAGAAGAAGAGGAGGTAACCTGGAGATGTCAGTCATTCCTGAATCCTGGGAGCACGGTGGATGGATTTTAGTGAACAGACCAGCAGCCTCCAACTCGTCCCACTGTATTGGCACTATTCGGTACAGGCTGCAAGAAATAAAGTTGAACTTTGGTTTATTTTTAATTGGGGGAGGGAGAAGCCCCAGTTGTGCTCATAACTTACTCCTGACTGTGCTCAGGGAATCACAGTTGTGGCTCAGGAGATCATATGTGGTGCCCAGGGATCAAATCCAGCTACTTTGACATGCATGCACCTTAACCCCATACTATCTCTGGCCCCTACTTTGAGAAGCTTGATTTGCCCAAGATTGCCTGATATCCCCAGGACTGCCCAATTTCCCCATGGGATTATAAGAGAACCCACATTTTTTATTAATATTTTATTATAACACTGTGAGATATACAATTACAACGTTGTTCATGTTTGCAGGTTTTGGTCACAGAGTGTTCCAGCACCCCGCCCTCCACCAGTGCCCATTTCCCACCACCAATGTCCCCAATTCCCTCCTCCCTCCCATAGCCTGCCTCCATGGCAGGTTCTTTATTTCTTTTCTCTCTCCCTCTCTCTCTTTTCCTTCTCTTACATATTGTGGATTGCATTACATACACTTAGAGGCCATCATGTGCATTTTTTTTTTTGCCTGTATTTAATGCCCAGAAATTGGGCAGTCCTGGGGAAATCAGGCAATCTTGGGCAAATCAAGCTTCTCAAAGAAGGGGCCAGAGATAGTATTGGGTTAAGGCGCTTGCATGTCAAAGTAGCTGGATTTGATCCCTGAGCACCACATTCTAGGTTGATATTAGCCCTTTAAACATTTATTCGCACATGTTCCCTTCTCAGTCTTACCTAACCTCTCACTCCCAACCATTTGTGATAATTTCCACTTTTGGTAAGACCTCCTGATCCACGTTTCGCCTGACATTGGATTTTGGTATCATAATATGTGTATATATATATATATATATATATATATATATATATATATATTTACGTCATGCAAATAAATGCAGTCATTCTATATCTCTATTTTTCCTTATGACTAATTTCACTCAACATAATCCTTTCCATGGCCATCCATTTATAGGAAAATTTCATAACTTCATTTTTCCTAACAGCTGCATAGTATTCCATTGTGTAGATGTACCAAAGTTTCTTTATCCAGTCATCAGTTCTTGGGCATACTGGTTGTTTCCAGGTTCTGGCTATTGTGAATAGTGCTGCTATGAAAATGAAAGTGCAGATTGTGTTTCCGCTGTGTGTTTTTGGCTTCCCAGGCTATATTCCCAGGAGTGGTATGGCTGGGTCAAAAGGGAGCTCAATTTTTAGTCTTTGGAGGACTGTCCATATTGTTTTCCAGAAAGGTTGTACAAGTCGACATTCCCACCAACAATGTATGAGAGTCCCCTTTTTCCCGCATCCACGCCAGCACTTGTTGTTTTGACCCTTTTGGATATGGGCCTGTCTCTGTGGAGTGAGGTGATATCTCATTGTTGTTTTGATTTGCATCTCTCTGATGATTAGTGATGTGATAATGATCATTTTTTCATATGCCTTTTGGCCATTCGAATTTCTTCCTTGTCAAAGTTTCTGTTCATCTCTTCTCCCCATTTTTTTAATGGGGTTGGCTGATTCTTCTTATATAGTTGTACCATTGCCTGATATATCCTGGATATTAACTCCTTATCAGATGGGTATTGGGTGAATATTCTTTCCCATTCTGTGGATTGTCTTTGTATCTTGGTCACTGTAGAGAACCCACATTCTAACCATTGTGTTTGACTCTAAAATCTGTCCTTTTTTTAAAATGCCATGTTAACAGTTAAATTTTTTTTAATCATTGCCATAAAACCCTTCGGAATTTTCAATGAAACTGTATATATTAACTTGCTTGTGGCTTCAGAAGTAGGCCTTTAGCACTGAACTTCCTTGACTCGTCTAAGTTTTATGACTTAGTATTGAACTGGACATTAGGGCAACCTTGATAAAGCCAAGTCAGAATTCTTTCCTGCTCTTAGGAGATAAAGGTGAGGCTCAGCGATCAGTTGGGTATAGATGCTTATTAAAACATTAAAAGATCTGGCCTAGCGTCAGAAGAGATTCATGCTGTGTCTTCTGCCACTTGGTACAATTAAAGTGAGGGTCAGTGGTGCCCTGAGGCATTGCCAGGTCACTGCTGTGGGACTAGCACATCTTTTGCTTCAAACCTTCTCTCACTGGCTTTGAAGTTTGAATCTTCTTTGTCATTGTCTTGTAACCTGGGACAGGTTTGCTTATCATCCTAAGCTCGAAATTTCACCTTTCCTTAAAATGAGTTGCTTAATCCATTTTATAGCACTCTCTTTCAAAAAATTACATTTTAGGAACTCTGATTTTCAGTAGTGAGAATGGCAGGGTTTTGTGCATGAGACATCCATCTCTGCATCGTCCTGCAGAGGGTCAGCCCCCCCCCGCCCCCATTGGCAGCTTCCCAGTGTCCCCCCCCCCCACATACCCACTCTGTCCTGTCCCCACTCTGTCCCTCCTACAGTAATATGAAAGACCAGTTCTTAGTTTTTGTTGCCTTTGCGTATTTGTTGTTTTCTTACTATTTTGTTTATATCCTACATATGAGAGAGAGCATTCAGTATCTGCCCCTCTGTTTCTTGCTAGCTTCACTCAGCATGATCCTTTCCAAATCCATTCAAGTAGCAGCAAATTGCATGCTTTTTTCTTTCCTTAAATCCAAGTAGTGTTCCATTGTGTATGTGCACCACTGTTTATATATCCAGTCATTTGTTCTGGGATGTTTGGGCGGTTTCAAACTCTGACTATTGTCAGTGGTGCTAGGATGAACATAGAGTTCACATGCTTTTCTGAATAGCGTTTGGCCCTCGGACTCAATGCCACAAAGTGGAGCTGTTGGACATTATGATAGTCAATTCCTAGTTGTTCCTTTGCTTTGTTTTTGGCCACACTTGGTAGTACTTAGAGCTTACTCCCTGCCTCTAAACTCGAGGATCACTGTGGCAGGGCTTGGGAGACCATGTACAGTGCTGGGGATTGAACTTGAGGTTACCCCTTACAAGGCAAGTGCCCTGCTGGCAGAACTATCTCCCCCATCCCCCTTTCCTAGTTAAAAAGAATTGTCCATATTGTGTTCCAAAATGGTTGAACTAATCAACATTCCTTCAGTGGATGAAGGTTCCTTCAGCATCCCCAACGCTGACTGTTTCTGTTCTTTGTAACTTGCTGGTCTTGCTGGTGTGAGGGGTCTCTCATTGTTGCTTTGATTGTACTTCCCTGGTAATATGAAGCAGAGCATGTTTTCATAAACTTTTTTTGCCATTCTTTGGGGAAGTTTCGGCTTATATTTTCTTCCCGGTTTTGATGAAGCTGATTATTATTTTTCTTGTAAAGTATTACCAGTGCCTTATATATCTTAGGTGTTAACCCTTTGTCAGATGAGTGATGAGTAAATATTTTCAACCTTCCGAGCTGTTTTTTAAGGGCATTGTTTTAACTTTTAGTGACAGTGTGGGCCAAAGGGCCTCCCACAAAGAAGCATCAGGTTTTCCTGCGTGAAGGATAGTGCAGCCTGATCAGGCCTAGTGTGTGTTCACTGAAGTGAATGAATAAACTAAAATTCCACAATAGCCAGTTTGGGTGCAACTAGGTATTCAAATAAGACACTGACACTTTTATACATGGTTTTAATCGTTCTGATATAAGTGCCTACAAAATAATGCTTTTCACATGCTTTGAGAAGTCATAAAAATTCCCCATTAATGCAAATAGCATTCTGACAGAGTGGGAAGACTTGATAGTATAAAAAACGTAAGTCACTTTTCTCTTCCAATGTTCTGAATTTTCAAACGTGCAGGATAGCTGCAGGTCTGTGTCCTGGGATTTGTGTGCACATCTGATAGCTCCCATTTATCTCCAGCAGAGGAATCCTTGCTCCTGGCCTTTTCCCTCAGTTAGTTTGGATTTCCTCAACCCCCTTTGCCCTTTGAAGGGTTGCGTGCTTTTAAGTAAATGAACAGAGTATCTTTCTGGATACCTGCTGATTGATTTACAAGGGGATGGCAAAAGTCAGTGTAGAAAACAAGGTCAAACAAATATCCTGGCTGTGAGGCTCATCAGATTCATACAAGAGCTCTGTATCATGGAGGTTTTCTTGCCTCTAATGGAAAGCAGTGTACTGCTAACTCCAGCATGATTGCCAATAGCCTGGAGGCAGTTCGTGGGCAAGTCCACCAGACCTCCCCCAACCGGACAGAGAGGGAAGGAGGACCCCAGGTCCATCTCCACGGACGCCTGGTGATTTTTGCCATGTATACTAATTTTAATTCATGCAGTGCACTTAATTTTTTAGTTTAAATAAGAAATATAGCACTATTTATTTTGTTTTGCCTCTCCTTCTGCAAAGGCCAGAAGGTTAGGCCAGAGAAAATTCCCATATACTTACTTTTGAGAAAATGGAGAGATGAGAAAATGAGGACAACCCATTAATGACTGGGAAATATTGGAATGAGACACTTTAGACAGTGCTCCTATAGGACACCTTACAGTCCTTGAAGTCTGAAATTTTCAACAGTTTTAATGTACTTTTCTATTTTTTTATTCATGTGCAACATCTTTTGTAATTTGCTTTTTATTTTTGTTTTGGAGCCATGCCTGGCAATACTCAGGGTTTACTCCTGGCTCTGGACTCGGGAATTACTATGGCAGTACTTGGGGAACATATGGTATGCCAGGGATCAAACCCAGGTTGGCCGCATGCAAGGCAGATGACCTCCGTACTGTACTATTCCTCCAGTCTGGTATACAGAATTTAATCAATTTCTCCAATATTCTCATATGGGAAAAATAGTGTCTCTTCAATGGTCTTGAATTTGTCTTCTGCCAAAACTTGAAATAGCAGGCGAAAAAGAGCCATGAGGTTGACATTATAAGACACCAATGACATTGGCAGCGCAAAGTTAATCACTGAAATTTGGGAAATGTGTATTTCATATCTGCCAGCTGTGTGTGAGATGTCTGTATTGTGTCCATTTTGGAAGGGGAAAACTAAGTTTCAGAAAAGTTGAATAACTTGAATAAAGTCATGAGACTAGTCCCAGACAGAGCCAGGACATAAATCCACAAATGAATAGTTTCAGAGTCCATCAGCTCTGCTTTGCCTCACAGTGGGATATATAGCAACTTGCACTGCTAACAAAATTAGTTTACCCTTGTATTTTATTTGTCCTCTGCTTTGGGCAATGCCCTTTTTTAATGTAAAAATTCTGCATCATTTTGTTAAGATATACGTTCTAATTATTCCTCCCTTATAAAGGGAGTCTGGACCTTCAAGTATAAATTGTCTGATGAAAGGTATTAAGGAGGAAGACCCACAAGGGTCAGAGATTCAGAGGGGAGAAAAATGCTGCTCATCAAGGCATGATGGGCCGGACAGAGAGCATAGCAGTGAGGTATTTGCCTTGCTTGTGGTCCACACAAGTTCGATTCCTGAGTGCATATCTAGGAGTAAACTAAAGACTGCCAGGTGTGGTCCCCCAAACAAAAAAAACTCCCAAAAGTTTAAGGCATGATGAAAAATTCTATTTGTGAAAATCTAAGTGTATCAGTAGGATGAGGGTTAGGCCAGAGAGATAGTACAGTGATAGGGTGCTTGCCTTGCATGTTGACTGACTTGGGTTTAATCAATAACACTGCATATGGTCCCATACACACCCCAGGTATGATCCCAGAGAACAGAGTCAGCAGTAGCCCTGAGGACCAACAGGTTTGGTCCCCTCAAAGCAAACAAAAACTAGGTAAGAGTTATATCGAGACCAGACTCTGGATATTGGGATCTGGAATGGGTGAGCAGAGAGAGCCATTTATGAAGGCGTGACTAAAGGCTCCTAAAACCATGTTTGAAGGAATGATTAAAGGCTCTAGAACCATGTATGAAGTGTGATTAAAGGCTCTAGAACCATGTATAAGGGGGTGATTAGAGGCGCTATACCCATGTATGAAGGGGTCATTAGAGGCTCTATAACCATGTATAAAGGGGTGATTAAAGGTTCTAGAGCTGTGTTCTGAAGTTGTTCTGACAATTAGCATGTAGTTTGAAGTGAAACTAAAGTGAAGATAAACTTAGTGAAGATAAACTAAGGCAGGAGTAGCATGATTCTATATAATTTTTTGATAGATTGAGAAATCTGGATTTTTTTTGCTTATAAACTATTAACTTTGTTACAGTGAACACTGCACTGTACTGATCAGAGATTCCAGGTTTTAAGGAGTGCCTGTAGCCAGAGGTTGAATTGAATAGTTTGAATAATTATATAATTACTCAAAGATGGAGTGCTCCAAAATAAAATATTCCCCAGAAGAGTTGCTCAAGCATTGGAGCTATGAAGATGTTTATTCATGCCCTGCTCCTGTCTCTGTTACCTTATTTCAGCCATTATATTGAAACCTGATTTCTCATATGGCTATTTGAGTCCATTGGTCACAGGAAATATTCAGCGAATGATACACTTATTTTGCGTTTTATGCTCTGCTGATACTTTCTATTTAGATCTTTGATCTATATTGCTTTAACTAAGAAGAAATTCTTGAGTTATGCTTGCCCTTGATCTAAGGCCCCAGCAAGTCTGTATCACACAGAACACCTCGTTTTAAGTTCTCCAAATGAATTATGTGTTATAGATGCTTTGTTTCCCCCTTTTTATAAAAAAAGTATATCACTGTGAGATAGACAATTGCATAAGCTGTTCATAATTGAATTTCAGTCATACAGTGTTCTAGCACCCATGCCTCCACTAGTGCACATTTCTCAACACCGGTGTCCCCAGATTCCACAAATCCCCTAACCTACCTCTATGGCATGCACTTTCCTTCTCTCTCTCTCTCTCTCTCTCTCTCTTTTTATTTTGCTCATTGTAGTTTAAAGTCTATACATACACTGAGGGGTTATCATGCATATCCCTTTACCTACTTTCACTACTTCCTTCTAGTCTAGTGTTACCATTTCCAACTATTACTGGTAAGCTGGTCCCTTCTCTTATCTAACTTACCCTCTTGCCCCCACACATTTTTGATAGATCCCAACCACTGACAAGTCCTTCTGGTTCCTGTTTTGCCTGACCTTGGATATTAGTCTCATACCATTTTTCTATATTCCACAAAGAAACACAGTCATTCTTTCTATATCTGTTCTTTTCCTTCTGACTCATTTCATTCAGCATGATACTCTCATTATATTTATAGGCAAATATAATGACTTAATTTTCCTTACAGCTGCATGGTATTCCATTATGTAGATGTACCATAGTTTCTTTATCCAGTCATCTGTTCTCAGGCACTCAGGTTGTTTTCATATTCTGGCTATTATGAATAGTTTAGATGCTTCATTTTTAAAAAGACCCAACATACAATCCACTAGGTATAGAAGTGGTCATAAATCAATCTTTCTTTCTTCCCAGCCTGGAAAAGATTCTCACGAACTACACACTTTCAGGGACAACCCCAGATTTTCCTAAGTGTCCCTGGGCTATTGACTTTTCCCAGCTGGCTTATTCATAATCACTCAACAGTGAGTGATCACTAGTTATGTGCTTGGAATCATCTTAGGTGTTGCTGGGGAAATGCCACATAAGAAATTGATGTTTGGGGCCGGAGCGATAGCCCAGCGGGTAGGGCGTTTGTCTTGCACGCAGCCAGCCCATGCTGGCCCGGGTTCGATCCCGGCATCCCATATGGTCCCCGAGCACGGCCAGGAGAAATTCCTGAGTGCAGAGCCAGGATTAACCCCTGAGCATCGCCGGGTGTGACCCAAAAAGCAAAAAATAAATAAATAAATAAATAAATAAATAAATAAATAAATAAAAAAAAAAAAAATAAATTGATGTTTGGTTATTCACAATAGCCAGAATCTGGAAACAACCAGAGTGCCCGAGAATCGATGACTGGATAAAGAAGCTTTGGTACATCTACACAATGGAATACTATGCAGCTGTTAGGAAAAATGAAGTTATAAAATTTGTCTATAAATGGATGGACATGGAGAAGATTATGTTGAGTAAAATTAGCCAGAAGGAGAGAGACAGATACAGAATGACTGCATTTATTTGCATGACATAAATATATATGCATATTATGATATCAATATCCAAGGTCAAGTGAAACATGTATCAGGAGGTCTTGTCAAAGGTGGAAATTATCACAAACGTGTGGGAGTCAGAGGCTAGGTAAGACAGAAAATGGAACAGTGTGCTAACAATTGTCAAGGGTACTAATACCAACCTAGAACTGAGCATTAAATAGAGGCAAAAAGATACACATGACAACCCTCTAATGTATGTTTTGTAATCCATAGTCTTGAAGGGAAGGAAAAGAGAAAGAGAGAGAAAGGGAAAGAAATAAAGAACCTGCCATGGAGGAGGGCTGGGGAGGGGGGAAGGAACCGGGTAGTTGGTGGTGGGAGATGGGCACTGGTGGAGGGACGGGTGCTGGTACACTGCATGACCAAAACCCAAATATGAACTTTTAATTGTATATCTTTGTAATTGTATATCTCACGGTGGTATAATAAAATACTTTAAAAAAGAAACAAAAAAAAATAAATTGATGTTTGGGGTATTGACCTTTCCAGTATAGTTATAGTTAGTTGTTCATAACTTTAAAGAAAAGAAAAACTAGAACTTACAGAAAACATTAAGTGGTGTTCATATAACCATGTTTGAAATAGTTAAAGTCTTACTAAACATATACAGATGATGATAGTAAAGATAATATCATCTTTCTTATTATTAAAGAACTAAAATACCATGTAAGAAGAATTATGTTGGGGAAGCTGGAGAAGGAATAAAGGGGTGAAAAAAACTTGCCTTGAAAGTAGTCAACCCCAGGTTGATCCCACATATGGATTCCCCATCACTGCTAGGACTGATCCCTAACATAAAGCCAGGAAGTAAGCCATGAGTACTGCTGGGTGTGTCCCCCTAACAAACAAAAAATCAAGACACAATAAAATCTTCCCAGTTTCTCCTTTCAAAAATCATTCCACCTCTTTACCATGCCAAAACTAGTGAGATATAGCAGTATTCACTTTACTTAAGACCAGGCATTATCTATAATTAAAGTTTAAATTATTTCCTTCCTTCCTTCCTCCCTCCCTCCCTCCTTCCTCCCTCCTCTCTCCTTACTTCATTCCCTCCCCCCTCCTTCCTTCCTTCCTCCTCCTTCCTTCCTTTCCTTCCTTCCTTCCTTCCTTCCTTCATTCCTCCCTCCCTCCTTACTTCCTCCCTCCTCCTCCCTCCTTCCTTTCCCTTCCTTCCTTCCTTCCTTCCTTCCTTCCTTCCTTCCTTCCCTTCCTTCCTTCCTTCCTTCCTTCCTTCCTTCCTTCCTTCCTTCCTTCCTTCCTTCCTTCCTTCCTTCCATTTGTTCCTTCCTCCCTCCCTCCCCCCTCCCTCCCTCCCTCCCTCTCTTCGTCCCTCCCTCCCTCCCTCCTTCCTTCCTTCCTTCCTTCCTTCTTTCCTATCCTTCTGCTTCTTCTCCTCTACACCCAGTGGTGCTCAGGGGACCATACGAGTACGGGATTAAAACTGGGTCTGCTGAGTGTAAGTCAGATGCCTTATACTCTGCACTATCTTTACAGCCTCTCTGATGGTCTTCTTTTATGCATATCCAAATTTATGACCTATTTTACTTTCCTTTTCTCTGAAGAACTTATTTTAATATTTCTTAGGAAAAAAGGTCTCTAAAGTTCTCTTTTGATTGGCTGAAAAGGTCTGTTTCTATTTTGCTTTGGAAAATAGTTTCACACTAGAGAATTACAACTTGTAGATACTTTTTTCTCAGGTAACTTTAGAAATTTTACACTACTTTCTTTTTTGCTTGCATGGTTTCTGAAAAGTAGGATATAAATTTTATTCTTCCTCTGTAGGCACTTCCCCCTTTGGTTCCATTTAAGATAACCACTCCTGAAGTTTAAACATGATATTTCTAGGTGTAGTTTTTCTCACAGTTATCCTGCCTGATGTTTTCTAAGTTTCCTCTATTTGTGCTTTGATGTCTCACATTAATTTGGGGGGAATTCGGAGTCATCATGATTTGTTTCTCTTTGTGTATAGATTCCAATTGCACATTGCACCTTTTTTTCAGTTGTCTCATAATTCTTAGATGTTCTGTTGTATTTTGCTTCCAGTGTGTTTTCTCTCTTTGCTTTCTCTGTTTTCACAATTTTTTGTTGTCTAACGTGGATTCAAAGAGCTTTTGCCTCAGCCTTAGTCAGGCAAATTGCGAACCTATGAAATACAGTTTTCATTTTTCTTAATAGAAAAGCAGTTTCACTTAGAGTTACTGTTAACATTAAATTTTTGTGAGTCTCCTATTATTGAAGTATCGTGATTTACAGTTCTGTCCATATTAATGTCTTAGCCGCATCATGTTACACACCCATCTCTAATGTGTCAGTATCCTTCCATCCTTGATCCCGGTCCTTTCTCCTTTCCAGAATCTTGGGGTTGTTTTAGTTGTCTGTTTATTTCTATTGTTCCTTTCCCTTGCTTTATTTCCTGGTACTCCATATATTAGAGACCATATAATCTTTATCCTTCAAATTCAACCTGCTTAACATGATACCCTCCAGTTCCTTCAGTATGTAGCAAAATGCAAATTTTTTCTTATTTCCTTGTATCTGAGTATTTTAACACAATTTATTCTCTCATCTGTTGATGGGCACTTGGGTTGTTTTGTCAACAGCATTCTTCATTTTTGTTAGACCTCTGTTTGTCAGAAAGATTTCCTTCCCCCTTTCCTTAATGGAAACATGAAGAACTCTTTCTCCAGTATTCACTGTGGGACTAGATAGAATTCTTTTTATTAGCTTTTTTTCATTTTATATTAAATATTTTATTTTACCACCGTGAGTTATACAATTACAACATTGTTCATGTTTAGAAGTTTCGGTCACATAGTGTTCCAGCACCCCACCCTCTACCAGTGCCCATTTCCCACCACCAATGTCCCCAATTCCCTCCACTCTCCCATAGCCTGCCTACATGGCAGGTTCTTTATCTCTTTTCTCTCCCTCTCTCTCTCTCTTTTCCTTCTCTTACACATTGTGGGTTGCACTACATACACTTAGAGGCCATCATGTGCATTTTTTGCCTGTATTTAATGCTCAGTTCTAGGTTGGTATTAACCCTTCCAACATTTATGCACACATGTTCCCTTCTCTGTCTTACCTAACCTCTGACTCCCACACGTTTGCGGTTATTTCCACTTTTGGTAAGATCTCCTGATTCACGTTTCGCTTGACACTGGATTTTGGTGTCATAATATGTATATATATATACATATATATATATAATGCAAATAAATGCAGTCATTCTATATCTCTCTTTTTCCTTATGACTAATTTCACTCAACATAATCCTTTCCATGGCCATCCATTTATAGGAAAATTTCATAACTTCATTTTTCCTAACAGCTGCATAGTATTCCATTGTGTAGATGTACCAAAGTTTCTTTATCCAGTCATCAGTTCTCGGGCATACTGGTTGTTTCCAGGTTCTGGCTATTGTGAATAGTGCTGCTATGAAAATAAAAGTGCAGGTTGTGTTTCTGCTGTGTGTTTTTGGTTCCCAGGGTATATTCCCAGGAGTGGTATGGCTGGGTCAAAAGGGAGCTCAATTTTTAGTCTTTGGAGGAATGTCCATATTGTTTTCCAGAAAGGTTGTACAAGTCGACATTCCCACCAACAACGTATGAGAGTCCCCTTTTCCCCGCATCCACGCCAGCACTTGTTGCTTTTACCATTTTGGATATGGGCCAGTCTCTGTGGTGTGAGGTGATATCTCATTGTTGTTTTGATTTGCATCTCTCTGATGATTAGTGATGATGATCATTTTTTCATATGCCTTTTGGCCATTCGAATTTCTTCCTTGTCAAAGTTTTTGTTCATCTCTTCTCCCCATTTTTTAATGGGGTTGGCTGTTTTCTTCTTATATAGCTGTACCAGTGCCTGATATATCCTGGATATTAACCCCTTATCAGATGGGTATTGGGTGAATATTCTTTCCCATTCTGTGGACTGTCTTTCTATCATGGTCACTGTTTCTTTCGAGGTGCAGAAGCTCTTTAGTTTCATGTAGTCCCATATGTTTATCTTTTCTTCTAGTTGCTTTGTTAATGGTGTTTCACCTTTGGAGATGTCTTTAGCTTCAATGCCGTGGAGGGTTTTTCCTATATTTTCTTCAACATACTTTATGGATTCAGGTCTGATATTGAGGTCTTTAATCCATTTTGATCTGATTTTTTGTGCAAGGTGTTAGACACAGGTCCAAAGTCATTTTTTTACATGTAGCTGTCCAGTTTTCCCAGCACCACTTGCTGAAGAGGCTTTCCCTTACTCCAGTTTGGACTCTTTGCACCTTTATCAAAGATTAACTGATCATGTCTTTGAGGGTGGGTGTCAGGATACTCAACTCTATTCCATAGGTCCACAGGTCTGTTTTTATTCCAATACCATGCTGTTTTAATTACTACTGCTTTGTAGTACAGTTTGAGGTTGGGAAAGGTGATGCCTCCCATCTTTCTTTTTCCCAATGGATTGCTTTAGCTATCCATGGGGGTTTATTATTCCATACGAATTTCAGGAGTGTTTGGTCAATTTCTTTGAAGAATATCATGGGTATCCTTATAGGGACTGCATTGAATCTGTACAAGGCTCTAGGGAGTATTACCATCTTGACAATTTTAATTCTCCCCATCCATGAGCAGGGAATGAGTTTCCATTTCCTCGTGTCCTCTTTTATTTCTTGAAGCAGTGTCTTGTAGTTCTCTTTGTATAGGTCCTTTACACACTTGGTTAAGCTGATTCCTAGGTATTTGATTTTCTGTGGCACAATTGTGAATGGAATCAATTTCTTAATATCCCTTTCTTCTCTTTCGTTATTTGTGTATAGGAAAGCCATCTACTTTTGGGTATTGATTTTGTACCCTGCCACTCTACTATACATATTTTTTGTTTCTAAGAGTTTTTGGTCGAGAGAGTTTAGGGTTCTCTAAGTATAATATCATGTCATCTGCAAATAATGATAGCTTGATTTCTTCCTTGCCTATCTGGATGCCCTTAATGTCCTTTTCTTCTCTGATTGCTATGGCGATTACTTCCAGTACTATATTGAATAAAAGAGGTGAGAGAGGGCAACCTTGTCGTGTTCCTGATCTTAAGGGGAAGGCTTTCAATTTTTCCCCCATTGAGAATGATACCCGCTGTGGGCTTTTGGTAGATGACTTTGACTATCTTGAGGAAGCTTCCTTCAATTCCCATTTTCTGGAGGGTTTTAATCATGAATGGGTGCTGGATCTTGTCAAATCCTTTTTCTGCATCTATTGATAGGATCATATGGTTTTTATTTTTTCTCTTATTGATATGATGTATTATGTTGATTGATTTGCAAATGTTGAACCATCCTTGCATTCCCAGGATGAATCCTACTTGGTCATGATGTATGATCTTTTTGATGAGTCTTTGGATTCTGTTTGCTAGTATTTTGTTGAAGATCTTAGCATCTGTGTTCATCAAGGAGATTGGTCTGTAATTTTCCTTCTTTGTGTTGTCTCTCCCTGCTTTGGGTATCAGGGTGATATGTGCCTCATAGAAGCTGTTTGGGAGTGTTTCTGTTTCTTCTATTTCCTGGAAGAGCTTGAACAGGACAGGCAGTAGGTCCTCCTTAAAGGTTTGGTAAAATTTGCTAGTGAACCCATCTGGACCTGGGCTTTTGTGTTTGGGCAGACTTTTAATTACTGTTTCAATTTCCTCAATGGTGATAGGCTTATTCAGGTACTGCAGGTCTTCTTGTTTCAGCTGTGGGAGGTTATAGGACTTCAGGAATTTATCCATTTCTTCTAGGTTCTCATGTTTCGTGGCATACAGGTTCTCAAAGTAATCTTTGATGATCTTTTGAATTTCTGTCTTTTCTGTTGTGATGTCACCATTTTCATTTCTGATTCTGTTTATTTGGGTTCTCTCTTTCCCTGTCCTTACAAGTCTTGCCAGTGGCTTGTCGATCTTGTTTATTTTTTCAAAGAACCAGCACTTGGTTTCTTTAATCTTTCGGATTTTTTTTTTTTTGGTTTCCAGCTTATTGATTTCCTCCCTAAGTTTTATTATTTCCTTCTTTCTGCCTGGGTTGGGCTTCTTTTTGTTGGTCTTTTTCTAATATTTTCAGCTGTGAGGTCAGGTTATTTATGTGGGCCCTTTCTTCTTTCCTTATGAATGCTTGCAGAGCTATGAACTTTCCTCTTAACACAGCTTTTGCTGTGTCCCACACCTTCTGATAGTTGGTATCTTCATTGTTATTTGTTTCTAGGAATCTTTGTATTTCCTGTTTGATTTCTTTCTATGACCCATTTGTTGTTCAGCAGTGAGCTGTTCAGTTTCCAGGTGTTTGGTTTGACTCCCTGCTTCTGTGTATGGTTAACTACTATTGTCAGTGCATTATGATCTGAAAAAATAGTTGACACAATTTCTATCTTTTTTATTTTGTTAAGGTATGCTTTGTGGCTCAGTATATGGTCTATCTTGGAGAATGTTCCATGTGCACTGGAAAAAATGTGTATTCAGCTTTTTTTGTGATGAAAAGCCCTGTATATATCAACCAGCTCTCTTTCTTCCTATTTCTTCCTTCAGGTCCAGTATTTCCCTGGTGAGTTTCAGTCTCATCAATCTATCCATAGTCGATAAAGCAGTGTTGAAGTCTCCGACTATTATTGTGCTACTGTTAATGTCTTCTTTGAGGTCTATTAATAGTCGTTTTAAGTATTTTGCTGGCCCCTCGTTTGGTGCATATATGTTTAGTAGCGTGATTTCTTCCTGGTATACATACCCCTTAATTATTAAGAAATGGCCTTCATTGTCCTTTTTAACCTTTTTCAGCCTGAAGTCTATATTGTCAGATATCGAGTATGGCCACACCCACCTTTTTGGAGGGGTTGTTTGCGTGGAGAATGGTCTTCCAGCCTTTGACTTTGAGTCTGTGTTTGCTCTGATTATTCAGATGTGTTTCTTCTAGGGAGCAGCAGAATGTTGTATTCAGTTTTTTAATCCATTTTGCCACTCTGTGTCTCTTAATTGGTGCATTTAGACCATTGACGTTGAGAGATTATTGTCACCGGATTTTGTGCCATCTTTCTGTTTAAACTTGTTGTGGTTTTGGGTTGTCTTATTTTATAATAGACAATCTCTTCAATCCTTCTTTTGAAATTTGTTTTGAGTCTATGAATTTCCTGAGTTGTTGTTTATCCGTGAAGTTGTGTATCTTTCCTTCACATTTGAAAGTAAGTCTAGCTGGGTAAAGAATTCTTGGTGAGGCCTGCAGTTCATTGAGTCTCTTCACAATATCCCACCATTGTTTTCGGGCTTGGAGTGTTTCATCTGAGAAGTCTGCTGTAAATCTTAGGGATGCTCCTTTGTATGTGATTTCCTTCTTTGATCTTGCTGCTTTCAGTATTCTATCTCTGTCTGTCGTTTTTGTCATTTTAATAAGGATGTGTCTTGGAGTATTCTTATTGGGGTTTCTTTTAGCTGGTATCCTATGGCCTCCTGTATCTGGGAGCATGATTTCTTCAGTTTGGGGAACTTCTCAGCGATGATGGCTTTGACAGTTTCTTCTTCATCAGGGTTTTCTTCTTGCCCTTCTGGGACCCCAGTGATGTGTATGTTGTTCCTTTTGGCTTCATCCTGATTTTCTCTGGTAGTCTGTTCGTTGATTGTGAGTCTTTTTTTTCACCTTCTGTTGGAAGACAGTCTCTGAACCTCGTCTTTGAGATCACTAATTCTTTCTTCAGTAGCTATTACTCTGCTTTGGAGGCATTCCACTGTGTTTTTCAATTCACTTACCTCATTTTTAATATCTGTCATTTCTGCTTGTACTTTGGCTTTAAATTTACTCAATTCTGCTCTCATGTCCTCTTGTATTTTATTGACTTTGTATTCCATTGTTTCTTTGAGTTCCTTGTGCATCTTTAACAGCTCCTTCCAAAATTCCTTTTCAGAGAGGTTATATAGCTCATCGTTATTGCTTGACTCATCTGTATTAATGACTTCAATCATTGAGCTTGAAGGAATTCTGCGTTGCTTTACTATAATGACTATTGTAGGTTGAAAATGTGTGTTCTGGGTGACTAGTAATAGAGTTAGTAGGTGCCTGAGTTACTTTGGAGTTAGGGATGGAAAGCAAAAGTGTAGGGGCAAATGCTTAGTGGTATCTCAGGTAGATAGATATTTCGGCGCAGACGCTGTGTGTCTGCGCAGTTTTGAATTTTGGGGTGTCGGTGGGTGGTTCCGGAGTCAGGGGTTCAGGGCAGAAGTCATCTGGCGGAGGATCCGAAGAAGCTGGGTGTGGCTTTGTCCCCTTCTCAAAGTTCCAGCCCTTTAACCTGGAACTGAGTGCCTCAAGGAGTGCCCGCCGTGGGAATGCACCTGACCTGGAGGTCTCGTGGCGTATCGTGGTGGGTCCTAGGAACGCTGGTTCCTAAAGCTAGATAGAATTCTTGGGGATAGAAATCACAAAAGTATGGAGCCTCCTTACTTTTACCTTATTTTTATCTCAATTCATAAAGTTTCTAGCTCTCAGACTGCTTCACATTGAGTCTTCACTAATTCAGTAATAATAGTTTAGGTTTTCTTTCCCCAGCACTGCTTCTTATGGAAGCTTCTGCTCTTGGGGTTTCTAATCCAATAAATAGGTTGTGAGTCTTCCTCTCCCTCTATGTTCAATTTGGACATCACGCTCGCCCATGGCAGATTTTTTATTTTTTTAATTTTTATTATACCACGTGAGATATACAATTACAAGGATATTCATAATTGTGTCTCTGCCATACAGTGTTCCAGTACCCATCCCTCCACCAGTGCCAAGTTCCCACCACTCATATCTCAAACACGCCCTACCACCCAAACTCTGCCTGCCCCTATTGCAGGCACATTTTACTTCTCTGTCTATCTCTTTGTCTCTGTCCCTGTATTTCTCTCTCTCTTCTGTTACACTTCGTGGCTTGCCCTATAGATACTAATGATGTATGATGTCTTTATGTGAATATTCAATAGTGAGTTCTAGTGTGACATCATAGTTCCTCATTCCCCATACCTTCTCCAGTTTGTTGCAATTAGAATGTATATTCTAATTGCATTTATACATTAAAGTGTATAAATGAGAAAGATTCTGGGAAGGACCTGGTGCTAAAATGTGTTATAGTCTAGGATTATTGTGCGGCCATGGAGCCGGAGTCTGGGGAATGGGTGGAGGGGCCCAAATCCCCAGAATCTGGGGAATGGGTGGCGGGGCCCAAATCTCTGCTCCAAGTCCAGCCAGCGTGGCCACCTGCATGCTGAGTAAGCCCTAGGTGCTATGTAGGACATGGCCAGGGGCTGGCTAAGCCTTTTACTTTTCCCCCCCCAGGAACTCCATGAGCTGCTCCACATGAGGCCGAGCCTGCAGCTCCATGGAAGATTTTTTAAAAGACTCATTTCTTTTTAATTTTTCAGTTGTTTAATGTAGGATGGGGTGGTGACTTCTAAGTTCTTCCCATGCCTGACTGGAAACCAGACGTCATATCCTATTTGTAGTATAGGGTGTGAGCATTTTTATTTTCCTGAACATAATGCCAGCAGCAGAAACTGCATGGCAATCCAGTGGGTTCCGGTTTTATACAGATTTATGAAGAGACTCTTTATGTCTTATATAAGAACCTTCCCTTGACCCTTCAAGTCAAACTGCTCGGTCCTTGCATGATCTGAAGCCTTTTGTTATTGTTTTGTATTAAAATATCATACCAGGAGTAAGTCCGAGAGAGGCATTATCATCTGTTCTATGCTACTGCTCGTTTTCCTCCATGGATGTGTCTAGAAGCCTAGTGAAATACAGACATGATTGGTTTTGCAGCTGTTGAGGTCAAATCTTGGCACATGATTTTGGGGCTCTGTTTTTTCTTTAGTGCTCACATGGGCAGCATGGAGGGTTCTGTTTCTCCTTCCTTTCCACCTCATCTGGCTGACATGTTGATAGGAATTTGGCCAGGCTGCCTGGCAACTGAACTGAACACCATATGGCTTGTTCAATTGGAATAGATTTTCAGAACTAAAATAGCCACATGGACAGACCTGGACAAGGTTGTCCATTACAGAGGGGTTGAACTCTAGGTGTAAGATGCTTACCTAGCCTGTTCTCTTGTTCCACAGCCCTGGAATCAACATTAGCGTGATTATATTTCTGACAATAGCAAGGTCTTCTCATTATTTCATGTAAAGGAAAATTTCAAGATGACTCTAAGAAATCACAACACTTGCTGAATATTGTAAGCACAGTGGTTCCACAGAGCAACAACTGAAGTTTGTTACTTAAAGCCTTTGGAATATGCCATGAAGTCTGATGATTTCAAATACTTGCTTTCCTTCTAACACCAATTACTTCTTCAGTTCAGTGTTGGGAAATGTTACACAAAAACTGAATTAAAAGCCAAGGGTCTTGTAAGAGGTTGTGTGGGAAAGAATTTAGAGGGGAGAAACTGAAGTAAGCTGCCTGGGTACCCTGAAATGTAGGGCTTCCTCTTGTTTCCTCCCTCTGTATGGTAAGGGTAACCATTGTGCCTTGCTCACAGAGTTGCTTTAAAGATCAACTCACAGTGTGTCAAACAGTAGTAAACATTCTTTATCATAACCTTCTTTTCATTGCTCATTTAAAAGTCTTTTATGGAGCGCCCACTATAGTCTTTCTTATTCTAAGCATAAAGTAATGGCAGTGAACAAAATGGTTAGAAATATTTGCTCTTATGGGGTTTAAATTCTTAGTCATTGTTAATTATACCAAGAGGTGTGTCAGAGACATAGTTATATGTGCATCGCTACCTCTTTATCCCCGCTGGCTTCAGAGATTCCTATGAGCATCGTCTGAAAACTACTGCAGTGCTCCATGCTTCTTAACACCCCAACTATTGTTTAGCAACAGAGTGGGAGAAAGCAGAAGTTATGAGTAATTGAAAATGCTTTGTTCCCACCATAAATAAACTCTACCAGAAGTATCACGTAGGGATGGAGGATGATTTCTGTGTTTGAGGGTCTGATTTGGAGAGTAATTAGAGCTGGTCTGATTTTCTGGCCTCAGCCATCTCGAATACTTTCAGTTGTGTGTCTTCCTTTGCATCTTTTGCAGGATGATACTTTAGCACCAGAGGGTAAGAAGGAAACTTTGATCCTTAGTGCTGACAAGACAAAATGCATTCTCCAAATACTGACTTCCCTGGAAAAATTAAATTTTATCCCAGGTGTCTTTACTTAGCAAAGAGTAAAGTGGGTCAAGTGGAAAGTTCAACTAAGTTATTTGGTTGATAATTATGAATGAAAAGTCAAGACTGACTCAGTTTTGTCAGTTTTCCAAGAAGGATGATGGAAAATAAGAGAAAAAAATTTTGTTGTATTCTGAGAGGGAATTTAGAGTAGATGACCCCCACTTTTTAAAAAATAGCTTTAGTTATTTTCAGAGAGAAAAAATATTAAAATGTTATTTAATCCTATCTTCCTTCAGTGATTTTTTAAAAAAATAGGTGATAGAATTTCAACAGAATAAGTTTATTCTATTGGGAAGAGGATTTTATTTTTTAAAAATGGTGTGTGTATATGTGTATATATGCACATATGTATGATATTGTCTCTTAAGGGGATTAAAGACTTAAAAACTACATAGGAGATCTTTGACATTTTTATACAATATGAATTTCTAAGTACAAAATGTCATAACATAATTTACACATAGAAATTGTGTAACTAATTTCACAAAAATGTGAAATATTGAAAAAATAGTTGGTCCAGATATGCCCTTATTTTTTTAATTTGAGATTGGAATAGTGCTTAAAGAGTCGTGTAAAGGTATTTGAGCGCTTCTTCTGGCTTGTTCACTTCTGTCACCAACACTGTCAATTGGTTTTCACATCAGATTCATTTTCAAGTAGAAAAACGATTTTTTGTCACTTTACCCAAGACTCTGCTATCAAAACAAAGAGCTAAGAATAGAGACCCCCATGAATCATTGCCATTAGTGAACAGTTCCTTTCCTATGGGCATTGTCCTTACAACAAGGAAGATTCGGATATCTTTCTCAATAAAATTACAAAGGGTCCCATGCTATGATCCTTCAGCAGTAAGAAACAGTCTGAACATGCAAGTTTTAAATCCACAAATGTGGCATCTGCTCTAGAGAGGCTGATTATGTTTTTAAAGCCAGTACTAATTTTCCTTTGAGCTTGGTTTTCTCCTGCATTATTTTTGTTGTATTAATCTCCCCAAGCCAACAGTTTTTCTTTCCAATTAATTGTTAATTATCCAATTAATTGTTAATTAATTGGAAATATGTAAAGTTTATAGATTGCCAATGAAACCATTGATTTTGCTCTTTTTAATTATTATTGTGAGGACCACATGAAAGTGCTCAGGAGTCAGTGGGGTCACAACTGTTGCTGGGGACCACCCAGTAGGGCTGGGAGGGGGAGCATGCAGTATTCCGGATGAACTTCGGGCCTTGCACATACTAGGCATGTGCTATTATTTGAGTTATGTCATTACTAACCATGACTCTTTTTTTTTCTGTGCATATTGTACCCTATTATTCAGAGAACAGAGCTGTCAGAAAGCAAAGAAAGAGTTGGTCCAGGTAGACTGGCAGAGGCCTTTATGCATTGTTATGTAACAAGAACACAGCATATGATGCAACAGCAAACAGGAATCATTTCTTAGACTTATGGTAGTTTGACATCTAGCTGGTCACCTTTAACTAACTGTTCTTTCAGTCCTCAATTTATAAATGGGGAAATTGAGATGAAATAACTTATTTCTCCAGATTCACACAAGAATTTGAAATAGGGACCAGATATTCTGACTCCTCTATTGATGCTTTTGTTTTATTAATGCTCCCTGCAACTTTGGGATGTTGGCTCATCTTGCACAGAAAAATGGTAAGGACTGGCCAGGATCCTTAAAACCTCAGAGCCATAATGAATGTTTGGCTCACTTAGCATCAATCCTCTAGGAGTTCTTCATCATGTCTGAGAAGTTATTACGGGGTCTGGTTTATGAGCAAGAACACTCAGTTTTTAAGACTTTTTGTATGGTAATCTCTGGAACTTCTGCCCATTTTTTTTCCAGTTCCCTTCTTTGGCACTCGAGAGCCTACGACATATTATCTATGTGCTATATTCTAGAGATACAAGGTGAAATTAGATGTAGTTTCTCCTTTCCAAGCATAACCTTATAGAATAGTTAGGAAAAAAAGACAAGTAAATGAGCAATCATGGGTCAGTGGTATTTAGAATGGAACTTCGTTGGCTCCTGAGCTACCAGGAATGATCCCAGAGCACAGAGCTAGGATAAGCCCTGAGCATCATCAGGATAGGTCCAAAAACTCATTTTTTTCAAAAAAGTTAAAAAAATAAATTAAATTAAACTAATTGTTTTCTTTTTGGGGGCTGAGTTGGGGCTCTTCACACCCAGTGGTGGGTAGAGCTGGAGGCTACTCCTGCCTCTGTGATCATTCTGGCAGCGTTTTGGGGTCTGTGCACTATGGGGATTGAACCATGGCTACCATACAAACCTGATCTCCAACCTATTTTACTCTTGCCTGTGTTTTTTGTTGTTCTTATTATGGTTTCATTTTCAGTTTGTTTTCGTCTTGAAACCATTGTATTTTTTCTTTTCTTTTTTGTTTTTTGAACCACACCTGGTGGTCTCTGGGCGAGGGGGATGCAGTCCCTCCTGTTTACCCAGCATATTGTATACTCCAGTGGAACTGTATAGTAGGGGACAGATCTGTGAAACTAAGGGAAAGGTATTTAGAATAAGGAAAAGAACAAGTGGGGAAGTAAAGAATAATGCAATGTTCTGCATGACCAGGGGCGTCGATGGCTTGTAAAGAGAGCAAGTTTAGGAAGGAATGAGGGTTGGGGACAGTTCATCAGGTAGAAACACTTTCCTTGAATGGATCTGTCTCAGCTTCCATCCCTGGCACCACCTGAGCCCTGGCAGGAGTGATCCCTGAGGTCACAGCCAGGAGTCAGCCCTGAGTACCACAAGGAATGACTGAAACTCCATTAAAAAGTAAAGGAAGGAAGAATGAACCAGAGTGTGAAGGGCTCTGTGGATAATCAGTCTGCCTCACATATGGTTGAATTCTCAGAATGTTGTTTTATGGTCTCCATTCATCAACAGAAGGATCAGAGAAACCTGGATTCAATCCTGATATTACTGTGAAGACATTTTGTACCTTTCTTTCCTCATTTGTAAAATGAGTTGGGGTATTAGCATCTTCCATCTTACAGAAATTTTTTAAAATGTGTAATAGTAGTTATTGTAGTTCTGGCTCACTGTAGCTAATTTCTAAAATGAAGTTCCCTTTATTTTCCTAAAGTCTTAATAGCAATTACATCTGAAGCCTTATCTATCATAAATGCTAATAGTAGACTGGCATTTTCATGGAAGGATCCAGTTTATAGGAAATCTCAAAATTCTACATTTTGTTCTATAATTAATTACTTCATTACTTCCCAAAGCTCAAGGCAGTCATTTGGAAGGTAATTTAGGACTTTTGCAGATAACCTGTTTTTTGTTTTTGTTGTATTTTTTTTCAGTGCTAGAAGAGTTAGGGGATGAAGACACTTGGTAGATAAAGAAATAAACAAAAATGTCAGAGAAGCCATTACATTTGATTATATACAGGGGAGTCAGTATTGATATGACAGATCTATTTTGTTTGATTGAAGGATTTTGAGTCTACTCAAACAGAGGAGCAATATATCTGGAATAAAGGCTCTTTGTACTTACTAAAGCACATGCAAGGAATATAGAACAAACTTCAGAATGATCCAGAATGTAAAAAGAAATGGTTGAATTATTTTGCAGTGAAATGGTAGCCTGAATTAGAGAGGATAAGGTGTGTTAGAAGAAAATTTGAAGAGTGAGAACTAGTCCTCTCTAGTTATTTCCAAGCGTATTTACCAAGAACGGAAGGTGAAATGAGGAACAGGAAACATGTCTAGTGGAGGAGAAAGGGAAATGGACTAATAATTAAGGAAGCATAAAAATAAGGGAGATTAATATGTAGTTTTTACGTGTATGTTGTATCAAAATAGCAGATACTGTTACCCTTCCTTCCCTTTTCTGTCATTTCTTCTTTTCTTTTCTATTTTTTTGAAAGAGATCTAAGTTTTGACCATGGTTAATGATGGGGTCAAGTGCGATGAATTTCTGTAAATAATACTCAATGACATGGTAAAAATGTCTGTAGTTGACAGTCTTCTCTTTACCTTTAGATTGAATTCATTTTCGTTATTTTCTCTATCATTCTTTTGAAAGCAATTGACTGCTGTTGAGATAAACACATACTCATTTGGTTTACTCTAATTTGTCTTCCCCACATCGTCATTGGCACTGTATCCTGAGGATTAGTTTATATTTCAGCAAAATGAGAAATAGACTAATATCGTGCCATGTTGGTGATCATTTTTCTAGAGGGTTTTTTTCTGCTGGAGAGCTGACATCAAATTTGTTTAAAAGGTAATAAGCAGGGTAACTCAGCTACCTTAAAGTGTCCAAATGGTGACATAGTGAGAGACAAATCATTGCCCAACAGAATGTAGTTATCATTGGATTAACTTAATCTTGAGGTGGTAAGAGAGAAAGGAAATTAAAAAGTCAGTTTTTGCCACCTCCCCTAAAACCTTTCCGGGCTTGCCCAAGCAGACTCATAGCTACAGTGAGTTGCAAACAAGCAAAGAAAAAAAAAGGGAAAGGATTTTAGTGAAAGAAAGGGGAAATTTTGCTTCGTGGGGTTTCAGAAGCAAGCAGGCAGAAGTAGCAGCACCCTGAAAAATAACACTCTGGGCCAGAGAGATGAAGTTAGGAAGTTAAGAGTGTGGGTTTATAGCAATAGCCAAGATCAAGAACACTGCTAGGCTGTAAGAAAAAGCAAAGTCATGCAGTTTGCTACCGATGGTTGAACTAGAGCACATCATGCCGAGGGAAGTTCTCTCTCATACGTGTGGTATAGAGAAGTTCAGTCTGGAAGTAGCAGAGGCCAGAGACAACAGAATCTAAGAACGCTTTACAGAACTAAGTTTCCCAAAGGCAGTGGTGGAGGTCAGGGCTAGAAGTAGGTGGGAGGAGACCCCCAGATGTTGGCGGAGAGATGCAGACACTGGTTGAGGGTGTGTTGTTGGAACGCTGCATACATGAAACCCTATCATTAGCAGTTTTGTAAATCTCGGAGCCCAGTTGTCTTTTTTTAATGATAAATATAAAATTAAATTAAAAGTGCAGAGGTTAAAGTATTAGCTTTCCATACAGCTGGCCCAGGTTTGATCCCGGCACGTCAGGCTCCAACCAGAAACTACTGAGTGTGCCCCCAACCACCCACACCCAACATTAATAATAATCACACTCTGCCTGCCCTGTAGTAGGCACTTTCATGCCACAGCTCCTATTTGTTCAGTACTTGTCTCAGCTAAGATGATCTGAGTATTTGTCCATTGCTACACTGAGGGACTGACTTGACTTTTATGGATGAATACCTCAGATATTTATTAAGCATCATAAAAATCTGGACTTGGAAAAGTTATGATGAACCAAATACCATTTCCCCCCCCCCTAAAGTTCATATAACTTACTATTCAAAATGATATTTGTGGAGGGCCTATTATGAAAGAGACAGTAGTATGAGTCTGTCGGAGCTCCTTTGCAAGAGGTTCTCTTAGGTAGTGAAAATGAATGAATTATTGCTGTTACCATCAACATATGTGAATCTTAAAAACATAATGTTGAGAAAACAAACAAAACAAAGCAAGTTTAAAAATAACAAACATAGTATGATTTCATCTGTAAGAAACTAAAGCCAGGCAAAACTAAACAATATGTTGTTCAGCGATATATGCATATGGGATAAGATTATTATACAAACAAAGGAAGAAGAATCACAGAATTAAGATAGTGATTACCTCTAGAAGGGGAGGAGGGAGAAAATGGGAAAGAGCTCAAAGAATGGTACATTGTTTTTGTAATATTCAAATGCATGGCAGTTTCTCTCTCAGTGAGTTCTAAGAAAAATGAAACTGAACTCATTATAGATATAATATGCACATCTATATATTGATTTATTGTACTTATATTTATATTAAGATATATATTTTAATCTCTTAAAATCACTTAAAAGAGAGATACAGTTGCTTAGAATTTACTGGTAGACTGCTGCCCCATAGAGCCTTAGAAGCCAGAAAAACCTCAAGCACCACAATCGCAGCCATATCAAGGTCTGGACTCCCCAATTCATCAGAGCTTCATCTAAGTGAGAAGCCAACTTCAAGCCCAGATACACAGGTGTTGGCTGCTAAACATAACCAGGCTACTGTGGAGCTGGAGCTGGGGCCCTTCTCCCCCATCTCCTGACCCCTCTGAAGGCCCAGTGGGTCTGCCCAGAATTGCTGGTGGCACTGTCAGCCATGATCCAGGGATGCAGACATACAGAAGAGCTGCTGCCAGCTCTCCCTGTGGTGCACAGCAGCAAAGTGGCCATGTGATGCCTCAAAGCCTGGTATACTGAAATACCAGGTATCCCATCACATTCCATAGGATTAAGTATGGGGCTTACAATCACAAGTCTGTGGGCATGATGTGGTCTGTGAGAGCATATCAACAATTTCCTATACAGCAGGCTCAAATGGCACAATGAAGGAGAGAGAATCACTGATTTTCATCTAAGAATATATTCATCAACTGTACTTAGAGAAATTAGCTCCACCAAGCAATATAGAACAGATTATTCAGGGTATGCATAGGACAGGCTCAAACAGAGGTTGAGAAAAAATTTGAAATAAGCTTGGACCGCCACCCCAGCACAGCCTCGCAAGAAGCCAGATAACCCCCCACTCCATGAGTGCCGCCATTTTCCACATCCGACTCCTCTCATCAGAACTCCACCCAGCAGAAGAGCTGATCACAGCCAGCTTGCGTGGCCGCAAACAGCTGCGTGGTTCATCAATAAACGCTGGAGATCAGAGGTGACAAAAGAGTATGCCACCCGCACAGCAGAGCCTGGCAAGCTACCCTTGTTGTAGTTGATATGCCAAATAGCAGTAACAATTATAGACCTCACTCCCATGACCTGATGGAATGGTTTGAGGCTCTTAATGTTCCTGGAGCAAGCAGATGCCCTTGGGCTCTACTAGCATGAGACAGGACGCTATGGAGATGTTAATGGTGCCCACTCGAGCAAATCAAATGTGAACAGGAAGACAAGTGATACAAGTGATACAAATGTTGTCCGTAGGTGCAGTGGTGGTGGGTCTGGGGTTGACTAGTAGAAACCCACTGTGTTCTAGAAACTCAGAAAGTGAATTCAGGAACAGAAATCAGCAGACTCGCACATAACAACCCAGAAAAAAAAGTCATGACTTTATCAATACCATTCCCTTATTTGGGGCTGTAATGGTCAATATAATTAGTGCCGGCTAATGGAGCAGGCATGAAGATGGGGGGTTGGGGGGGAAATGCAGGTCTCTGGTGGTGGTGGGATTGGTGTTGAACGATGAATCTAACTGTATTGTGAAAAACTTTGTACTTTGTAAATTACCATGTTTAAATAAAAATTTGTAAAATTTTTTAGAGACTCTCAGACATGGGGCAGAGCGGTTCCTTGCTCTCCCTGTGCCCAGCCGCTCATGAGGCAGTCGGGAGGCATGGTGGGTTCCAGCCTTGGCCCACCACCCCGCAGAACCTCACAACAAGCCAGACGACCCCCCACCCACTCCATGGGCGCCGCCATTTTCCACATTGGACTTCCCTCTCATCAGAACTCCACCCAGCCGACCAGCCCATCACAGCCCGGATCATCGACACCCACCCTGGAGCAGTTTCTTCCTCAATCCGGCCCAGGTATGCTGGTCCAGAGACTCTCAGACATGGGGCAGAGCGGTTCCTTGCTCTCCCTGTGCCCAGCCGCTCATGAGGCAGTCGGGAGGCATGGTGGGTTCCAGCCTTGGCCCACCACCCCGGCAGAACCTCACAACAAGCCAGACGACCCCCACCCACTCCATGGGCGCCGCCATTTTCCACATTGGACTTCCCTCTCATCAGAACTCCACCCAGCCGACCAGCCCATCACAGCCCGGATCATCGACACCCACCCTGGAGCAGTTTCTTCCTCAATCCGGCCCAGGTATGCTGGTCCAGAGACTCTCAGACATGGGGCAGAGCGGTTCCTTGCTCTCCCTGTGCCCAGCCGCTCATGAGGCAGTCGGGAGGCATGGTGGGTTCCAGCCTTGGCCCACCACCCCGCAGAACCTCACAACAAGCCAGACGACCCCCACCCACTCCATGGGCGCCGCCATTTTCCACATTGGACTTCCCTCTCATCAGAACTCCACCCAGCCGACCAGCCCATCACAGCCCGGATCATCGACACCCACCCTGGAGCAGTTTCTTCCTCAATCCGCCCAGGTATGCTGGTCCAGAGACTCTCAGACATGGGGCAGAGCGGTTCCTTGCTCTCCCTGTGCCCAGCCGCTCATGAGGCAGTCGGGAGGCATGGTGGGTTCCAGCCTTGGCCCACCACCCCGGCAGAACCTCACAACAAGCCAGGCGACCCCCCACCCACTCCATGGGCGCCGCCATTTTCCACATTGGACTTCCCTCTCATCAGAACTCCACCCAGCCGACCAGCCCATTACAGCCCGGCTCATGCGGCCAGCTTGGCGCAGTTCATCAATAAAGGCTTTATTTGGAGGTGTTTATAGAGTATGCCTCCCGCACGGCAAGCCTAGCAAGCTGTCGTGTTGTATTTCATATGCCAAATGCCAGTAACAATTATATTAGGTCATTCTCATGACCTAATATAATGGTTTGAGGCTCCTTTATGTTCCTGTACCAAGCCGATGCCCTTGGCTCTACAGCATGTGACAGGACATATTGAGATATTACTGGTGCCCGCTCTAGCAAATAGATGATTAACGGGAAGATCGTGATCGTGAAATAAAAATTTAAATAATATGCATATTCACGATCACGATCACGATCTTCCCAGAGGGAGAGTGATAACTGTGGCGGAGGATGGCTTAGGAGACTGCAGGCAAAAGTTCACAAAGGTCAAGACAGGTGAGAGTTATGGAAATTGGGGGCAGGAGGGGATAATTGTGGAAGGTCATAGAGATATGATGTGATGGGTATTGATTTTAGAATGAACTGTCTCCCTCCCCTCTTCTCTTTTTGTACTGTTTGGTGATCACTGACCTATATCGCAGGCTCACAAGCTAGCATTTTTAAATCTTATTCTTTTGCCCTGGTCCCTTCCCTGAATCCTGTATCTGTCTTATCTTCATCTGCATCTTTGATCTATATAATTGCCATGTATCAAGCAACTCCAGAAATCAGCTGCATTTATCTTGCATCTTAAGACCATCTTTGAGTGTATGTGGGGGGGATATTACCAATATTTAAGCATGACAAATATTTTGATGATGGCAAAGCATAAGCACAAGTAAACTTCCCTCAGGACATGAGCTACATGTCTGTGTTTTTAAGTACATCAACATGGTTAACACATAAAAGTGACTGGTTTGGGGCTGGAGCAGAAATATAGTGGGTGAGGTGCTTGACTTGCACATGGCAGACCAGGGTCTGATCCCTGGCACCAGATATGGTCCTATGACCCCAGAAGTGATCACTGATATGAGCCCTGTGCACCACCGGTATGGCAGAAAAGCAGAAAACAAGACAACAAAGGGTGTCTGCTTTGCCATAGGTGTTTCCCAAAGTTGGTGAGAGTGCCCTTGGGGTGCTGAATCTAGTGGGGCCCAGGTGGTTGTGGCTTCAGTTAGCAATTTCTATTTGTAGTTGCTTAAAGAAAGTAGATTTTCACATGGTGCATTTGTGATTTTTTTTTTCCTGGAGAGGGGGACAGCCCGGCTCATCGAGATCCACCCTGCAGCAGTCTCTTTTAATTCAGGCCCAGGTATGCTGATCCAGAGACTCACAGACATGGGACAGAGCTGCTACTGGCTCTCCCTGTGCCCAGCCACTCATGAGGTACCCGGGAGGGATGGCGGGTTCGAGCCCTGGCCCGCCACCCTAGCAGAGCCTCGCAATAAGCCAGAAGACCCCCACTCTATGAGGGGCCACCATTTTCCACATCCGGACTTCCCCTTCGTCAGAACTCCACCCAGCAGACCAGCCTATCACAGCCCAGCTCTCGGGCTGCTTGTGACCACACGGTTCATCAATAAATGCTGGATTTAGAGATGACTACAAGATTATGCTACCCGCATGGCAGAGCCTGGCAAGCTACCCGTGTCGTATTTGATATGCCAAATACCAGTAACAATTATAGACCTCATTCCCATGACCTGATGGAATGGTTTGAGGCTCTTTATGTTTTTTGAGCAAGCAGGTGCCCTTGGGCTCTACTTGCATGAGACAGGATATATGGAGATGTTACTGGTGCCCGCTCGAAGCAAATCGATGATGAATGGGAAGACAGTGATACAGTGTGTTGTTTTTGTTTGGGTATCATGCCTGGCAGTGCTTATGGCTTATTCCCTGACTCTGAGCTCAGAGATCACTCCCTGACGGGATTCTGGGCATTGTATAGGAATTCTAGGTATTGAACCAGTATCACCACACGCAAGGCACCCTACCCACTCACTGTACTAGAGCCCTGGCCCCCTTAGAAAGTGTTACATCCATTAGTTATTTTATTTTTCCCCATTAACAGGAGTGCAGAGAGCTCCTGGCCCTGCAATTGCCTGCAGGATTGGTCCCTGGTGAGGCAGGACAGATATTTGGACACTGGGAAGCATATGAAGTAGAGTTACAAGCGCCTCGTAACATGGATACTGCGGAGACCATCAGCCTTTATTGATGCAAACTCACACTTGACGGAGAATAGTTGATATGGTGTGGTGACATTTTAATGTGAATTTTAAAACAAACCAGAAAAAGGAAAGGAAGTCTCTTATTTTTTTTAGTTATTCAATTTTTTAAAAAATTTAGATGCTAAATATGTTTTCTTTTCTTTCTTTTTTGGAATGTTTTGGCCACATCAAAATGTTTTCATGTAAATAGTACAAAGATACTTTAATGGTAGCATTATTTTAAATAACTGGGGTCCCTAGTGATATCAGGAAACGAGTTCCCTTCTACCTCCAAAGCTGGCGGGAATGAATGAAAACTCAGGAGTACAGTGCAGTTCTAAAAAGGCTTTTACTTAAACAAGCTCCACAGCTACAATCCAAAGTAATGGGATTCCCCAGATCTCTTAGCTCTTGGTCACAACATAGACCATGCACTCGGGCCAGTCTCCAACCAAAGTGGATCCTCCTGCCTCAAATCAGTCCCCTTTTATATCCAAAAGTAATTCTATCTTCAGGGAGGGTCATGTCAACAAAGATGAACAAATCAGCTTCTAGTTGTAGACCTTGTATCAGGTCTAAACAAATGGTTATGCCAGGGATAAATTCCTTTCTTTGAAAATATCTCTTATGTCAAATCACTGGAGAGAGTGAGAGGACTGGTATAAATAAATACATCTCAATGAAATTATATTCATGGAGAGAAACACACCATAATTTCATGGGTTTCATGTAATCTAGATGGTACCCACAAGGTCCGTCTGTTTTCTATTCTGTACCAATGTGATTCTGAGTGTCTTGTCCTCTGTGTACTGAAAGAGTAATGCTCACACGCTTGAGGGCAAACTAGCATGAACCTTCCTTAATCTTAAACTACCTTAAATAGTCACAACTATCAAGTAGCCAGGGTGGTAGTCTCCTGGTAAATTATAACTGTCCCACGCTGAGACCAGTGAGTATTAAGAGGAATTGTGCCCAATCTAGATAACATTGAAATCGTAGTAGAAATTATAGTAATATTTCAGAAGTTACTGATTCAGAGTCAAAATGACTCTTGTAAGTGCCACACCCTCCACCAGTGTTTACACAAAAGAGATTTCATTAGCATGAATCCTGGTTTAAGAACATGTAAATAGATTAAACTGTGAGTGGATTAAACAGCAAAGCTCCCAAACTAGGTAGGCTTGTCATCCAACACAGGACATGTTGGAAACAGTCCAGGAAATTCATACACACACACACACACACACAAAAATACACATACACACAAATGAAATACTACTGAGTTATGAGAAAAAAATTCCTGCAATTTGCTGCTCTATAGGTGGAACTAGAGTGAATCACACTGAGTGAAATCAGTCAGGAGGAGAGAGGGAAAATGTAGGATGATGTTTCTGCAATGAGGGGTCATAGTAAAGAAACTAATAATGGCCAATGGCCCTTGAAAGCAGGCCTGCAGAACTGAGTTTGCCAGTGGGTGGAGGGAATGGAAGAGGGCCTGGGTTCACTGGTGGGGAAACCGCGCTATGGTGGTGGGTATGGTACTGGAACATGGTATGTAAGACACACTACTGGTAGCATATTGCAAAGAACAGTGCTTAAATTTAAAAAATAAATCGTGTGTGTGTGTTTTGCTTGTGTGCCTGAAAAGAAAATAAACAGAAAAAAAATAAAATACACCAGTGATGAAGAATCCACTAAGGGGTTGAATACAGATAAAAGAAACAGTGCTAGTTCTTGACCCAGCTTAGGTCAAAGACTAAAGGAACTTCAACAGGGATACCAGAGAGAACATTCCTCGTGTGTTCTTTCTGTCAGGGTTATGGTTACAAGAGTACTTTAGTTTTTAGTAATTCACTGAGTCTTAGGACTTACCCATTAGCTATTTTTTAATCAAGGTTTACCTCTGATTGCGTGTTTCTTAAAAGGTTAAATAAAAGATTTTCCCAATTATTATTAAACATCTTTCTGAAGTTGTGTTGTGCTTTTATTTTTCTTTTTTGGGTCACACCTGGCAATGCTCAGGGGTTACTCCTAGCTCTGCACTCAGGAATTACTTCCTGGCGGTGCTCGGGGGGACCATATGGGATGGCAGGGATCGAACCGGGCCGAGCGCGGTGCAAGGCAAATGCCCTACCCGCTGGACTCATCGCTCTGGCCCCTGTGTTGTGCTTTAGTGGATACAGTTTGTCAAACACATTTAAATCTTCTGTGGTGTTGAAATTCTCCACCTCTTTTGCTATGGTTATAATATGTTTTAAAAAATTGCAAGAGTTTTAGGAAAGTGTGGGCAAGTTTTCTGTTTAAACCAAACTCTACCTATAAGCTACGTTTTTTTGGAGATTTTCTTCCTTGACTTCCTCTCTTCAGAGTAGTATTGTGAAAATACTTTTTTGGTTAATTTAAGGATATTTGGAGTTCTTTTATTTCACCTTTAAGAATTTTGTGTGGACAAAATTCCCAATATAGTAACTTGAAATCTAGAAGAAAAAATTGCTCCTGCTAACTTTGTTTCTTTCTCCTGAGACGCTGATCACAGTTTATGACTGAAGAAGCCTATCTGGAATTCCTCTTTGGGGAAATAACACTTTACTCAAAGGTGTTTATTTTTTCACTTTCAGAGGTGTTTGGGGGGATTTCATGATTACATGCCTGCTGTTCCTTTGTTTTAGTGTTTTGCAACCTCTTGCACAGCCTCTAATTACTACCTGCACTATCTGATAACTACCTTTCTGTTAGGAATCTAGCGTCTTCTGAGTTCAAGATACTTAGTCTTTACCTTGATATAGCATCAAGGTATGTCACCTACGGCATAATGAAAAGCATTTGAATTTGTTCAGGTGCTTTTTGGGGCAAGATGCTCTATGTAAGAGAGTCCAGGCTCATAATTTTATAAAAGGGTTTTATGATTC
>JAJIBD010000637.1:0-67329 GCA_021461705.1 Cryptotis parvus | reverse complement strand
TCAGGAGGTCTTACCAAAAGTGGAAATTACCACAAACATGTGGGAGTCAGAGAAGTAACACAGAGAAGTAGGACAGAGAAGGGATGATGTGCGAATAAATCTCGAAAGGGCTAATGCCAACCTAGAACTGAGCATTAAATACAGGCCAAAAATGCACATGATGATCTCTAAGTGTATTGTTGCAATCCACAATATGTAAGAGAAGGAAAAGAGAGAGAGGGAGAGAGAAAAGAGGTAAAGAACCTGCCATGGAGGCAGGCTATGGGAGGGGTGGGAATTAGGGACATTGGTGGTGGGAAATGGGCACTGGTGGAGGGTCGGGTGCTGGAACACTATGTGACCGAAACCTCCAAACATGAACAACGTTGTAATTATATATCTCACAGGATATAATAAAATATTAATAAAAAATAAAGTATTTAGGCAAGAACTGGACCTGATACCTAGATAATATCTTTCATATTTTTCCCTGCAGATCTTGATTTGTGATAGCAAGGCCCTATTCTTTTTAAATATATGAAGTCAGCATTGGAAGTTGTCGGAACACTGTTGGGGTGCCCTGACAAAATCCGGGGAGCAGGGCCTAGGGATTCCCTTCTGCCCCAGGGGACCAGCGGCCAGCGGCCGAGAAATAGTCGAGAATCCAGCAGAGTTTCAATAGATTTTACTCACACTGGTTCTGGCACACAATCCAGTCAAAGGAAAATCCCGGACTTAGGGATCCTGGCTGGGCACCGCCACATGTAGGCCAAGATGGCTGGCACAACCTGTTAAGGTCCAACAGGGAAGAGAACAGAGAGGAGAAGGCAAAGAGGCAAGAGGCAAAAGGGGCAAAAGAGAGAAAGAAAGCTGGCTACAGTTTTTATATCCTTGAACACAGACAGCCCACTCCAGCAGAAAGCAGTCAGGGTCAATTTTAATCAGGTAATTTCTCCCAGGACCTCACCTAGGTCCTTTGAGATATTTATGCTGCCCAGCCAAGATCTGCCTTGGAAGTGCCCTGCAGTATAGTGTGGAGAAGGGCATTTATCTTTACTAATGAATCTTACATCGATGTATATATTTCTCAAAGCCTTCACAAGAGTCTCATCTTTACTTCATAGTTGCTGTGTGTGTATTACCTTTAGACTTATTAGAGAGCCATGCTTTGCTTGTATGGAGGCAAAACAGCTTTTCTCTCTGGTCTAATTACATAGAGATCCAACGTGGCCAGGTGAATATACTGGTATGATCTAGCTAGTCCCACAATGACTGTGGCAGTTTGAGAGAAAATATTTAAATCAGCCAGCATAGAATACATGCTAAGATAAACTGATAAGGAAGGAAGGAAGCAAGGAAGGAAGGAAGAAAGGAAGGAAGGAAGGAGAAGAAGGAAGGAAGGAAGGAAGGAAGGAAGGAAGGAAGGGAAGGAGGGAGGAGGGGAGGGAGGGAAGGAGGGGAGGGAGGGGGAGGGAGAAGGATGGAAGGGAGGGGAGAGGAGGGAGGAAGGGAGGGAGAAGGAAGGAAGGAAGGAGAGGAGGAGGAGGGAGAAGGAAGGAAGGAAGGAGAAGGAGAGGAGGGAGGGAGGGGAGAAGGATGGAGAGAAGGCAGGAAAAAAAGGAAGGAAGGAAGGAAGAAGGAAGGAAGGAGGAAGGAAGGAAGGAAGGAGGAAGGAAGGAAGGAAGGGAAGGAGAGGAAGGCAGGCAGGAAGGCAGGAAGGCAGGAAGGCATGAAGGCAGGAAGAAGGAGGAAGAAGGAAGGAAAGAAGGAAGGGAAGGAAGGAAGGAAGGAAGGAAGGAAGGAAGGAAGGAAGGAAGGAAGGAAGGAAGGAAGGAAGAAGGAAGGAAGGAAGGAAGGAAGGAAGGAAGGAAGGAAGGAAGGAAGGAAGGAAGGAAGGAAGGAGAGAGATCGAAGCAAGTGTGTGAATGGGGGTTGAGGATCTGGGAACACTTGTGTTGAGAAATGTACACTGGTGGAGATGTGACAGTTGGAACACGTTTGACTTAAACCAATCATGAACAACTTTGTAATTGTCTATCTCACTGTGATTAAAAAGAAATCCCTTGTTATTTAAGTATATTTCTCAACTATATATTTAAATAGATTTATTTCTTTAGCTAAACTCTCCATATCAGTTTATTTGAGTATTTCAAGAACCTAGATAGGATGGAAGACACTTCCCCTTTTCCCCATAGAACTTTGCCTGCATGCATTGTGCTACAGAAAATGCCGTCATACAGGGCATTAGACCATATCATTGACCTGATTCAGCGACTTTTTAATGCAGTCAAGATTCAAATATTTTTGAATATTTTTGAAACTGCAAGGAAAATTCAAATATTTGCATCAGGAGAAAGGGAAATTATTATTTTTGTGGCACACCTGGCTATGCTCAGAGCTTACTCTTAGCTTTGTTCTTTGGGATCACTCCTCATGCGGCTCAGAGGACCATGTGAGGTGTTGGGGACAGAACCTGGGTTTGACATGTGCAAGGCAAGCACCTTCCCTGCTGTATCATGTCTCTGGTCCCCAAAATGTAAATTCATGTTGTAAGGTCATAAAAGCCTTCTTATTAGCTCTTCTTTTCATAAAAGACTCACCTGTGAATACTCAGAGATTTGACTCTTGTCACATGCTTCATGAGTCTTATAAAATATCTTTATAAAGTCTAGAAATCACTTAGGAGCAAGAAGGAAAAGGAAATCTCACAGAAGCTATCCCTTGACTAGGGTATGAATATGTAATACTAGAACCTTGGATATGCACTTATATTAAGGGGTTGCTTTGACTATTACTATATGTTTGACTAACTAATGCACACTTCTTTTGATTTGGATGTTAAGATGTCCCTTAACATTTTGCTACGGATGTTTAATGTACAGTCTATATTAAGTAACCTGTTTGGATAGATTGCAAACTATTTGATGCATATTTACTTTATTTCTGTATAAAATAAAAATATGATCCTGACTGCCTATATCTTGGAAAATATGCATTCTTATTTGTTTTTACTCACGATCACGATCTTCCCTTTGATCATCTATTGGCTAGAGCGGGCACCAGTAATATCTCCATATGTCCTGTCTCATGCCAGTAGAGCCAGGGGCATCGGCTTGCTACAGGAACATAAAGAGCCTCAAACCATTATATTAGGTCATGGGAATGACCTAATATAATTGTTACTGGAATTTGGCATATCAAATACAACACGAGAAGCTTGCCAGGCTTGCCGAGCAGGAGGCAAACTCTTTTAAACACCTCCAATTAAAGCATTTATTGATGAGCGCGCGACGGCCTTGCGGCCACGCGCGAGCCGGGCTGTGATGGACTGGTCTGCTGGGTGGAGTTTTGACGAGAGGGAAGTCCAAATGTGGAAAATGGCGGCGCCCGTGAAGTGAGGCGGGTGGTCTGGCTTGTTGTGAGGCTCTGCCAAGGTGGTGGGCCAGGGCTAGAACCCGCCATGCCTCCTGACTGCCTCATGAACGGCTGTGCACAGGGAGGAGCAAGGAACAGCTCTGCCCCACGTGTGAGAGTCTCTGGACCAGCATACCTGGGCCGGATTGAGGAAAAAAGCTGCTGCAGGGTGGGTGTCGATGATCCGGGCTGTGATGGGCTGGTCTGCTGGGTGGCGTTCTGACGAGAGGGAAGTCCAAATGTGGAAAATGGTGGCGCCCGTGAAGTGAGGTGGGTGGTCTGGCTTGTTGTGAGACCCACCCTGCAGCAGCTTTTTTTCCTCAATCTGGCCCAGGTATGCTGGTCCAGAGCATCTCAGACATGGGGCAGAGCTGTTCCTTGCTCTCCCTGTGCACAGCCGTTCATGAGGCAGGTCGGGAGGCATGGCAGGTTCTAGCCCTGGCCCACCACCTTTGCAGAGCCTCACAACAAGCCAGACCACCCGCCTCACTTCACGGGCGCCGCCATTTTCCACATTTGGACTTCCCTCTCATCAGAATGCCACCCAGCAGACCAGCCCATCACAGCCCGGATCATCGACACCCACCCTGCAGCAGCTTTTTCCTCAATCCGGCCCAGGTATGCTGGTCCAGAGACTCTCACACATGGGGCAGAGCTGTTCCTTGCTCTCCCTGTGCACAGCCGTTCATGAGGCAGTCGGGAGGCATGGCGGGTTCTAGCCCTGGCCCACCACCTTGTTTTTTACTACTTCCATTTATTTAACTTTTATTAAAGAGATATGATTTCTACTTAGTTGCATAAAATAATTCAATACCAATCCCTCCACCAGTGTGTCCAGATTCCCTCCATGTCACAACCCTTAGTCCCCTCCCATTTGAAATTTTACAAAATATCAGTTTTTATCTCTTAGATTTCATGTTTTCATTTCCGTTGAGTCTGTGTTTTGGGGTATTTTGCTATACCGCTATACCACTCACTCATATCACTGGTATAGATGAAGCCCTGATGCCTGTTAACCCATTACTTTTTGTTCTCTACTCCCCCCCCGATTTCTTCTTTCTCCTCTCTGAACAATGGGGTCAAGGATGATCTAAGCATTCCCATTTTACGACGTTGCCTTATAGATAAGTGAGAACGTCCTGTCTACTATACTGAGTGCACTGAATAATGGTGCCCATGTATCCTTTTGAGACTGTGTTTATGTCCTGGCTAGATGCCGAAAAGTGGAATGGTGGGTCAGAGGACAGCTCAATTCTAAGTTTACCAAGATGTCTCCATAATGTTTCCACAGGTGTTGTAGTGGACAACACTCCCACCAGCAGTGGGTAAATTTTCCAATTTCAGGACAAGCCCTACCAACACAGATTTTTCTACTTTTTAAAAAAAAATTTTTTTTTTGCTTTTTTTTGGGTCACACCTGGTGATGCTCAGGGGTTTCTCCTGGCTCTGCACTCAGGAATTACGCCTGGCGGTGCTCGGGGACCATATGGGGATGCCGGGGATCGAACCCGGGCTGGCATGGGCTGGCCGCTTGCAAGGCAAACGCCCTACCTGCAGGACCATCGCTCCAGCCCCAGATTGTTCTACTTTTTATATGACCAAGTGAATATGCATTTTTTGAAAGAATTTTTTTTTTCAAACAAGAAACCAAATAACTCCCCCTTAAGATTTGCACTAAATATTACTCTTTGTTAGAAAGAATTAAAAAAGTTTTCTAAATAGTCTGTAAGTTTTAAGTTATTTTAGTGGAGCAGCAGAACTTTGTCATATCTTGGAAATATCTGTCCTGTTATTCGAGGCCACTGCCACATTTTAAAAAATTAAATTGAATGTGGTCAGAGGATAAAATAAGGACATTGCCAGATAGATATAAGTTTTTGTAGAAATCCTTACAAATTGCTAGCCTGTTTTATCTAAGAATGAAATAAAGCCCATACAAGGACATAAGCATTTGCTTATAAACTGAAGTGCTGGTTCCCAGGTGCCTGGTTGGTGAGCAGACGTGCAAGTGCTTCAGCTGCTTTCCATTTCCCGGGTCCCTTCCAAAAGGGGCCACCAGGCTGAAAGTAAACAAGTCGTTCTCAATTCTAATTTGTCTGCAGTGAGATAAATTATGTGACACTGTTCCCAGGTAACTGAATGAAGTTAAAAGAGAATAAGATCCTTGCGCTGCTTTGAGGTTGGCAGCATTTTGCTTGTTTAAGATTTGTGATTCTCTGCAGTGTAAATCAGAGCTCAAGGTAGGAAAGACTGAAATATAAGAGTTTTGATGGCCACATATGGACTGATGGTTTTGCTTAAGGGCCGTGACATGGCAGATGGATGGAAACTCACAAGCACTGCCCCAAGGAGACTGTTCCATGAGTTAGAAGGTGAGAGACTTTCAGGGTAACTAGTGGGGCACAGCCAGGCTATCCTCACTCAGAGGCCTCTGGAAGGGCCCAGGCGTAACCCTGGCAGCAAGGAGTCACAGAGGCCTCAGCCCACCTTGTTCTGCCTCAGTTCACAGAAGGGCTGTGACAGGCACCAGTTTGGACCTTGCGCTGACATTAGCTTCAGATACTTCTAGGAACTGGACCTGACCTGGTGAGGGACTGATGGCTGCTGCTGCTGCTGCTGCTGTTGCTACTGCTCTGTGTGCGTGTGTGTATGTGTGTATCCATGTTTGTGTATGTATGTACATGTCTGTACTTGTATGTATCATTTTGCATGTACATGTGTGCATATGTGTATGTATGTGGGTATGTATATGTGTGTATGTCCATGTGTAACTGTGAGCATGTATAGCTGTGTGTGCTTGTGTCTGTGTATGTATGCGTGCATGTGTATGTGTTTACATGTATGTGTCCGTGTGTATGTACATGTATCTGTTTGTGTATAGGTGTATATATGTGTGTGTACGTGAGTGTATGTGCATTTATGTGTGTAAATGTGTGTGAATGTGTGTATCCGTGTTTTTGCATGTGTGTAAATGTCTGTACTTGTGTGTGTCATTTTGCGTGTACATGTGTGCATATGTGTATGTATGTGGGCATGTATATGTGTCTATGTCCATGTGTAACTGTGGAGCATGTGTAGCTGTGTGTACTTGTCTGTGTATGTATGTGCGCATGAGTATGTGTGTGCATGTGTGTATCTCTGTGTACATATGTATGTGTTTACATGTGTGAGTCCGTGTGTCTATACATGTGGTATATGTATCTGTGTATAGGTGCATATATGTATGTGCATTTATGTGTGCGCAAATGTGTGTGGAGTGTGTGTATGTGTGTGTGTATGTGGGTAGCACACTGGGAACTCTCTACAAACAGCTCTCATCTCAGTATTTTTTGAGGCAAGAGCAATGTATGACAGTTGCTTGCAGAGGACCATGCTGGAATGAAGATTACCAGCTTAGGTCACTTCAGACCGACTGTGACATCTTGCCTGCAGGAATCTTCCTCTTCTCATCGTGGGATAACAGATTAGAAACCAGAGGAAACATGCTCCCTGATCCAGACCCCAGCTCTCTCCTGGGAGTCATCGTGGAGCTTATTAGGGATGTGTGGGATGAGTATTGACCTCCCCTGTCCCAAGGTTTCCCTGTTCTGGGGATCTGACCCTCTCTAAAGAGTTACTTTGCAGTGGTGTCAGGATTCGAGGGGGTGGACTTACTGATAGGAGGAGGTCCCTGGCTTAATCTGTGTACCATTTCTGGGTAGGACCGAGAGACTTTGCCTTCCCCATTCACTGCCCAATAGCCCAGGTGTCTAGTGATAGATGGGGAAAGTACAATCACTGGCCTGCTCTCAGAGGGCCGCTCTTTCCTCTAGGTGACACGCCCCCTCATCTACCCATCCCTGCTATAGATCCTCCACTCCTCTGTCGAGGAGAATAGGGGCTTCTTGGGTTGGACTTCACATATCTATCACTGTAGGCTAGTCCACCCCTAACCTCTAGTCTGTGATGTGTGTGGCAGAGCCTAAAGGGATTTTCAACCTCTGCAATTCCTGGAGTTACTCAGTTGCTGAGGAGGACAGCTGATTCAGCTTCAGTGGTTTGGGGTTTTAGGTTTTGTTTGTCTACACAAGTACTGCTATCTTCCATTGTTTGTGTAAACAAAGTGTTTAGGTGCACTTAGAGGTTCAGAGGGTAAGAGTATCTTTGTGTGTGTGACCCCATCTCTTTAAAGTAACTGCTCAGGCCACTCAGGAACAGTGGCCCTAACCTGTACCCCCTCCCCTGGGAAGGCAGAGACAGAGGCACTGTCTCTCATGGCAACACGAGCTTTATTGTGTCACCGATGAGTGCAGTACACAAGACAGCTGCTAGTGGTCAACGGAGGACCTGAAGTGAGAATAAGGGCGTCTCTCTCTCTCCCTTAGAATGGACTCTGCCATGCACGGCCGCAGTCTGATGATAGGCTGGGGAGGAGCGGCATGATTTTTATGGCGAGAGTGTCTGCCCCCTGGGAGTGGTGCTCCGAGGCTCCTGTGTGCCTTGACTTAAACTGACTGGGTTTGGCTGCTCTCCTCAGATCATTGGGAGACATGTGACTTTTTCGGGCAGACTCTTTCTTTGCATAGAGAATGTAGTCCTTGAGGATGTCTTTGTGGATAGTGTCCAGCAACATTTCTCTTGACTCTTGGCCAGGGGATCTCTGGTTGTGGACGTGACCACCTCTATGTTTCTCTTTGCCCCAGCTTGACCTGGAGGCAGGCTGTGGCTGCTGAAGTGTGATTTTCTCTTCCAGAATGTGGCCAACAGCAACCTTCAGAGCCTCTGCTTCAGCAGTGAGGGATCTGCTTTTCCCTGGTGCCCCATGACTCCGGGAAATAGATGACGTGGGTTTGCTTTGACTCAGCCTGTCCTCAGTTCTTCGGTCCCTTGTGGGGAGAAACCACTCCAGAAGCCCGCTGAATTTATTTTTCAAGCTCTGTTCTGTAGGCTCCTGTTCCTCGTCCCACAGATCACGGGCCTCACTCAGGTGTGTCTCGTTGTTCTCATGAGATAAATGTGATCTCATCTTGGTGGTTTCACAAATCCTCTTCCCAGAGGACTGTTTTATCACTTCTATTTGTGGATGCTTGACATCCTTTTCCTCATGAGGAGGGGTTGAAATATTGTCCAGGCTGTGTTTAGGGCACGCCTGATGGCCCAGCCTGCTCCTTTTGCTTGATGTGAGATCGTGCAACACCTGGGAATCCGATGTGTCCTCTGTGGAGACACGGTGGAGGCCAACCTTAGAGACATGGGATGCCAGAATATCTGCAGCACGACACACATACTGGAGAAGTGTGTCCGTAGCACAGTCTTGCAGGATGACACCAGTCTCACAGTCTAAAAGGTGGATGTTATTGACAGACTCTGGGGGCTTCTTCTTATACTTTGCCAAGACTTGGAAATCCAGAGGGCTACGACAGGTCTTTTCTGCTGGTGCGGTCATGTCATCTCTATGTTCCATGAGGTTTTGACACGATTTATAAGATGAGGCTGAAAAATTAAGTTGAATGTCTTTAACAGAATCAAATTCCGGAGCCACTTCCCAAGATGAGGACTCCTGAATTTCTATTATTGTTGTGTCCTCTAACACCCCATCCACTTGGGAGCCTAAACTGACCTCCTGCAGTGCTTGCCTCTGGTGAGAGTCTTGTGAGGGCTGAGGCCTGCTCGTCTTCTTTTGTTCAGGAATCAGCAGTACTGAGTTAAGTTCTTCACTGTGGTGCCCATCCCTCAGGGCAACTTCACGGTTCCACATTTGGCTCACCAAGTTGCACGTGATGGTCTGAAGAGGCGACTTATATTGGTCCATTGTGGGGGTTTCAGGAATTCTCTTCTTGATATCATACGTTTAGATTCCATCATCTCTATGGGGAACTTGGCTGAGCCTGTAATGACATCCCGTAGGATCTGACCCACACCGTGTCCTATATCCTGCTCCAACTTATTTTCAGATAGATTTTCTTCTGGGCACTTGAACCTACAATTTTTACCCATTGGTTTCTTTGGTTCATCAAAGTAGAGGGCCTTAAGAGTCTGCGACTCTCCTGTGCCTTCTGCTCCACTGGGAATCTCCTCTTAGTTGGCCTCGGTGTTAGGGCTAGTTGGCCTTACTCTTCGGGAACCATCCTTCCAATTGTTCCTGTGGTTCAGGGCTCTCTAAAACCTTGGGAAGATCAGACACTGGCCACTGGGCCTGCGAGTCCCCAGAGTGCTGCTGGAGGTCAAAGGAGTCTGGATTAAGGATCTGTTGGGATATTGGTACCACCTAGGTGGTAAGATCCTTCCACTTCCTAGATTGGTCTTCAGCAGGTGACATTCGCTGTTCTGTGGGGTACTTGCAAGAGAAGATGCTCCCATAACAGTTACTTCGGGAAAGACTTCTCTACCTCTCCAGGTGGCGAGGAAGGTGGTGTGACTATGCGACGGACCTCAGTGTCCATCTGAGTCTCAGTCGAATCGCGGACCTCTCTGCTGTCAGAGCCCAAGTGGGGGCTGCAGCATCAGGCAAGGTCTCACGTGGTGCCAAGTGAGAAGGTACTGCTTCCTGACTCTCTTTTTCTCTGCCATAAATGTGTGGGTTAAAGATGGTAGAGGGCTGTCTTATTAAAGGGTCAGCAAACCTGACACGAGCCACTAGGGATTCACTGTGCAGAAAGGGGAGACCCCAGTAGAGTTGCCTGAATGTCTGCCTTAATTGTACTCTCCAATTGTCAGGGTGTGGGGACCACTCAGGACCGAGGAGTTGCTCTGATATGCATTTCATGCTCCAGGAGGACTGGAAACCAGTAGAATCCTGCTCATCACCCTGAGATATAATCACGTTCCCCAAAGAATTCAAGGGGCCTTCAAAAGACTCCAACTTCATTCCCCTCTTCCAGACCCTCAGCTCCACTTTCTTGTTGATAAACATCTCCAGCAACCTCTGGCAGTCAGCACTGATGAAAGACAGGTAGCTGGCCTCAGCCCATTTGTTTACAGGCTCTCTGCACATTACGGATCCTGGTGAGACATGGGAAATCTGCTTTTCCTGGGACTCAGAGGGTCATGATGTCAGTAGGCTCAGGGTCTCAGTACTCATCTCCCACCAGGACAGGGACTGCCCAGGACTGTCTGACTGGCCCAGGCCCAAGAGGGTTTTGATGGAAGAATCTGGCCAGAGGGCATGTGAACCCGGGCAGGTGTCCTTTGGAATGCTGTCCGGTGGGGAGGAACTGCATTTCCTTTTGGGGAATGCTGGCAATGGAGGTGCGGTGGACAGAGGAGGCTGTGGGAAAGGGAGGGGAGATATTTTGTTCCCCAGATTCAGAGGAGGGTGGGGAGAGAGGTGGTGGTGATGGTGACGGCGAGAAGCATTTCCAGGAGTTTGAAGGTCTAGAGTTGCTCTTTAGCAAAGGGATGGAAGTAGAGAAGGATGAAAAGCTGGGGCAGGGGCTGGAGGTCAGAGATGGTGGTAACTGGGCTGGAGGAGGAGGGAGAGACAGTGGAGAGTCTGTAGTTGTATCTTCCTCATAGTCTGGACCTAGCCAGGGTGGGTGATGATCTAAGAAGTCTTTCATTTTGGTGTGTTTCCTCGAGTGCCGGTGGGAGTTTGGAGAGTCCATAGTTGTATGATCTTCCTCGTAATCTGGACCTCGCCAGGGCGGGTGATGATCTAAGAAGTCTTTCATTTTGGTGTGTTTCCTTAAGTGTCTGTGGGAATTCGGAGGCCCCAGTGTCAGACAGGGCCTCAGGGGGACCTGGGTGCAGGCAGGCTGCACAGGGACCTGCAGCCCACAGCCTCTCCAGTACCCATACATGGGCGACATGACTTCACAGTGTGCCTGATGCCCTCACCACAGTGCTGAGCTGCACTGTCCTCACCGCTCTTGCTCCAGGTCAGCTGCCAACTACCTTTTTCCCTGGGATCTTGGGATCCCCACCGCCCACTCCATAAACTTGAGAGCCACAGGGGTAGAGAGTAAGATCCTGTACCTGTCCACAACTAAAACCATCTTCCGAATCTCTTCTAATTCCTCCAGACATATCTTGAAAGCTGTAATGAAGGAAACTGGGTCACAGGGTAAAGGGAGGCCCTAGCACTTTTCAAGAGAACCCCTAAGATTTCTCTCAACAGCAGAACTCACTAAGGTCACATGGACGTCCCACTGGCCGCCGATTGCCTGTTGGGTTGTCCCTTCTTATCATGAGGGTGCATTGTCACTTAAGTGCTGCATCCACGTTCATTTTCCTTGAGGACATTCCCTGGGTAGGTGGGGACATAGGGCAGGGACCACACAGCTAACAACTTGTTCCCACAGGCCTGAGTCCCACTTCCTTGGCCAGGTAATGTGGGTCCAATCCAGTCCCATTCTTTAGCTTCTCTGGGCCTGGCTCTTAGCTGGGCATTTAGGGATGTGTCATGGTTTATTTTTCTGCCCAGAAACCTTTCCCAGGCTGTGCTTCCTGAGGGAGGCCTCTGCCGCTGACCACCTTTGGGGTTCAGAAGCCAAACTCCAGGGGAAGGAGGAGAGGCGTGACCTCAAGTGCTTACCTTGTGCCATTTCTCTGCTCCTTCTCCACTTCTTACAGGGCTTTGATGGACCCTGCGAAGGCAGAAAAGACAGGCTCTGGGTCTCATTTCTCAACTCTCACTCTCTAGACTAGCTACAACCTTCCATGTTCATGAATACCATGGATGTTCACTACCTCAGGAGCTCTGTGTTATTCATCCCTTTCACCTATTTCTCGAGAAGAAACATCAGGGAGGCTCTGTATGAAGCCCCATGGATTCCTTCCCTCCCTGCTCTGCTGCTCAAGAATCACAAACTCAAAAGGAAAAAAAAAATCACAAACTCAAAGAGACATCTGCGTACCCAGCTCTGTCAGATAGGACGTGCTTTTTTGGAGTCAGTGCCCAGGAACTCTCATCAGTGACCTCTGTTGGCCACCACTGGGGAAATGCTGGGGTCAGAGACCATCCATGGGTTTGGACCCTGGCCTCCCACAGACACACCAGCTATTAAGTTCTCTTGTCTTCAGTTGCTGCTTACTAAATTTGGAGCTGATCCCAGGCGTCTCTCAGGACACCCACTGTGGTATCTTTCAGTACAAATTCCAGAGCTCAATCCTACTCTGCCTAGGCTTGCTGCTCTCCAGAATCACCTCTTAATCCCTTCCTCAGAAAGGCTGTTCTCATCTTCCACATGACAGGAATATATCCTGGGAAAAGTAGAGAAACACAGGAGGAAAAAATGCAGAAGAAATGCAGAAATAATGAGGGGGTAATAAGGAGATAGAGAGAGAGAGAAAGAATGAAAGATAGAAAGTATTAAAAAGATAGAGAAAGAAATAATTAGAAAGAGAAAGAAAGAGAGAGAAAGAAAGAAAAAGAAAGAAAAGAAAGAAAAAGAAAGAAAGAAAAAGAAAGAAAAAGAAAGAAAGAAAGAAAGAAAGAAAGAAAGAAAGAAAGAAAGAAAGAAAGAAAGAAAGAAAGAAAGAAAGAAAGAAAGAAAGAAAGAAAGAAAGAAAGAAAGAAAGAAAGAAAGGAAGAACGAAGGAAGGAACGAAGGAAGGAACAAAGGAAGGAAGGAAACAAGAAGCAAGCCTGTTTTCTTGAGTTTCCTGTGGTTTCTTACCTTATGGATGTTTCCAGATGTTTCAGATGGTGGTACAGATGGATTCCTCTGGATAGTCGACCATATTACATAAAAGATATTCACTGCACAAAAGATGACAAAGATTGCATTAGTCAGACATAGAGTTGGTTTAGAATTCAACCAAGTAAAAATATCACTTTTCAGAGTAGAGAAAAAACTCTCCATCTGAATAGCACAACTGCCAGTAGGCAAATGAGCCCTGGACTTGAGTTTGGTGACGAAAACCTCAGACTCTTTGATTTTGTCACAAAGGACACCTGCCAGCAACAGCGGCTGTAGCAAGAGGAGGTGGATAATTGCTGCCCTTTCCTCAGCTCCTGCACCCTTCCCTGATTTTTGTACCCCTTCATAAAGACCTAGGTTAATTTCCCATTAATTACACCTGGAACTTATTGTTCCCTGGTTTCTTTGTGATCTCAGATTGAGATATACCAACTTCTGGGGCTGGGAGCGATAGCCCAGCGGGTAGGGCATTTGCCTTGCATGCGGCCGGCATATGCCAGTCCGGGTTCGATTCCCGGCATCCCATATGGTCCCCCGAGCACCGCCAGGAGTGATTTCTGAGTGCAGAGCCAGGAGTAACCCCTGAGCATTGCCGGGTGTGACCCAAAAAAGCAAAAAAAAAAAATAGAGATATGCCAACTTCATACTCTGAACAGTTCAGAGCTGTCTGTCATTTTTTGTCTTAAATTTTCAGAATCTTTTCCTTAGAATGCCCTCTGTCTTTTACCTCCAACTTTTACACACGATGTGTTTTCTTTACAGTATATCTATCTATCTATCTATCTATCTATCTATCTATCTATCTATCTATCTATCTATCTATCTATCTATCTATCTATCTATCTATCTATCTATCTATCTATCTATCTATCTATCTCTATCTATATCATCATCTATGGTTTATATTATATTTCATATTAAAGTTTATCATCATAAACTTTAATTTTAACTTAATTTTCATTTATCTTAATGTATATATGTCCATTTTGAAGTTGTTTGGACTCTATCCTCTATTTTCAACCAGAAGTATTTATAAATTAGAAGTAATATAATTTACACATCTCAAATATAAAACAAATTGATATTGCTAAGCCTCTGATGTTCATTTTTCCCAATTTACTAATAGTTTTGTTTCTAGTGATAGATTTAATAGAAGATTTAGGCTTAGTATACACATTTCCCACCACACAGTTTAACAATTCAGTATTTTCAAGCCTAGTCAAGTATTTGACTTCAGAAGACTTCCTTTATTCTCGCAAGGATAACTGCTAGCAGCTCATTTAGTTTTGCCTGCACATATATTTTGTCTTCATTTTGGAATGAATTGCTTAGATGATGGATGTTCTTTTCCAATGTCTTTGATATATTACCACACTGCCTTCATTTCAGAGTTGCTAACATGGGGTCAGTGTTTGGTCCTACTGCAGTTCCCTTCTTCGTGATTCAACCCCCACCCCATTTTTTTTACAGTTTAACTATGATATGTCTTATAATGTATTTGTTTTTATTTTACTGGTCATAAAAACACTGAAGATGTAGATTCAAATTTTCAACCATGTTAAATGTTCAACCTTTATTTCTACAAATACATTTCTTCCCCATTCTCCTTTCTTTAAGAAAATCTCAGTCTACATTATAAGTGTACTTAATGATGTTTCTTAAGAAATAGCTAAAAGGACAAAGAATCTTCCTTCCACCAGTGTCCCCAGAGTCCCTCTCATCCCCAAGTTAGTCTCCTTGGTTGACACACCTTCAAGCTTGGTTATTGTAGTTTAGATCTCATGCTTGTTGTATTTCTCTCTCCCTCTCTGTCTCTTTCTATTTTTCTCTCTCTCTATGTATGTATATATACATATACATATCTATATATCTACATATCTATATATGTATATCATACTTCTACTCCACCAATGATCTTGGGCAGTTGAGTCCTAGGACTGACTGCTCGATTTGCCCTGGAGGCTGCTCCTAGGGGAGCTAATTAGTTTGGTAACTACTGATGACACTCATTATCCAGTGCTGGGTACAACCTTCGTGGGGGCTGTGTACCTATGGTCTCCCTATAATTCAGTAGAACAGGAAAGCAGAGGAAAAGAGGCAATAAATATTTGACACATATGAGGACCAAAATTAAATATTAGGAATAAATATCAATAACCCTATAATGTAATTGATTTCAATGAAAGATTTATTTTTGAACAGATACACCCGGCAGAGCAGAAACCAGCTTTCTCCGATCTCCACCCAAGAGATTAATCCAGTCTCCAACCTGGCTTGTCAGAAACCCAGCCTACAAGGACCCACCCTGCAGAGACCCGCCCTTCAGAGGAGAGTATTTCAAGCCCAGGAATCCTTGAGCCACAGACACAGATACATCCGGCAGAGCAGAAACCAGCTTTCCCCATTGAACCCCCTGTATTCCATGGACCACGAGGCATTCCAACCTGAGTCCACTATCCCGATGGAGCCTCGGAGGAGCCTAGAGAAACCCCCACACCTTGCTGACAGCGATCTTCACCATCCACACTCTGCAGCTCCTAAGATCTCCACCCAACAGATTAATCCAGTCTCCAGCCCAGCTTGTCAGAAACCCAGCCTACAAGGACTCACCCTGCAGAGACCCGCCCTTCAGAGGAGAGTATTTCAAGCCCAGGAATGCTTGAGCCACAGACACACCTGCAGAGCAGAAACCAGCTTTCCCTGTTGTGCACAGCTGCTGCGCTGCCACACAATTTACCTCCAAATTACCGTGAATATTCTACCCACCCTTCTGAGAGAGCCCCACAAAGTAATGAGAGTATAGCGCCCGCACAGCAGAGCCTGGCAAGCTGTCTGATGCATGTTCGATATGCCAAAGACAGTAACAAAAATGTTTATTTTCCTGACCCTGAAAGAGCCCTTAATATGGCAGCAGTAAGAAAGGTGAACAAGCAGTGCCTGATAAAATTTCACAGCCAATCTAGGCTGCCAAAATGAAGAAGGACTAAAATGACTGTCTGTACTGTCAATGCACATACGCTGGCATCAGAAACATATATAGAGGATCTGATGGTGCAAGCTCAAAAGATCAAGTACAATATTATTGGTCTGACTGAGACGAGGAGGCATCAGTAGCATCATGCTGTATTTGACACCAGAGAAGAATTTTTCCTTGGAACATGCGACGAAAGAGGCATTGGTGGCGTTGGTGTCTTTGTCAACACGAACATGGTCATCAACATTGATTCATTTGAATACCTAACAAACCAGATAGGATGATTATACTTGAAGAGATGTGGCCCACTGCCAGCAATATCTATCTTCATTGTCTATGCACCAACATCCACATACAAAGAAGATGAACTTGAGAAATTCTACATGGAACTGGAGGAGCTCTATAAAAAAAGATCACACCTTCTACAAGATCATTGTCGGTGATTTTAATGCCAAGATAGAACCAAGAAGATCGGCTGAAGAACTCCACATCGGGACCCATGGCCTAGAATGGAATGAACAGGGTGAGAGACTATCTGAGTTCATCATGTCCACCAAGACCATTCATGGGAACTCACAGTTCTAGAAGGCAGAAGCAAAACATTGGACATGGGAATCTCCTGGCGGACAGTTCCACAATGAAATTGACCACATCATCTTCAATCAACGGTTTTGTCTGATGTTGCTATCGTCCCCAAATTCCAAACAGGATCGGACCACCGTCTCCTTCATGCAAAATTCTCCTTCCTGCAATGGGGAGAAAAGGCTGCAAAGTTTAAGAAGAGAACTCCCAGAACGACCACCAGCTGGGAACTCTTTGGCACCATTGCAGCAACATGGGAAGATACCATCATTGACGACATCGATGAAGAATACAACCGACTGCTTCAGCACCTCCATGATTGTGCGAAGAATGCCGAGAGAGAGAGAAAGACACAAAAGGACGCCTGTCTTCAGAAACTCTCGAGCTCATTCACCAACGTGGCAAGGCGCAAGCCTCAGGAGACCAAATGCTAACGTCCAAGCTTGCTAAACAGTGCAGAGAAGCAATAAAAGAAGACCTCAACGACAGAAGACCAGAAATACTGGAAGATGCAGCAGAAGCAAGGAAAAGCATTTGCACCGCCCGCCTGTCCTTCGCCAACTATAAGACCAAGATGACTGCCCTCCGCTGCCCTGATGGATCTATCACATCTTCCAGAAAGGCAATAGAGAAAATTATCCATGACTTCTACTCAAATCTCTTTGATAGCCACATCCACCTGCCCACATACCAAATTCCACAGGAGGATATGTCATTCCCAATGTTCTCCCCTCTGAAATCCGACATGCCATCTCGTCAGTAAAGCAGGGAACAGCACCACGCCCAGACAAAGTCAGACCCGAATACCTGAAGAATCTGCCATTGGTACTCATCAATACACTGGCTCGGCTCTTCACACACTACCTGTCTGAATGCAAGGTGCCCTCCCAATGGAAAAGCAGAAGGATTTTTAGTTCTACAGTTCAAGAAGGGAGACATTCACGACATCAGCAACTATTGCCCCATCTGCCTGTTGTCTGTCATCTACAAGCTGTTTACACGAGTCATCCTGAACAGGATTGGCAGAACACTAGATGAAGGACAACCATGCGTGCAAGCTGGCTTCCAGAAAGGATTCAGCACAATCGACCATATCCACACAGTAACCAAGCTCATTGAGGTTTGTAGGGAGTACAAGATGCTGCTCTGTCTCACGTTCATGGATTTACTGAAAGCCTTTGACTCTGTGGAGACTGAAGCGGTCATCGAAGCCCTAGCCAAACAGGGTGTTCAAACTCAATACATCAAGATCCTTCGTGAGCTGTATTACGGATTCACCACCAGGATCTCACCATTCTACAAAGAAGTGATCATTGATGTCAAAAGAGGGGTTCAACAGGGTGATACCATTTCACCAAAACTCTTCAGCGCCACCCTCGAGATCATCAAGCAACAATTAGAATGGGAAGGAATGGTAGTGAAGATAGATGGTCAGCAACTACACCACCTCTGCTTCGCTGATGACATCGTTCTAATAACACCAAACATTAGCCAAGCGGCAGAAATGCTGGCTGATTTCGACCGAGAATGTGGGAAGATAGGTCTACAGCTGAATCTCAACTAAAATATGTTCATGAAAAATGAACTAGTTCCAGAGGCCCCATTCCCTCTACATGGAACAAACATCTCTGAATGCAGCAGTTATGTGTACCTAGGTCAAGAAGTCAACATGATGAATGACCTAAAACCTGAGCTGCGCAGGAGGAAGAGAGCGGCATGCAATGCCTTCAAAGGCATTGAAGAAATAGCTAAAAGGACAAAGAACCTCTGGCTCCAGGCACATCTCTTTGACTCTACCATTCTCCCTGCATTAACATACGCCTCAGAGACCTGGGCCCTACGAAAGCAGGATGAGAATGCTATTCGGGTCTCCCAGAGAGGAATTGAAAGAGCTATGCTTGGAATATCACACCTCACTCAAGTGAGAGAAGGAATCCAGAGTTCTGACCTCCATCGCTATTGCAGAATCAGGGACGCTGTCTCGTTTGCCAAGGCATCTGAAATCAGATGGGCTGGACATGTAATGCGATTTAGAGACAACTGCTGGACTAGAGCCGTTACCGACTGGATCCCACGGGATGTCAAAAGATTACATTGCCGCCCACCTACAAGATGGTCAGACTTCCTTTTAAAGACCCTGAAGGAACGGTTTGAGGCTCTTCATATTCCTGAATCAACCAGATGCAATTGGGCTACATTGGCACGTGATAGGGTCCAATGGAAATGTTACTGGCGCCTGCTCAATCAAATCGATGAATAACGGGATTCAAGTGATGAATGATCAAGTGATCAAGTGATTTATTTTTGACAAAAACTGTCAGATAGAAATTAAACCTAGGGCCAGAGTGATAGTCCAGCGGTTAGGGTGTTTTTCTTGCATGCAGCCAACCCCGGGTCGATCCCTGGCATCCTATATGTCCCCAGAGCACCGCCAGAACTAAGTCCTGAGTGCAGAGCCAGGAGTAACCCCCTGAACATCACCGGGTGTGACACAAAAAGCAAATATGAATGAATGAATGAATGAATGAATGAATTAATGAGCAAACGAATAAATAAATAAGTTATTAAATAAGTAAAACCTAAATGTATCTGTATAGGAAATTGACAAATATTGGAAAAGATTTTTTCAATAATTAAAAGAATTGAATAAAATGACTAACAAATTTGAGTTAATGGACAAATAGAATGCTTTGCATCAGTCGATAACTAAGACTGAATATCTTTGTTTTTTGTTTTAGGGTTTTGCACCCTACCATCTTGTGCTCAGAGCTTACTCCCAGTTTGGCACTCAGATGGATCACTCCTGATGCTGCTCAGGTAACAAACAGGTGATAGGATTGAACCTGGTTTTACCTCATGCAAAGTCAGTACCTTTTCCTTGGTTCCAGTTCCTAAATGTCTTTTAAATTATGCAAACAACCACTCAAAAAAAAAAAAGAAAATTGAAAAATGAGCAGAAAAACCACAAACTCTGAACAAATGTTGATGATCTTGATCCCTAGAGAACATGCTCTCTGCTATGAGACAGCCAAGTTCAAAATAAATATTTTAAAATGGGTCAAAATATTACATGTTAGTTAAGAAAAATGTTTTAGAATAAACTCTGAGTCAAAGGAGACTTTCTAATGGATACTAAGAAAACTTACCATCAAAAATTGTGCAGTGCAGTTAAAGCAATATGTAGATTAAGTGATCTTTATAAGTAGATACAACAAAAAAAATCTCATGAACTCAGCATTTATTATAAGAAGTTTGAGAAAGAACAGCAATAGTAAGTTCAAATGGCAGAAAGTGAAACATTATAAAGTTAGAAACACAGTTTGCTTTTCTGTCTTTTTCTTTTTTTGCTTTTTGGGCCTCACAAGATGGTGCTCAGGGATTGCTCCTTCTCTGCTCTCAGGAATTATTCCTGGCAGTTCTCGGACCTTGTGGGTGCTAGAGATCAATTGTGGTTGGCTGTATAATCCCTGTCTTTCCGGTTTCACGAAATTTAATTTCATAAAACAAATTGAAACAGGATCATTAAATTCCCTAGCTTGGATTTTGGTAAAATAAATTTAGAAACAAACAGAAATAAAATGTAAGGAAGGATGAAAGAGCCATGCAGATAGTCAGAGGCCTGGGCTGGAGCACACACCTGGCATGCGCAGGGACCTGGGTTCATTATTACCCCGGACAGCCATGAAAAGCCTCAGCACTCTGAGATGTCAACGCATAAATGAGAAAGCCGCAATCTACAAAAATAAGAATATAGCGATTGATATAAGAAAAATAAAGGTCGGGTTATGTTTGGATTTAATTACGGATAGGAAAAAATGTAGAAAAAAGTACTAGGTGATATCATTGATAAAAATGAACTTAAAGCTTTAATGTTCTTATTATTATTCAGTTAATTAGGTCTTCTATGAAATTGCTCCCACTGGGGCTCAGCAGCAAGTGGCTGGGCAGCAGCAGCGGCAGCTAATTGAGGACGGGATGTGGGCGCTGTGAACTGCTCAACATGGTTCAGATGATATCTCACCCACATGAGATGTCCTGTCCCAGCTGTTAGAATGGCTGTCACTGAAACACAGGTGATGAGTTCTGGTGAGGAGGTGGGAAGGGACCACGTGTGCACTGTTTTGGGACTATCAATAGGTTATTCCTAATAAGCAGCATCTGGAAACAACCCGAGTGCCCAATAACCCATGAGCCAACTGGCAATTATACACACAATAGAACAGACTATCAGAAAACATGAACTCCTATGACTCACTGCAATGACATAGATGGAAGTGGAGGGTATTATGCAGACTCAAAGGGAGAAGGACAGATACCAAATGATCTGTCTCATGTAGAATATAAGGAAACAGTATAGGAATAGCAAAACACCAAGGATGACGGACTATGACAGTCAACCCAGAAAACTGAATTTGCTGAAGGGAATAGAGGGTGGTGAAAGGGAGCCTAGAGAGAATGGAGACAAGCTTGAACTCTGGTGCTGGGTGTGGTGTCGGAATATCATATAATGAAACACTACTCCTAACAGTATTATAAATGACAGTGCCAAAGTAATTATCTCGGATCTGGGTTCCTGGAAGAGCTGCCTAACCCTTGTACATTGCTAAGTGATATGAGCACAGGCAGCACCTTATCCTAATGAGGGGAGTATGATAAGCCATGGATGAGGCATGGTGAGCAGGGAGTCCAGGCAACAGGCAGAAGTTGGGATTTTACCTTCTTCTCTAGAAGTACCGAGTGATCCACTGGCTCCACCTCTGAGCTCCTGGGCCAAGTGCACAGCACCCATATGCGAGTCCTCCATTAGCAGTTGCTGCTGCTGGGCTCCTTCCTGATGATCCCCAGTGGGAGGGTGCAAGTCCCACCCCTTTACTTCCTGATTACATCCTATCTGGGGGCATTTTGGGTAGTTCCTCTTTGCTCTGCAGGTCACAAACCACCCTTCTTGTTGTCCCCAAGGTATACGCTTGCCTGTCTACACACCATCACCTGAGTCAACCTCCTCAGTGAGCCATTTGTGCCTAAGGGTGCCGCTGAGCACCAATCACAGGCCTCTCCTTCCTGAGGGAAAGTCAGTAAACTGGAATGCTCTTGAGTTTTGAAGATAAAATGGTTTAATAAATATGAAGTGTCTGATATTGTCATTGACATTGTTTTCTTGAAGCAGCTCCAGTTTCAGTCGGAAAGAGGACTAGAATAAGGAAGGTCCGGGTGACCTGACAGAATGCCCAACTGAGAAGATACCAGTCATGCATGGTGGCTTCATCTGAGTCTTTTTAGGGTGAAACAAGCATTCCTATGAACCCTAAACAAAGCGTGTTGAAATATAAGACCAAGGACACCAGGTTATGCTTTTGATTTTATGTCCTCTCTTATTACCACATCAGTGTCTTTATCTATCCTTTCTTAGATATATTCAAGGAGAGACATTTGTCTCTCCTCGACCCATAACTTGAGTTAGTAAAATAGGGCTACTCTGGGGACATGTGATGCTGTGGTTCAAACCTGGGACTCGCACATACTAAGAAATGCATCCGTCTTCTGAGTTTGCTCCCTCCCTCACACTTAATTAGATTTTTCTTGATTGTATCGCCAAGAGGTACAATGTCACAAAGCTCTTCATGATTGACTTGTGGTCGTACATATTTGAGTGTTTTAGCACCCATCTCTTCACCACTGTCTACTTTCCTCCCTCAATGTCCATGTGTTTCCTCCTGCCCCCCATGCCTGCATCTATTTCAATTTTTTTATCTTTTTTAACTTTTTGCACTTTAGTTTGCGATACTGTTACTGAAATAGCATCATGCATATCACTTTCTCCTTTCAGCACCCAGTTCTTGTCCAGAGTGACCTTTTACTACCTATCATTGACATAGTCTATTTCTCATTTGCTTCATGGGTCCCATCTCTGACTTAATTGACCTTTCCCTATCTAGTAAGATTTTGACTGAGGAATGATCCTCCTGGCTTTATTACTATTTTCTTTAGGTAATATTCCTCCTGCAGTGACTGCAATCATTCTGTATCTGTTCTCTCCCTTTGACTTGTTTTACTTGGAATGATACTCTTCATTTCTTTCCATGTATCAGAAAATTTCATGACTTCAATTTTTCTAATGATTGTGTAGTATTCCATTTGGTAGACACACCATAGCTTCTTTATCCATTCATTTGTTCTTGGGCACTTCCTAATGCCATGCAAGTCAAATGGATTAAAGGCCTCATTATCGTACCTGAATCCATAAGATACATAGAGATATTCGGTTGTATTCCATAGGTGTACAAGTCAGTCTCTATAACAATACTGTGTCATTTTAGTACAGTTTGAAGTTGGGGAAGGTGATACCTCCCATCTTTTTACCAAGGATTGCTATAGCTATTCATGGGTGTTTATTATTCAATACAAATTTCAGGAGTGTTTGGTCAATTTTTTTGAAGAATATTATTGATATCATGTTGGATGACAGATTTAGCTAATATGGGAGCTTTGGTGTTTTGCCCACTCATAGCTTAATCTATTTAAGCCAAAGGTTCATTCTAATGAGACCTCTCTTCTATGTAAACACTGCTAGAGGGTGTGGCAGTTACAGAAGTCACATTGATTGAATAACTTCTGACTTATATATCTACTAAGACTTCTATGTTTTCTAGATTGGGCACAGCTCCTCTTTATACCCACTGAACCCAGCGTGGGACAGTTAGAATTTACCAGGATACTACCACCCTGGCTACGTTGAATCTATAGGAAGGCTATCGGAAGGACCATACTAGTTTGCTCTCAAGCAGGCAAGTGTGACCCTTTCAGTATATGGAGAACAAGATACTCAGAGTCACCCTGGTGCAGATAATAAATAAGAAGGACCTTGTGGGTACCATCTAGATTACATGAAGCTCATGAAATTAAGATGTATTACTTTATATCAGCCCTCTCTCTCTCGTTTTGCTTTTTTGGGTCACACCTGGTAATGCTCAGGGTTTATTCCTGGCTCTGTACTCAGGAATTAATCCTGGCGCTCCTCAGGGACCATATGGGATGCCAGGAATCGAACCCAGGCCGGCACAGGCCAGCCGCGTGCAAGGCAAATGCCCTACCTTCTGGACGATAGCTCAGCCCCCCCCTTTTTTTTTTTTGCTTTTTGAGTCACACTCGGCAATACTCAGGGGTTACTCCTGGCTCTGCACTCAGTAATTACTCCTGGCGGTGTTCGGGGACCATATGGGTTGCCGGGATCGAACCCTGGCCAGCATGGGCCAGCTGCATGCAAGGCAAACGCCCTACCCGCTGGGCCATCGCTCTGGCCCCTATCTCTCTCTATTTTACATAAGAGATAATCTAAGGATTAGTCCTTGGCATAATCTTTGTTTATACCTGCAATAGGGTGTTTACAGCCCTTCTACACTCTGTTTAGAGTTCTTTGTTGACATGACCCTCCCATTGGATTACTTTGGTTCATATAAGGGGACCTGCATTTTGCTCCTTGGCTTTTTGCTCCTTCTTTTGAGTAGGACTCCTCTCAGGTGAGATCCTCTTTCTTTGGTGGGAGACACAGGTTCTTTTGTATGGTCTAAGTTCGGACCAGAGCTAGAGTTCATTCATTACATTGGAGTAAAGCCTTTTTGGAACTGTGCCAGACTTGTGAGTTTTCATCTGTTCCCCCGATGTCCTCGGAGGTAGAAGAGAACTTCAGTCCTGACACTGTCGGGGTCCCAGGCTGCTTCCCTGACAGTATCCCCATAGGGACTGCATTGAATCTGTATAAATCTCTAGAAGGTATTACCACTTTAACACTGTAACTTCTCCCAATCCATGAGCAGGGAATGTTTCTCTATTTCATCTTGCCCTCTTTTTGTTTCTTGTAACTTTCTTTGTATGATCCTTTACAACCTGCTTGATTATATGAAAGAGAAACACTTTTGAACCTCAAAAGAAACAGTCACCAAGATACAAACACAGCCTACCGATAAGGAAAGATTATTTACCCAATACCCATCTGATCAGCGCTTAATATCAACAACTTACAAGAACTTTACAAGAAAAAAAAATCTCACCCCATTGAAAAATGGGGAGATGATCTTTGGGATTTCTGTGGTTTCTGTTGTGATGTCACCCTTTTTATTTCTGATTCTGTTTATTTGGGTTTTCTCTTTCCCTGTCCTTACAAGTCTTGCCAATGGTTTGTCAATCTTGTTTATTTTTTTCAAAAAACCAGCTCTTGGTTTCATTAATCTTTTGGATTGTCTTTTTTGGTTTCCAACTCATTGATTTCCTCTCTAAGTTTTATTATTTCCTTTTTTCTGCCTGGGTTGGGCTCCTTTTGTTGGTCTTTTTCTAATGTCTTCAGCTGTGTAGTCAGGTTATTTATGTGGGCCCTTTCTTGTTTCCTGATGAATGCTTGCAGAGCTATAAACTTCCCTCTTAACACGGCTTTTGCCGTGTCCCACAAGTTCTTATAGTTGGTATCTTCATTTTCATTTGTTTCCAGAAATCTTTGGATTTCCTGTTTGATTTCTTCTATGACCCATTTGTTGTTCAGCAGTGAGCTGTTCAGTTTCCAGGTGTTTGGTTTGACTCCCTGTTTCTGTGTACGGTTAACTTCCATTTTCAGTGCATCATGGTCTGAAAAGATAGCTGACACAATTTCTATCTTTTTAATTTTATTGAGGTATGCTTTGTGGCTCAGCATGTGGTCTATCTTGGAGAATGTTCCATGTGGACTAGAGAAAAATGTGTATTCAGCTTTTTTTGGCATTAAAAGCCCTGTATATATCCACTAGCTCTCTTTCTTCCATTTCTTCCTTCAGGTCCAATATTTCCTTGGTGAGTTTCAGTCTTGTTGATCTATCCATCGTTGATAGAGCAGTGTTGAAGTCTCCAACTATTTTTGTGCTACTGTTAATGTCTTCTTTGAGGTCTCTTAGCAGTTGTTTTATGTATTTTGCTGACCCCTCGTTGGGTGCATATATGTTTAGTAGTGTAATTTCTTCCTGGTGTACATACCCCTTAATTAATAAGTGGCCTTCGTTGTCCCTTCTAACCTTTTTCAGCCTGAAGTCTATATTATCTGATACTAATATGGCCACACCAGCCTTTTTGGAGGAGTTGTTTGCATGGAGAATGGTCTTCCAACCTTTGACTCTGAGTCTGTGTTTGTTCTGCTTATTCAGATGCGTTTCTTGTAGACAGCAGAATGTTGGGTTCAATTTTTTAATCCATTTTGTCACTCTGTGTCTCTTAATTGGTGCATTTAGACCATTGACATTGAGAGAGATTATTGTCATTGGATTTTGTGCCATCTTTCTTTTTGTGTTTGTTGTGCTTATGGGTTTGGTCGCATTAGAGTAGGCCCTTCAGTCCTTCTTTTAAAGTTGGTTTTGAGTCCATGAAGTTCCTGAGTTGTTGCTTATCCATGAAGTTGTGTATCTTTCCTTCATATCTGAATGTGAGCCTGGCCGGATAAAGAATTCTTGGTGAAGCCTGCAGTTCATTGAGCCTTTTCGCAATATCCCACCATTGTTTTCGGGCTCGGAGTGTTTCATCAGAGAAGTCTGCTGTAAATCTTAGAGATGTTCCTTTGTATGTGATTTCCTTCCTTGATCTTGCTGCTTTCAGTATTCTATCCCTATCTATAGTTTTTGTCATTTTTATTAAGATGTGTCTTGGAGTATTCTTGTTGGGGTTTCTTTTTAGCTGGTATCCTACGGGCCTCTTGGATCTTGAGGCAAGCATTCTTTAGTTCCGGGAACTTTTCAGCAATGATGGCTTTGACAGTTTCTTCTTCATCAGGGTTTTCTTCTTGCCCTTCTGGGACCCCAATGATCCGTATGTTGTTTCTTCTGGCTTCATCCCGATTATCTCTTGTTGTCTGTTCGGTAATTGTGAGCCTTTTTTTCTATCTTCTGGTGTTGTGTAGAGAATCTTTGGAACTCGTCTTCGAGATCACTAATTCTTTCTTCAGTAGCTATTATTCTGCTATGATGGCCTTCCACCGTGTTTTTATTTCATTTACCTCATTTTTAATATCTGTCATTTCCCTTTGCATTTTCCTCACTTCTTCTATCATGTCCTCTTGTATTTTATTGATTTTGCATTCCATTGCTTCTTTGAATTCCTTTTGAATCCTTAACAGTTCTTTCCGAAATTCTTTTTCAGATAGGTTATGCAACTCATTGGTATTGCTAGACTCATCTGGACCAGTGACTTCACTCACAGAGCTTGATGGAATTTTGCGTTGCTTTACCATTATGACTATTGTAGGTTGTAACTGTGAGTTCTTGGGTGGCTAGATAGTGCAGTTAGTAGGTGTCTGGTCTGTTTGCAGAGTTTGGGTGAGTGGCAAGGATGTAGGAACCAAGGTTCACTGGTACCTCATGCAAGGTAGGTAGTGAGAGGGTCGCGCGGACGCTAGCGCGTCCGCGTGGTTTTGAGTTTTAGGATGTTCCCAGCAGCTCAGGGCGCAAAGGGTCGGTCCTGGCTGGAACCAAGGCACTTTGCCTTGGTTCCCGTTGATGGAGTTTCCGCTCTTCCCTGGGGCAGCTTGGGGTCCGCGGAGACGCAAGACTCACACACACACCTGTGGGGAGTGGAGGCGGTTCCTACCAAAACTCTTTAAAGAAATAAATATATACAGTAACAACAGGTTATAAATTCACATGAAAAAAGGCTGTACTTCTATATGCAATCAATAACCATAAAAACAGAAAATTCCACATAAATCTTTTACAAAAGTCCCCCAAAAAGAGATGAGTGGACAAAGACACTTCAGTACATGTACATCATTTGTCACTTGTCTTCCCGTTGTTCTTCAATTTGTTTTAGTGGGAGCCAGTAACGTCTCCATTCATTGGGTATGAGGTCCATTATTGTTATTGTTTTTGGCATATTGAATACACCACGGGTAACTTGCCAGGCTCTGCCGTGGCTTTAGGTTTTCCCAGAGGCCCAGTCTTTTTATTTAATGTACATATTGTAACATTATTCAGCTGTGTGCTTGAAAAAAGCACTTACCAATAATGTTCAAATAAAATCTTCTCGTAGTAATTTATTATTGGGCAGGCAATAAATAATGTGAATATGTCATTCTACTGTTTCCTATCCTGGAACCATCCCACTGAGTGTTCCAATAACTATTGATTGGTGCTTTTATGTTACATTTTTCCTACGTGCATTCATTATTTTTCATTTTTGATAATTTAACAAATAGGTGTATTGATACTGGTCAGTTTGGAGTCTGGTATTTTAGTGTTATGTTTTCTGAATATTTATGACTTGTTCTTCCCTTAGGTTTAGAGATTAGTATCTTTCATTTAATTGAATACTTGCTCTGTGCTTTTCTCTCTCTCCTCTCTCATTTTCTTTCTCTATCCTCTATCTCTCTTAATCCTCTCTCAGCTTTTCTTCACATTCTATGACAACTTAACTTGTATTCACAGATATTTTCATATTTCGTAGATATTATTTATATACCCTCTTCAATTTAACTTACTGATAACAATTTGCCTTAATTTTTGTATTCGCTCTATGTGCTAGTAAAATTGTCCTTTGATTTATAGTTTACTTCTCTTTGTGATTTAGCAGAAAGCATTACTTTTTGAGGTCAATTACACTAATAATATTTTTATCATTAAGGCAGAGAAAATTCTTCCAATCATTAAGCCTTCATAAACCAACCTGAGTTTTGCTTTTTTATGGTCACTTAATTACAAAAAAAACAATTTCTTTTTCACTTATTTTCCTTTGCCTTTTGGCCACAATCAGTTGTGGTCAGGGATTACTCCTGGTTCTATAAACAGGAAGCATTCCTGATAGTGTTCAGAGAACCATTTGAGATGGCAAGGATCAAACCCAGGTAAGCTGAGAGCAATGTAAGTGCCTTAGCTCCTTATCCCTCTAGCCCTGAATATAGCAATTTAGAATCATCTTAGAGGTCATTTTTACTTATTTAATTTTACAGATTTATCTTCTTGTCCTAGTACAATTACTTATAGGAAGGACTTTGCCATTAGTATCCTAGAACATCTCAGATTACCAGAAACTTGGAGATAAACACCTGTTCATATTTCTACATGTTCAGAGTAAATGTCACTTCAATAATATTGAAACTTGAAAAGACTTTAACTCAAAATCTTCTCATTGAAGGAAGAAATAACACATTAAAATTTTTCTGAGGGCCGAAGCGATAGCACAGATGGTATGGCATTTGCCTTGCACGCAACCAACCCGGGTTCGATCCCCGGCATCCCATGGTCCCCAGAGCACCGCCAGGAGAAATTTCTGAGTGCAGAGTCAGGAATAACACCTGAGCATTGCCGGTTATGACCTAAAAAGCAAAAAAAAATTCTGATTTCTGAGAGAAATCAGAAATCATTAATCTGGGGGGTGAACTCATGGAAAAAGTCCAGAATAAATTTGATAGTGAAGAATAATTAAAGGGAGTGATGCCAAGGAAGAGACATTTGCTGCTTGGCTCTCATCATTGGTTTGAGACATTTCCCAGAATTGTTGTGAGACCAAAAGGAGGATTCGGTCACATTCATCAGCTGAACCGAGACAATGACTTAAGGTTTAAGTGTCCCTACACACAGCCAGGATAAAAGAAGAGCAAGATCAACAAATCAGTTGGTGCTTTGATACATTTCCACCCTCCTTTTTATGACCCTTTGTTAAACAAGCACTACTCTAGTAGTGCTTGTTTGGAGTGACTGATGGATTCAACAGTGGATGAGAAAATAAGAGAAGCCTTAAATCAGAAGTGACTAAAAGGGCATAGCAGAACGAAAGAATCCCATGGAGGGTGAAAACTGCAGAATGAAGAATTAGATCATCAAACCAATAATGCTTGAGTACAGTATGCAAGATCCCATCCAAAATAACAGAAGAAAAATAATTTAAAATAATAAAGAAAGCATCAGATATATATATGGGACAATGTTACGAAAAAAAGATATGCAAAATTGGGATCCCAGAAAGGATAGAAGAAAAGAACAGGGTAAGTGCTCTAACAAAATAAATTATAATCAATACTTGTATCAGTCTAAAGTTCAATTGTACACCTAAATCCAGGAACCCCAAAGAGTTCTAAACAGAATAAAACAAAACAGAACACAGAAATACGTCATAATTATAATAGAACTAAAGATAGATACATAATTCTAATAATTCTAAGAACTAGAGCAAAGAAAAAATTACCTATGAATAAGAATCTAAAAAACTCACAATAGCTCTCTCTGAGGAAACTCTACAACACAAATTATAGTCAACACACTGAATGACATAGACATCCTATCAAGAATGCTTTAGTTAAGTGACCACCGACTAAGGAGCAATACCAAATTTCACTGATGAAGAGCTGCTAAGGAGTTCATAGGCTTTAAAGGAGTGATGCAAGATGCACTCACTGGATACATATTAAAGGGAAAGTAAAGGTCCTAGAAAACACACAAACTCCTAGAACTAAAGCAAAACACAGCCTCTGAGTCTTTCTTTTCAAATTTGTGTTTAATGTTAATGGTCAGAATCCAGATCAAAAGGCTTAAAAGTTGCTGAATGAATCAGAAATTGAACACAATCTTCTTGATGGCAGGGACTGAACTGGCATTTTTAACACAGGCTCGAAATGAGAGGCCATAAAACCACTATTGTAAACAACATACTTGAAAGGGTTGAGAAAGCCATACTCATATCAAAGAAATTAGACTTCAAACAGGAAAAAGGTAATAAAAGAAATATTGACATTATATAATCAACAAAGTAACTTTACATCAAAAAGACAACACTCATTAACATTTATGTACCAAAAATTAGTGTCAAGATATGTAGAGCAATAATGAACAGACTTGAAGGCAAATATTGACACCAATACAGTAGTAGTATGAAATTTTAATAGTATCTCCTCACCATTTAATAGATCAAACAGACAGAGAATCAATAATAAAACTAAAGAAATGAAAAAATAAATGAGAATTGTGCTTAATACACATTCATGTGGCACCCCATGAGCCTGAGTACACATTCTTCCAGAGTACCTATGGTTCGAAAGGTATAATAAATCACAAACTGGTACACAAAACAAGTCCACACAAAATAAAAAAACTTGATATATAATGTGTATCTTTTCAGACCCCAAGCATCAAAGATGCAAATAAACCACAAGCAGAAAGACAGGAAAATCTCAAACCCTTGGAAGCTGAACAACCACTGGTGTAAAGAGGTAATCCAAGAAAAAATAAAACAATTCATGCAAACGAATGGGAATGAAAGCTGAGGAACCAGAGTCTGCCGGATTCAGCAAAATTTACACTGAAAGGAAATTTCTTAGCAAAACATGTATTCATTAGGGGAAAAACAGGATAAAATAAACAAACTAACATTGCATTTCAAGGAACTAGGGAATAAAAGGGAGCTCAAAGTAAGTATAACAAGGAAAAAAATAGAATGCTGGGAGTGAATCAATGATAAGGAAAACTAAGACAATGCAAAAACCATTGAAAAACGAGAGCAGTTTTCAAAAGAAGTACTGATTCATAAACCCTCAATTTGACTCACAAAGAAATAGAAAAAGCTGGTAAAACAGTATAACAAATGAAAGTTTACTCATTACATCACTTTAGAAGTAAAAATGATAATATTAGAATAATATGAACTGATTTATTCTGTTAATTTACAGAATCTACAAGAAGTAGAAAATTTTAAGTCATACAACCTCCAAAAACTGAGTCAGAAAAAAGTGTGCAATCTGAAATGTCTATTTCCGTCAAAAAGTAAAGCTAGTAGTAATATATCCCCTCCAAGAACATAATTCTAGATCAAGATGGGTTCACCAGTGAGCAATTTTTAAATTTTAGAGGATGATTTTACTATCCATCCTTATAACTCTTGCAGAAAGTAGAAAAAAAACAGGAAACTTTCTAAGTTATGAGGACAATATTACCTATATTACCTGACCAATAGTCTAGAAGCAGACAGAGACATCACTAAGAATAATGACCCAGCCATACCACTCCTGGGAATTTACTCTGGGAAACCAAAAATACGCAGCGGAAACACCATCCCTACTTTTATGTTCATAGCAGCATTATTCACAATAGCCAGAATCTGGAAGCAACCAGAGTGCCCGAAAATCGATGACTGGATAAAAAAGCTTTGGTACATCTACACAATGGAATACTATGCAGCTGTTATGAAAAAATGAAGTTATAAAATTTGCCTATAAATGGATGGACATGGAGAAGATTATGTTGAGCGAAATTAGCCAGAAGAAGAGAGACAGATACAGAATGACTGCATTTATCTGCATAGCATAAATATATATGTACATATTATGATACCAATATCCAAGGTCAAGTGAAACATATATTAGGAAGTCTTGTCAAAAGTGGAAATTATCACAAACGTGTGGGAGTCAGAGGCTAGGTAAGACAGAAAATGGAACAGTGTGCTAACAATTGTCGTGGGTACTAATGCCAACCTAGAACTGAGCATTAAATAGAGGCAAAAAGATACACATGACAACCCTTTAATGTATGTTCTGTAATCCATAGTCTGGAGGGGAAGGAAAAGAGAGAGAGAGAAAGGGAAAGAAATAAAGAACCTGCCATGGAGGAGGGCTGGGGAGGGGGAGGGAACCGGGGACGTTGGTGGTGGGAGATGGGCACTGGTGGCGGGATGGGTGTTGGAACACTGTATGACCAAAACCCAAATATGAACTTTTTAATTGTATATCTTTGTAATTGTAAAAATAAAAAAAAATTAAAAAAAGAATGAGCATTATAGACCAATACTCCTGATGAATTAGATGTAAAAATTAATAAAATTAATAAAATTTTACAAATAGAATACAATAGTATGGTAAGTGAATAACACTTTATGATCATTTGAGATTTACTCCAGGAACACAATGATAGTTTAACATGCACAAATCAATCAATTATTATATAGAACATTAATAAAAGAAAAGTTAAAACCATATAACCACTTTAGAGGTGCGGAGAAAGCGTTTGGCAATACTAAGCACCCGTTTATGATATTAAACAGCCTCAAATTAGAATTAAAGGATTACATACAGCAATAGAACTCGTGATCACAGCAACAAGAGAGGAGCTAAAATGACTAAAAATGGTAAGGAAGAAGTCAAACCATAAGTATTTGCAGAAGATGTATTGTACAATGACCCGAATACTGCATCAAAACTTTCTAAGAAACAATCGACCTATACACTAAAGTAGCGGGTTACAAAATGGATTCACAGAAATGTGCTATATTCTTATATGTTAACAACAAGGCAGAAGATTAGTAAGTTAAATATAAAAACAATTCCATACATGATCTTGCCTAAGATTTTAAATCACCACTTAAGTAAATACATACTGAAACAAGGAAATAGAACCAAATACCTTGTTGAAGACAGGAAGCCTCATTATCACTTTATGTTGTACTATAAAACTACCAGAATAGATACCAAGACAATCCTAGGAAAATGATTGGAGGAGTTGAATTTCCCAACTTTAGCAAAGTCTTGGTGATTAAAACTATATATTAAAATAAAAAAAGACTCACAGTTCAATGATATAAGATTGAGGGTCGAGAGAGATATTAAAAGGATTATGGCTCTTTCATGAATGCAATCAACCCTGGTTCCATTCCATGCACTGTACTTGGTCCACTGAGCAATGCCAGAAGTGATTCCTGAGCAGAGTCAGAAGCAATCCCTGAGTACAGTTGGCTGTGAACCCCCCACAAAAACATTTTGAGAACCCAGTTGTAAATCCTCTTATATGGATAGCTAATCTTCAACAAAGCTGCAAAATCCATGAAGTCTCTGCAAAAAGCAGTGCTGAGAAAACAGGTCAATTGGTTGCCAAAGAAAATAGAACTAGAACCTACCTCACACCATATATAAATTTTAATTCAAATTAGAATAAACACATCAATATCAGACCTGTATCCATCAATATGTTGAGAACAAAGGATGCATACACCATTAAGTGACATCAGAAAGTCTTTAATGAGATGTCTTCACTGGCAAAGAAAGCAAAAGCAGAAATAAACGAATGGAACTAAATCAAACTCAAAAGCTTTTTACACAGTAAAATAAACTATCCCCCACAGATATTTCACTAAATGAGAGGAAATATTTGCATAACATATGTTGAAAAAACAATCCCAACCAAAAAAGTGGTGAAAGTAGTTGAACAGTCACATCCTTGAAGAAGACATAAGCATGGCCAACAGGCAGATGAAGAGGTTTCTATCCTTACTATATATCAGAGAAAAGGAAAATGAGGACAGTATGTGATAAACATGTCAGTAATAAAAGACCTATACTAAAAGAATGGAAGTAACCAGTGTTGGCAGGAGAGCAGTGCAAAAAGGGACCGTATTCAACGTTTTTTGGAACTACCCTACTGGTACATTGGTTACTTTTGGAAACCAGTGTGGAAAATACACAAGAATTTAGTAAATATTCCATATCACCCAGTTTCCCCCTTCTGATTCTCCTCAAATGTTAATCTCTAAGGATATATGCACACCAATATTCATGGGAACATTATTCATAATTGCCAGGATCTGAAAACAACCCAAGTGCCCAATAACAGATGAGTGGATAATGCAACTGTGAAATATGCAGACTCGAATACTGCTTAGCTATGAGAAAAGATAAAATAATGCTGCTAGTTGCAACCTGGATAGTTTGGGAGGGCATCATGCTATGTGAAGTGAGTCAAAAGGGAAAACAATTACCAAATGACTTTTCTTGCTTACAGAGTAACAAAACCAAATGAAATTATTAGATATTTCCCTTTGTAGCTAAATAATGAAATTTTGCTTATTGTAGCAGCAAGATGAGGATGAGTTAGAGACATGGTCTTGGAATTATGGTCGAGTTTTATTGATACTCTGATAGTGGAAGTAGTGAAGTAGTATTATAAAAATATGAGAACTGTTGTAAATCACATTAAACCTATAAAAAGTAAACTTCACTCTTTTACCTAAAAGATTTTTATATTTCCTATCGCTTTTGCTTTATTTTTCTCCCTAGTTCTTAGTACTTTCCAACACATAATGTTATCTCTCATCACCATTTTCATCATCAACCTCAACAATAAGATAAGCTTGATGCAAGTTATTTTTTTTTATTCATCCCTGGAATGTAAGGATGGTTCAACATTCGCAAGTCAATCAACATAATACATCATATCAATTAAAGAAAAAATAAAAAACCATATGATCCTATCAATAGACGCAGAGAAAGCCTTTGACAAGATCCAGCACCCGTTCATGATTAAAACCCTCCAGAAAATGGGAATTGAAGGGACTTTCCTCAAGATAGTTACAGCCATCTACCAAAAGCCCACAGCAAGCATCATTCTAAATAGGGAAAAGTTGAAAGCCTTCCCCCTGAGATCAGGGACAAGACAAGGTTGCCCACTCTCACCTCTTTTATTCAATATAGTACTGGAAGTACTTGCCATAGCAATCAGAGAAGAAAAGGACATCAAGGGCATCCAGATAGGCAAGGAAGAAGTCAAGCTATCATTATTTGCAGATGACATGATATTATACCTAGAGAACCCTAAACTCTCTACCAAAAAACTCCTAGAAACAATAGACGCATATAGTAGAGTGGCAGGATACAAAATCAACACCCAAAAGTCAGTGGCTTTCCTATATACAAATAACGAAAGAGAAGAAAAGGGATATTAAGGAAACTATTCCATTCACAATTATGCCACAGAAAATCAAATACCTAGGAATCAACTTACCCAAGTATGTAAAGGACCTGTACAAAGAAAACTACAAGACACTGCTCCAAGAGATAAAAGAGGACACAAGGAAATGGAAACACGTTCCCTGTTTATGGATGGGAAGAATCAACATTGTCAAAATGGTAATACTCCCTAGAGCCTGTACAGATTCAATGCAGTCCCTATGAGGATACCGATGACATTCTTCAAAGAAATTGACCAAACGCTCCTGAAATTTGTATGGAACAATAAACCCCCAAGGATAGCTAAAGCAATCCTCGGGAAAAAAGAAGATGGGAGGCATCACCTTTCCCAACTTCAAACTGTACTACAAGGCAGTAGTAATTAAAACAGCATGGTATTGGAATAAAAACAGACCTGTGGACCTATGGAATAGAATTGAGTATCCTGACACCCAACCTCAAACACATGATCATTTAATCTTTGATAAAGGTGCAATGAGTCTAAAATGGAGTAAGGAAAGCCTCTTCAACAAGTGGTGTTGGGAAAACTGGGCAGCGACATGTAAAAAAATGAATTTGGACCTGTGTCTAACACCATGCACAAAAAATCAGATCAAAATGGATTAAAGATCTCAATATCAGACTTGAATCCATAAAGTACATTGAAGAAAATATAGGAAAAACCCTCCACGACATTGAAGCTAAAGGCATCTTCAAAGGTGAAACATCACTAACAAAGCAACTAGAAGAAAAGATAAACATATGGGACTACATGAAACTAAAAAGCTTCTGCACCTCAAAAGAAACAGTGACTAAGATACAAAAGCAGTCCACAGAATGGGAAAGAATATTCACCCAATACCCATCTGATAAGGGGTTATTATCCAGGATATATCAGGCACTGGTAGAACTTTACAAGAAGAAAACAAACAACCCCATCAAAAAATGGGGAGAAGAAATGAACAGAAACTTCAGCAAGGAAGAAATTCGAATGGCGAAAAAACATATGAAAAAATGCTCATCATCACTAATCATCAGAGAGAGGCAAATCAAAACAACAATGAGATACCACTTTACACCACAGAGACTCGCACATATTCAAAAGAACAATAACACCAAGTGCTGGCGTGGGTGTGGGGAAAAGGGGACACTCATCCATTGTTGGTGGGAATGCCAGCTGGTACAGCCTTTCTGGAAAACAATATGGACATTCCTCCAAAGACTAGAAATTGAACTCCCATTTGACCCAGCCATACCACTCCTGGGAATCTACTCTGGGAAACCAAAAATACGCAGCGGAAACACCATCCCTACTTTTATGTTCATAGCAGCATTATTCACAATAGCCAGAATCTGGAAGCAACCAGAGTGCCCGAAAATCGATGACTGGATAAAGAAGCTTTGGTACATCTACACAATGGAATACTATGCAGCTGTTAGGAAAAATGAAGTTATAAAATTTGCCTATAAATGGATGGACATGGAGAAGATTATGTTGAGCGAAATTAGCCAGAAGGAGAGAGACAGATACAGAATGACTGCATTTATTTGCATGGCATAAATATATATGTACATATTATGATACCAATATCCAAGGTCAAGTGAAGCATATATCGGGAGGTCTTGTCAAAGGTGGAAATTATCACAAACGTGTGGGAGTCAGAGTTTAGGAAAGACAGAAAATGGAACAGGGTGCTAATAATAGTCGAGGGTACTAATGCCAACCTAGAACTGAGCATGAAATAGAGGCAAAAGGATTCACATGACAACCTTTTAATGTATGTTCTGTAATCCATAGTCTAGAAGGGAAGGAAAAGAGAAAGAGAGAGAAAGGCAAAGAAATAAAGAACCTGCCATGGAGCAGGGCTGGGGAAGGGGGAGGGAACCGGGGATGTTGTTGGTGGGAGATGGGCACTGGTGGAGGGACGGGTGCTGAAACACTGTATGACCAAAACCCAAACATGAACTTTTTAATTGTAAAAAAAAAAAAAAAAAAAAACTTGACACTGAATATCAAAAAAAAAAAAAAAAGAAAAAGAAAAATGGGGGAGAAAAATGACAAAAATTTCCAGAAAAAAAGACATTTGAATGCCCTAAAGGCATATGAAAAAGTGCTCTTCACCATTAATGGTCATGGAGACACAAATTAAAACTACAATGAGAAAATGAGATAATGAAACTCAGACACACCGGGCAGGGCTGCTTTTGGCTCTCCCTGTGTTCAGCTGAGGTGCCTGGGAGGGAATGCGAGTTTTAACTCTGGTCCGCCATCCCAACAGAATCTTGCAAGAAGCCAGAGGAACTCCCACACCATGAGCGCTGCCGTTTTCAACATCCGGACTCCACAGCTCATCAGAACTCCAACCAAGAGAAAAGTCGATCTCTCCCCATTGCTGTTCATCAGTAAATGCATGAGATGAGAGCCTAGTACTGACAGTATACCATCCACATGGCAGAGCCTGGCAAGCTACCTGTGTTGAATTTGATATGCCAAAACCCAATAACAATTATAGCCCTCATTCTCATGACCTGAAGGCATGGTCTGAGGCTCTTCGTGTTCCTGGAGCGAGCAAATTCCTTGGGCTACCCTAGCTCATGACAGGATGTATGGAGATGTTACTGGTGCCCATTCGAGCAAATAGATAAACAATGGGAATACAAGTGAAACAAGTGAGTGATACAAATGAATGAGATAACATCTCCCACCAAGAAGACTGGCACACATTCCAAAAAAGCAAGAACAACCAGTGCTAGCTTGGATGTGGAAAGAAATAGACTCTCATTCTACTGTTGGTGGGATTGCCAACTAGTCCAGTCCTTTAGGAAAACAATACAAACAATGCAAAAACTTGATACTGATCTTCCATTTGACCCATCAATACCTTTCCTGGGAATATACCCTGGAATCTCCAAAATATTGAGCAGAAACACTATCTGATTTTCAACAGTCATCACAGAACTATTTATTCACAACAGCCAGAATCTGGAAACAACCTGAGTGCCTGAAAACAGAAGACTGGATAAAGAAATGATTACACATATACACAATGGAATACTATGATGCTGTCAGGCAAATGAAGTCATGAAATTTGCCAACAAATGGATGGACACGGAGATTAAAGATGAGAAGGGAGGCACAGTGGCAGAGGCATGTTCAGACTAACCTCACCACCGCATTCTGCCCTACCAGATAGAAATTGTATTGCGGGGAGGGCGTTTGCCTTGCACATGATGCAAGTGAGTCAATCCCTGGCATCATGTATGGTCCCTAAGCAGTGCCAGGAGCAATTTCTGAGACCACAGGGAGGCGTAATCCTGAGCATCTCCTGGTGTGACCCAAAGGAGCAAAAAAAAATGAATAAAATGAGATAAAAAATAAGAATGTCTGGGAATGAACATCTGCATCTGCTGTGCCTTAGATAAGACAGAAATACGACGGTCAGATGTCCTTTTGATATACTGTATCCTGCTCTATGGGTTGAAAAGAGTATGTATTGTCTGCTTTTCCAGTGCTCAGGGTTCCAAGTGTCTTGAGCTTGTGAATCCTCATCACTGTGTGACAGAGTGTCACATTGTGTGTGTGAATATACTGAAAGTATCTGTCTGTCTCTGTGCATCCTGGTCGGCAGGACAGCTACAGCCGGGGCAGGCCTGGAGGCCTGACCACCTAACTGATGCAAACACGAGCAAATGAGTCTGTTTTAAGTGATCAAGAAACTCAAGCATGTGTAATCAAGCAGAAGCACCTCAAGGGGAACAAAAAACAGAATACTCATCCCATAAAGGGTTAATATAAGATACATAAAACACTGGTGGAACTTTACAAGAACAAATCCAATCCCATCAAAAATGTGGAGAAAAGAAACAGCCTTGAATTAGAAATCAAAATGGCAAAAGGCACATGAAAAAATGCTCTACATTAAGAATCATTAGGGAGATGTAAAACAAAACAATGATAAAATGCCACCTCAATTAGATTTTTAGTATCTCTTGTATCACTTGTATGGCTTGTATCACTTGTTTTCCCATTGATCATCGATTTGTTCAGGTGGGGCAGAGCTGCTACCAGCTCTCCCTGTCCCCAGCAGATCACGAGGAGCCCGGGAGGGAAGACATTTCCTAGCCCTGGCCCGCCACCCCAACAGAGTCTCACAAGAAGCCAGAGGAACCCCCACACCATGGGGCCACCATTTTCCACAACTGGACTCCCTACTCATCAGAGCTCCACCCTTATATTTTTTTTCACTTTTTTAAAATGTATTTTATTATACCACTGTGAGATATACAATTACAAAGATATACAATTAAAAAGTTCATATTTGGGTTTTGGTCATACAGTGTTCCAGCACTTATCCCTCCACCAGTGCCCTTCTCCCACCACCAACTACCCGGTTCCCTCACCCCTCCCCCAGCCCGCCTCCATGGCAGGTTCTTTATTTCTTTCCCTTTCTCTCTCTTTCTCTTTTCCTTCCCTTCCAGACTATGGATTACAGAACATACATTAAAGGGTTGTCATGTGTATCTTTTTGCCTATATTTAATGCTCAGTTCTAAGTTTGTATTAGTACCCTTGACAATTGTTAGCATACTGTTCCATTTTCTGTCTTACCTAGCCTCCTGACTTCCACGTTTGTGATAATTTCCACCTTTGACAAGACCTCCTGTTACAAGGTCATGTTTCACTTGACCTTGGATATTGGTATCATAATATGTACATATATATTTATGTCATGCAAATAAATGCAGTCATTCTGTATCTGTTTCTCCTTCTGTCTAATTTCACTCAACATAATCTTCTCCATGTCCATTCATTTATAGGCAAATTTTATAACTTCATTTTTCCTAACAACTGCATAGTATTCCATTGTGTAGATATACCAAAGCTTCTTTATCCAGTCATCAATTTTCGGGCACTCTGGTTGTTTCCAGATTCTGGCTATTGTGAATAATGCTGCTATGAACATAAAAGTAGGGATTCCACCCTTAGATTTTTAGTATAAAATTCAATTGCACTTTGCATCAGAAACCTGAAGCTCCCAACAGGAGCATAATCTTTTATGCATAAACTGGAGGAAAGTAACAAGACCTCTTCATTCCAAATGTGTGAGTTCTCCTGTGTTAGGTAATGCTACTCCTTAACCTAGAGCATGTCCTGTTTGGCAGTGACCAGCATCTTATTGAATTTCTTGATTAAAATGAAGCTCAGGGTTTCTGGAATCAAATATTTGGGATTCAATAGCAGTGCCACAAGTCAGCCAACATCACAATCACCTTCACTGGTTCCTCCAGGCTGGATTTCCATGGCAGGTTCACGAATGGGGTTAAAGATCCTGCAAGGCAAGGTGCTTCAACACAGTACTCTCTCTTTATCCCCATTTTAAATATAGCAATACATCGATATTTAAATAAAGATTTAAAATGGTAGATATATTCATTAAATTGTTACATTTAATATTTAAATGCAGATTTCAAATTTTCAATTTAAGCTATATTTAAATACTGAAGGAAACTGCATTCCTATGAAGTTTGTTTTTTCTAGACCAAACTGTTGGAGGACAGGTTTAGATAATCTGGGAGCTTTGTTGTCTTGCCCACTCACAGTTAACCTATTCAAATAGATTAAGGTTCATTCAAATGAGACCTCTCTTCTATGTAAACACTGCTAGAGGGAGTAGCAGTTACAGAAGTCACCTTGACTGAATAACTTCTGACTTATACATCTACTAAGACTTCTATGTTTTCTAGTAATAATAAGAAGGACCTTGTGGGTACCATCTAGATTACATGAAGGTCATGAAATTAAGATGTATTACTTTATATCAGCGCTCTCTCTTTCTCTCCAGTGTTTTACATACTGCCTCAGTCGGGAGGCATGGCGGGTTCTAGCCCTGGCCCACCACCTCGGCAGAGCCTCACAACAAGCCAGACCACCCCTCCTCACTCTGCTGGCGCCGCCATTTTCCACTTCTGGACTTCCCTCTCGTCAGAACTCCACCCAGCAGACCAGCCCATCACAGCCCGGATCACCGACACCCACCCTGCCGCAGCTTTTTCCTCAATCCGGCCCAGGTATGCTGGTCCAGAGACTCTCACACATGGGGCAGAGCTGTTCCTTGCTCTCCCTGTGCACAGCCGTTCATGAGGCAGTCGGGAGGCATGGCGGGTTCTAGCCCTGGCCCACCACCTTGGCAGAGCCTCACAACAAGCCAGACCACCCCTCCTCACTCCACGGGCGCCGCCATTTTCCACTTCTGGACTTCCCTCTCGTCAGAACTCCACCCAGCAGACCAGCCCATCACAGCCCGGCGGTTCATCAATAATTGCTTTATTTGGAGGTGTTTAAAAGAGTTTGCCTCCCGCTCGACAAGCCTGGCAAGCTTCTCGTGTTGTATATGATATGCCAAATTCCAGTAACAATTATGTTAGGTCATTCCCATGACCTAATATAATGTTTTGAGGCTCTTTATGTTCCTGTAGCAAGCCGATGCCCCTGGCTCTACTGGCATGAGACAGGACATATGGAGATATTACTGGTGCCCACTCTAGCAAATAGATGATCAACGGGAAGATCGTGATCGTGATCGTGATCGTTTTACATAAGAGATAATCTCGAATTAGTCCTTGGTGTAATCTTTGTTTATACCTGCAATAGGGTGTGGCACTACACTCTGTTTAGAGTTCTTTGTTGACAGGACCCTCCCTGGATTACTTTGGTGTATATAAGGGGATTTACTTGAGGCCCCTTCGGCTTTTGGATCCTTAGCTTTCAGCTTTTTGGATCCTGTGGCTTTTGGCTCCTCAGCCTTTTGCTTTTGCTATTGGCTTTTTGGCTTTTGGCTTTTTTGCTCTTTGGCCTTTTGCTCCTTCTTCTGGGTAGGACTCATCTCGGGTGAGATCCTCTCTCTTTGGTGGGAGACTTTGGCTCTTTTGTATGGTCTATGTTCAGACCAGTGCTAGAGTTTGTTCATTATATTGGAGTGTGGTGGAAGAGCTTTTGTACTATTAAAAGCCTTTTTGTAACTGCACCGGACTCGTGAGTTTTCATCTGTTCCCCCGGCATCCTCGGAGATAGAAGAGAACTACTGTCCTGACACTGTTTGGGACCCCAGTGGCATCCCTGACACCAAACCATTTCTGTGGAAGAGTTCTGTGGCTCGAGGAAGAGGTGACTCCCTCCAGAAGAATGTGGGTTCTCAGGCAGTGCAAGAATTCTGTTTCTCACAATCACCAACATGCTCCAGGCCATAATTCACTACTCCGAAGAGCAACCGCTCATGAGTGAATCTGTTGAAAATGCCAGGTATGCGAATTTCTGCATCTGAATATTCTAGTCTTTCAAAGAGCCAGGAACGGGGACCCTCCCACCTCTCCCCTGTGCTCCAGAAGGAGCAGTGGTCATGCCCTCGACTGCATCGTGCACCAGAGTAATCTCATCAGTGGCCATGATCCAGAGATTCATATATAAATCTCCAAAAAGACCATCATCTAATAACTCAATACAACCTCTGCAATTCCTCGGCCACACGTGCTCATGTGACATCTCAGGCTTTAGAATATGGTTAAACCAATATTACATTACATTTTATAGATGCAAGTATGAGGCACCCAAAACAAGTTGTGTAATCACAATGCCTACTCATTCCAGCATATCAGTAATTTCTGATACAAAGAGCTCCATGGCCCAATTGTTCCTTTATAAGATTGAACAATACTCATTAACCTTCTTCTTTTTTTTTTTTGCTTTTTTGGGTCACACCCGGCGACACTCAGGGATTACTCCTGGCTCTGCACTCAGGAATTACTCCTGGCAGTGCTCGGGGGACCATATGGGATGCCAGGGATCGAACCCGAGCCGGCATGGGCCGGCCACGTGCAAGGCAAACGCCCTACCCGCTGGGCTATCGCTTTGGCCCCTCATTAACCTTCTTCTAAGAAAACATTTCTCTACCACATATAAGCAGACTAGGTGTAACAAACAATACAAGATTAATTTTGAGTGTCTGCTTAGGACAGGCTCAAGTAGAGGTAGGGAAAGTTTGAAATAATTATTGTACATAGTTGCAATTGTGGTGTGTTTGGGATTGTTTATTGAATAACATAGATATTTTATTGGGGGGTTATTTATTTATTTATTTAAATATTTTATTATGCCACGTGAGATATACAATTACAAAGATGTTCATGTTTGGAATTCGGTCATACAGTTCTCTAGCACCCATTCCTCCACTAGCGCCCTTTTTCTACCACCAATTCCCTACCAATTTCCTACCACCAAGTCCCCAATTCCCTCCCCCCCTCCCCTATCCTCCCTCTATGTAAGGCTCTTCCTCCTCTTTCTCTTTCTCTTTCTCTTTTATTTTTTTCTCTCTCTCTTCCTTCTCTTACACATTGTGGATTACAATGCATATATTTAGAGGTTATCATGTGTATCTTTGTATCATGAACATCTTTGTAATTGTATAGCTCATGGTGGTATAATAAAATATTTTTAAGAAGAAAAATTAAAAATAAGCTGAAAACATCTATAAGCAATATAATATGAATCTGTGCTAAGGGAATCATTCCTGGTGATGCAGGGGACAACAGGGATAGAGGGGCTTGAACCCTGGTTGGGTGCAAAGCATATGCCCTAAGTGCTATGGTCCAACCCACATTTAGTATTTCTTGAGCAGAGGACAGTGAGAAGCTGCTTATGGTAAGTCTCATGGACCCATTATGTACTTTGAAGAGAGATACACCTAAGAAAATTATTTCCCTTTGTAGAAATGAATAATGGGAACAAAGCTACTACCTCCCTTCGTTGCAAAAAGACATGTGGTTCAAAACACTAATAGTCTCTAGCTAGTCAAGACAGACCAGGACCTCATCCTACAGACAATTCAGGTGCCCAATAAAGCATAATAAACACCAGGATTCCTGGTGAGAACTCTCAAACCTTGAGCCTAGTTTACAGAAGTTCCCAGGCAAGGACCAGCAGCAGCAGAGCACTGGGGGATAGAGGGAAGCTGGCCAATGAGCCCTCTCAGGGCTGATCAACAGTTTCCTTCAGGTGTGTGGGGTTAATTTTTCCAGACAGAACCAATAAGGGATAGAGGTTCTGAGGCCCCTCAATTCCCAACCCAAAGAGAAGAACAGGGAAGTAAGGACAATTCTCTGCATTGGTTTTTGTTTGGGGGCCACACTCATTAATGCTCATGGTAAAATGAACCTGTGCTAAGGGATCACTCCTGGTGGCTCCAGGGACAAATGGGGTGCTCAGGGGACAAAGGGTGCCTGGTTGGCTAAAAGCATATGCCCTACATGCTATTTTTCCAACCCACATTTCCAACTCCGTTTCTTGAGCGGAGGACAGTGAGAAGCTGCTTATGGTAAGTCTCATAAGACCCTTTATGTACAGAGAAGATACACCTAAGAAAATTCTTTCCCTTTGTAGAATTAAAAATGGGAACAACGCTACTACCATCCTTACTTGATTGTAGAAAAACATGTGGTTCAAAACACTAATAGTCTCTAGCTGATCAAGACAGAAAACTAGGAAATGGGTCAGAGCCGGTATTTTCTCTCCCCTCTATGAAAATGAGCAAATGGTGAGGAGCAGACAAAGCATGAAGCTTGAGAGAGTGCAAGGTGAGCTTTGCCATGCAGCCAGTGACAGGAATTACTCCATCTCTCACATTTCTGAGTCTTGGCTTCCTGTACCCCAAGCCAGCAGCAGGCTGTCCTCAGGAAGCAGTCCTGGGAAGATTTCTGGATTGTAACCTAAACCTAGCCTCCCCAAAAATTCTATTCTCAGCACTATGAGGAAGATGGATACTGCCTGGGCAGCTATGTCTGGAGGGGACCTGCTGAACTTGATCTAAGAGGTGGGACCTTCAGGTCCAACCAGAGAAACATTTCCCAACTGTGCAGATTCATCTCTGAAGTGGCGCTGCTCTTTCTTCCCCACTAGGTAGATTGAGACTTTGGGGATGCAGTGAATCAGGAAGTGTTGTGAAATGACAGAACAGAGCACAGAGCTATCCTGAACATGCAGAGGGTCTCAGGGATCCTGTGCCCTGACACACTGACACTGAAGCTCCAGAAAACCAAATTTCCCAAGTTGCTTATCGCTTTGTCCTTCCTAACCCTGTCTATTGATTCCCAGCATTTAGAGGCTCCCTGCGAGAATGGAATGAGTAGCTAAACCCCATCGATCATTTGCACAGGTAATCTTCCTGTGTCCTCCCAGAACCTAAGGTGTGACACTGCAGGGGAAGCCATAAACAGAGTTAGGTAAATTCTGGATGGCGGAGGGTAAAGAGGAAAGAACTTTTTGGAGAATTATGAAGTCACCATGGAGGCAGGAGGACTCCTGGGATGAGGTGAGTACCAGGAACCCATCCCAGACGGGGCCATCCTCCCTGCAATGTGTGACTTCTGTTCCTACAGAAACCTGCAGAAGGATCCTGATAAAACCAAAGGCCAACGTTTTGCTATCAATGACCGATGTCAAGGCCTAGCAGAGCCTGCCTGAAAAAATACAAGAAAATTTTGAGATCTGGGGTCAACACACCAACAGAGACCGTGCCCGACCACAACAGAAAAAGCACCATGAAAATAGTGAAAGCTCTTTGCTCTGCGGTCAAGACATCACCACAGACCATGCCCAACTATTCCAGGAAAAAATGCATGAAAATGGTAAACTGTCTCGTCTCTGGGGAAAACACTCCAACAAAAGCCCTGCCAGAGTCAAGGTAGGGGCACAGCTTGACAAGTGTGATTATCATCAACTCTCAGAAAAGGACCTCAGAAAATGGACTGACTGCAGACACTGTCCAAACTATTTCCCTATCCAATTCCCACAGTCCATTGTCAGGGAACCAGCCAACTCTGGTCTCTACCCTGACAGCAGAATCTCAAGCTCCTGAGCTGGGCTCTCTCTCAAATCATCCATCTACTAATAAGACCTCTGGAAGATCTCTTGTCCCACCACTACCTGTTCTGGAGCACCTAAACTGGCTTCTCTCAATGATTCTGTGGTTTGGGACAAGTATCATCTGCTGTTTAATCTAAACCACTTGTCCTGTGCTAAACCTTAAGCACAGGACAAGGCCTCTTAGAAGCACTGGCTTAAGTCTCTATCAACACCTAAGTTTCTGTCAGGCGGTAATGAGTGAGACACCCCCAAGCACTCATCCATGAGTAACATCAAGGACAAAGAATATCTCTTCCCCATGAAACCTCTGAAGAAGTGCCATGTTGTGGGGCACATTGGTCAGTTTGCTTATTATGGAGCAGCTAGAGGCAATGTTGTAATCTAACTTTAAATGGAAGATGACACAAATTGAACTTGGCTGTTCCCCCATGTGTGCTGTCGCTCCTGGCCAAGCATCCTCTGCCATTACAACAAGCTTTGAAAATCAGAAACAAACCCCACTCAAGGGGTGTAAAGTCCATCAGTCCCATCAGAGAGACCAGGGAATTAAAACCACTTCAGTGAGTCCCCTCACTGTGTCTTCAGCTGGGCATGAGGAAACCAAGAAGGCCCTGGGAAGGACCACAATTGATGTCTGCCAAGGCCTCTCCAAGGCACATGTACCTGGCCAGGAGAGCAGGACGCCTTCTCAGACCGTTCCATTCAGAGGGAGGGAGAGACTACAGCAGAGAGAGCGGGGTTGGAGTGTCACAAGAAGCGACCCAAGGACTCTCCAAGTTCAATGATACAAAAACACGGAAAGAGGAGCCGAGGTCTATTCCCACCAGACTGCTCTCAAAAGGTAGCTCTCTGAAAAGAATGTAAAAATAAAATCATTGAGGGTGAAAAATGCCTAAAAAACTTCAAAGGGAAAAGGTTGAAGTTTGGGATGCATCTTGGGCCAGAGTGTTCAGGCCAGGTCCTAGATGACCAACCAGAGTCTGAATCCATTTAATTCAAGGATAGAAAATGCAGCTTCTCAAGAGAGGAATGAACAATAACTTGCAACAAAGGTTGCCAAAAGCTTTAATCTATCAGCAATTGGATGTTCAAATAAAACTTATGCAAAAGGCATGCCATCAAATTCCCTATGAGATCTCTTGCTGAAGTGCTCCTTCAAGACACTGCAACACGTGTGTTAATCCCATATATTCCCTACACCGTGCTCCTTCAAGAGTTGCACACAAAAGTTCTCCTTGCTGCAGACATCTTGGCTGCTCAGAGGGCAGTCTCATCCCGCAAACAAACAAGGTGGTGGACTCTGTGTCCAGCTCTTTTTTAGAACACAATTCCATGGAAAACTTAGCCAGAAGCAGCAGGAGCCCAGTAATCAACACAATAAATGTGACAGCCAAATGCTTACTCCAACAGGAACACAGAGTAATGTTACAATTCTAGAGATGACAGCACTTACAGAAAAGGATAAGAAGCGTGCGGTTCTCCTAAGTAGCCGAACAGCAAACCTTCCTACATGGTTGGTGTGAAGCAAGTCTCGATCAAGAAAAATGAGAGAACAATGCAGACTAAGGAGGAGATAATAGTTTAGGCTGCGGATGAGGATGAGTCAACTGTTTATGAGAGGAATATGCTGACACCTGTGAAAGAGGAGGATGAAAGAAGGGCCAAAGTAGGGAAAAATATGAAAATTTCATGAAGGAGGACTACCCCAATTTTGGGAAGCGTTCCCAAATCCTGTTGGCAAAGAGAGAGATTCATGTAAGAGCCAGAAAATGAGCCTGATGGGGCAGGAGGTCACATAAGAGGAAAATACAAGGCACTTTCCACATCGTGTGAACTTTAATAAGACAGGTTAAGGATGGGAATATCTGGGTAAAAGCATCAGATTCTCCTCAACCAGTTCCCAGAGTCATAGTCCTGTCCAAAGTAGGCAGACTCACAAATAGAAGGTTATTATAGCACACACCATTGCAACAGTTGCGGGAAAATGCTGCAGAAATTGGGGCTTCAGGAAGTCGCCCGTGCCTCAGAAGAAAATTAGCACAGGCCAAACTGTGATCCCTTACCAGGAAGCAATGCCTACATTACAATGGGGTATCACACACCCACTAAAAATACAGGAGCAGAAATGTGCTCTCTTTTCAGCAGGTCACCCCTCAAAGCCACAAATTCATTTCAAAGAACAAATATATCGGATTTGGGTCATGCCGCCGCAGGAGTTAGTGTACAAAGCTAGACAGCAAATGTCCAGCGTTTCGGAACCAATGAGCAGATTCACAGTCCCTCAACTCTGCAACTAAGACAAATCTGGCCTGTTTGCCAGGATAATTGTCCTCCAATATTGACCAAGAGGAAGCCACTTGCCCAAGAAACAGTTCAGTAAGGACAGGGAAAGGCAGAATATTCCCATTGTAACACACCTCTCCTGTTCTAAACACACAGCAGAATACTTTTTCTGGAAACAAACTTGGGTGTTTGGGTTTGATTAGTTTTGGTTTTGACTACTGGTAGCCCCCTGGCTTTTCCTTCCCACCTATCTTTCTTTAAGGATATGGGTACCCTTAAACAGTGAAAAAATTCAATGTAGATTTGACATATTTCTGTGAACAAAGGGAAGAAAGGAGATTTTAGGGCCCCAGTGGATCAGCTTGTTCCCTCAGAAGATGCTTCCTGTCCATGTCCAGAGTCAGACAGATAAGCTGCCCTCGCTCCTCACAAAGGCCCACAAGGAAAACCTTCAAGCAGGGATGACTGACACCTCTTTCATGCACCTCTAGTTAGATTTAACAAATACGGGGAGAAGGAGCTCACATTCATGTGATTCTTATTGAACCTTTATCCAGGGCTCAAATGGACTCAGAGGCCATCAAACTTGTTCTATGTGGTCTCACCTGGCTCCCGTCCCTCAGGTCCAGTGCTATTAGAAGAAAGAAGCCCTCAGAGAGGACTAAGGATTAAGAACTGAAGGGGGCATGCAGGAGGGTCTACAGCATGTCAGCTGCCCCTGGTTTCCTCAATCAGCTGTCACACACAACACCGGGAGGCAGGAGCAATTTTCCAAAGGAAAGATTTTCCAATACTTCTGCAAGCTTCATCACGTGCCAATTGCAGCAGACGTGTGAGCAAAGTGATCACTCCAGGTGTGGGTGCAGTCTAAACTATGAAATGACAAAACAGAACTGTCCAGATCCATGCAGAGTGCCAGGGTTCCTGCGGCATGATACACTGATGCTGAACCGCTAGAGAATCAATTACCCCAAAGTCGGTCTTGAAGTGTGGCTTATGTCTTTGTCCTTCATAACCTTTCTTCTGATTCCAAGCATTTAGAGGCTGACAGCAATAAAAATATTCCCCATGTCCTCCCTGAACCTCAGGTCTGATACCGGTGGGGAAGTGATGAAACAAAGTGTTGGTAAAACCTGGGCGGCTGGAGGGTGCAGAAGGAACAGCATTCGGAACTTTGGGAAGTTACTATGGCGGCACTAGAGGAACTTCCGGCTGCTGGTGGGTTCCAGGGACCTTGCCAGTCTGGGCTATTCCACCCTGCAGCTTGTGCCTTCTGCCCTTGAAGCAATCAGCAGAAACGCCCTGGCAAAAGTGAATGCCAACAATTTTGCTATAAGGACCCAGAAACAGGCCTCACAAAGCCCACCTGAAAAATATGAAGAAAATGGTGAATGCTCTCAGCTCTGGGGTCAACACCCCAATAGGCCCTTTCTAACCACACCAGAAAAATACTCCATGAAAATGGTGAAAACTCTCAGCTTTGGGGCCATCACGCCAACACAAGCCCTGCCAGACCTGCTGTTGGAACACAGCTTGAGAAGAGTGATTACCATCTACTCTTAGATGAGGAACCCAGAGTATAGACTGCAGACACTGCTGCCGCTATTTACTTGTCCAGTGCTTTCACTCCATTGACAGGGCACCTGTTAATGTGAAGGAAGCAGCCAAACAGGTGGACCATGAGAAGGCAACAGTTTGGGATGTTGTGTTGGGCCCTAGTGTTCCGGCCAGGTCCCAGACAACTAACCAGAATCTGAGTACTTTTAGTTCAAGGATCAAAAACGTGGCTAAATAAGATAGAAATTACCCATATCTTGAAACAAAGGTTGCAAATAATTTCATAAATTCGACCTATAACCATATGAGGCTCAAATCAAAATTCTCGATGCTGTGCCATCAAATTCCCTATGAGATTTTATGCTGAAGTGCTCCTTCAAGACACTGCAACACGTGTGTTAATCCCAGATATTCCCTACACTGCTCCTTCAAGAGTTGCACACAAAAGTTCTCCTGGCTGCAGACATCTTGGCTGCTCAGAGGGCACAGACTCATTTCTCAAAGAATGGGAATCGAACTCTTTACCATGGAAAAGAGCACATATTCCATGGAAAATGGAACCAGAAGCAGCAGGAGTCCAGTATATTAAAAGATAAATGTGAGTTTCAAATGTTCCCTCCAACATAAACACAGAGTGACGTTACCACTGTTGTAAGAGTGGACAGCACTTAACAGAAAATCTTTCCACCGCAGCTGGTATGTACAGTGGAGAAGAATGAGAAATTGAGAGAACGACATGGGAGAGTGAGAAGGAAGTCATAGTTGAGGCTCTGGAGGTGGAGGAGGCAACAGTTTTTGAGAGGAAATGCTAACCTTTGAGAAAAAGAGCATGAAGGCAGATCCAGAGCTGGTCAACACACAAACTTTCACATCAGAGGGATTCCTCAGTCTGGGGGAAGTGCTCCCCTGTGCTGATGGGAGAGAGATAGATTCAGGAAATCCTTCCTTCTTGGGACAGAAAATAACCTAAAGTGGCAGGAGGTTAAATGACAGAAAGTACAAGACACCTTCCACATCATCTGAACTTTAGTAAGACAGTCACAGATGAGAAGGTCTGGGTCAAATCATCTGGTCCACATTAACCATTTCAGAGACAGAGTCCAGGCCAAAGCTGGCAGATTCATGAAAAGGAGATTTTTTTTTATAATTAAACATTTTATTATACCACCATGAGATATACAATTACAATGTTGCTCATGTTTAGAGGTTTCAGTCACATAGTGTTCCAGCACCCCGCCCTCCACCAGTGCGCATTTCCCACCACCAATGTTCCCCTATTCCCTCTCCCCTCCCATAGCCTGCCTAAATGGCAGGTACTTTATCTCTTTTCTCTCTCCCTCTCCTCTCTCTTTTTCTTTCTCTTACAAATTGTGGGTTGCACTACATACACTTAGAAGTACACAATGGAATACTATGCAGCTGTTAGGAAAAATGAAGTTATGAAATTTGCCTTATAGGCAAATGGATGGACATGGAAAGGATCATGTTGAGTGAAATTAGTCAGAAGGAAAGAGAGATATAGAATGACTGCATTTATTTGCATGACATAAATATATCAGGTGGTCCTACCAAAAGTGGAAATTACCACAAACGTGTGGGACTCAGAGGTTAGGTAAGACAGAGAAGGGAATATGTGTGAAAAGGAGATTCTTGCAGCCCACACCATTGGAACCGCCTCAGGGAAAATACCTCAGGGAAAATACTGCTATAGAATCTGGAGATTCAGCAAGGTACCAGTGCCTCAGAAGAAAACCAGCATAGCCCAAACTGTCACCCCCACCAGACAGCAACTCCTACAGTTAGAGGGGTCTCTCACACCCAGGGAAAAGAAACTGGAACAGAATGTTGCTCTCTTTGCATCAGGTACCCCTGAAATCCACAAAAACAGACAAAGAGCACAGCACCACTAGTAAGATAAAACAATGTACTTTATGGACTCAAGTCTGATATTGAGATCTTTAATCCATTTTGATCTGATTTTTTGTGCATGGTGTTAGACACAGGTCCAAATTCATTTTTTTACATGTCGCTGCCCAATTTTTCCAACACCACTTGTTGAAGGCAGACATGGGGCAGAGGTGCTACTTGCTCTCCCTGTGCCCAGCTGCTCACAAGGCGCCCAGGAGGGATGGCGGTTTCTAGCCCTGGCCCGCCACCCCAGCAGAGCCTTGCAACAAGCCAGATGACCCCCACTCCATGAGGGCCTCCGTTTTCCACATCTGGACTTCTCTCTCGTCAGAACTCCACCCAGCAGACCGCCTATCACAGTCCGGCTCATCAAGATCCACCCCTGCTGCAGTCTTTTTTAATCCGGCCCAGGTATGCTGATCCAGAGACAGACATGGGGCAGAGCTTCTACTTGCTCTCCCTGTGCCCAGCCGCTCACAAGGCACCCAGGAGGGATGGCGGTTTCTAGCCCTGGCCCGCCACCCCAGCAGAGCCTTGCTACAAGCCAGATGACCCCCCCACTCCATGAGCGCCTCCGTTTTCCACATCCGGACTTCTCTCTCGTCAGAACTCCACCCAGCAGACCAGCCTATCACAGTCCGGCCCGCTTGCAGCCACGCGGTTCATCAATAAATGCTGGAGTTAGAGACGACTATAATAGTATGCTACCTGCACGGCAGAGCCTGGCAAGCTACCCGTGTTGTATTTGTTATGCCAAATACCAGTAACAATTATAGACCTCATTCTGGAATGAATTGAGGCTCTTTATGTTCCTGGAGCAAGCAGATGCCCTTGGGCTCTACTAGCATGAGACAGGACATATGGAGATATTACTGAGGCCCGCTCGAGCAAATTGATGATGAACGGGAAGACAGTGATACTTGTTGAAGAGGCTTTCCTTACTCCATTTTAGACTCATTGCATCTTTATCAAAGATTAAATGATCGTGTGTTTGAGGTTGGGTGTCAGGATACTCAATTCTATTCCATAGGTCCACAGGTCTGTTTTAATTACTACTGCCTTGTAGTAGAGTTTGAAGTTGGGAAAGGTGATGCCTCTCATCTTCTTTTTCCCGAGGATTGCTTTAGCTATCCTTGGGGGGTTTATTGTTCCATACAAATTTCAGGAGCGTTTGGTCAATTTCTTTGAAGAATGTCATCGGTATCCTCATAGGGACTGCATTGAATCTGTACAGAGCTCTAGAGAGTATTACCATTTTGACAATGTTGATTCTCCCCATCCATGAACAGGGAATGTGTTTCCATTTCCTTGTGTCCTCTTTTATCTCTTGGAGCAGTGTCTTGTAGTTTTCTTTGTACAGGTCCTTTACATACTTGGGTAAGTTGATTCCTAGGTATTTGATTTTCTGTGGCACAATTGTGAATGTAATAGTTTCCTTAATATCCCTTTCTTCTCTTTCGTTATTTGTATATAGGAAAGCCACTGACTTTTGGGTGTTGATTTTGTATCCTCAGGGCTGGAACTTTGAGAAGGGGACCAAGTCACACCAAGCTTCTTTGGATCTTTACTTCCACCCCAACCCTCTGACCCCTGAACCACCCACCAACACTCCAAAATTCAAAACCGCGTGGACACACGCAAAGTAATATCTATCCACCTGAGATACCAGTGAGCATTTGCCTCTACATTTCTTGCTATCCATCCCAAACTGCAAAGTAATTCAGGCACCTACTATCCTTACTGACTAGTCACCCAGAACACAGATTTTCTATGGTAAAGCAATGCAGAATTCCTTCAAGCTCCGTGATTGAAGTCACTAATGCAGATAAGTCAAGCAATAAGGATGAGCTATATAACCTCTCTGAAAAGGAATTTCAGAAGGAACTGTTAAAGATGCACAAGGAACTCAAAGAAACAATGGAATACAAAGTCATTAAAATAAATACAATAAAATACAAGAGGATATGAGAGCAGAATTGAGTAAATTTCAGAGCAAAATACAAGCAGAAGTGACAAATATTTAAAAAATGAGGTAAGTGAACTGAAAAACACAGCAGAAGGCCTCCAAAGAAGAGTAACAGCTACTGAAGAAAGACTTAGTGATATAGAAGACTAGTTTCGGAGATTCTCTAGACAACAGCAGAAGATGGAAAAAAAGACTCACAATCAATGAACAGACCGTCACTGTATCACTGTATCACTGTCTTCCCGTTCATCATCGATTTGCTTGAGTGGGCACCAGTAACATCTCCATATAACCTGTCTCATGCAAGTAGAGCCCAAAGGCACTTGCTTGCTCCAGGAAGATAAAGAGCCTCAAACCATTCCATCAGGTCATGGGAATGAGGTCTATGAATTTCCTGAGTTGTTGTTTATCCATGAAGTTGTGTATCTTTCCTTCACATCTGAAAGTAAGTCTATCTGGGTAAATAATTCTTGGTGAGGCCTGCAGTTCATTGAGTCTTTTTCACAATATCCCACCATTGTTTTCGGGCTTGGAGTGTTTCATCTGAGAAGTCTGCTGTAAATCTCAGGGATGCTCCTTTGTATGTGATTTCCTTCTTTCATCTTGCTGCTTTCAGTATTCTATCTCTGTCTATCATTTTTGTCATTTTAATAACGATGTGTCTTGGAGTATTCTTATTGGGGTTTCTTTTAGCTGGTATCCTACGAGCCTCCTGTATCTGGGAGCATAAGTTCTTCAGTTCGGGAACTTCTCAGCAATGATGACTTTGACAGTTTCTTCATCAGGGGTTTCTTATTGCCCTTCTGAGACCCCAATAATGCATATGTTGTTCCTTTTGGCTTCATCCTGATTTTCTCTGGTAGTCTGTTCATTTTTTCTGGTAGTCATTCATGAGACAGACATGGGGGCAGAGCTGCTACTGGCTCTCACTGTGCCCAGCCGCTCATGAGGCACCCGGGAGGGATGGCAGGTTCTAGCCCTGGTCCGCCACCCCAGAAGAGCCTCACAACAAGCCAGACTACCCTCCACTCCATGAGGACCTCCATCTTCCATATCTGGACTTCCCCTTTGTCAGAACTCCACCCAACAGACAAGCATATCATATACCGGCTCATCGAGATCCACCCTGCTGCAGTCTTTTATAATCCGGCCCAGGTATGCTGATCCAGAGACAGACATGGGGAAGAGCTGTTACTGGCTTTCACTGTGCCCAGCTGCTCATGAGGCGCCTGGGAGGGATGACAGGTTCTAGCCCTGGTCCGCCACCCCCAGCAGAGCCTCACAATAAGCCAGATGACCCCCACTCCATGAGGACCTACATTTTCCACATTTGGACTTCCACCTTGTCAGAACTCCACCCCTGCACACCAGCCTATCACAGCCAGGCTCTCATGGCCACAAGTGCTCATGCGGTTCATCAATAAATGCTGGATTTTGAGATCACTACAAGAGTATGCTACCTGCACGGCAGAGCCTGACAAGCTACCCGTGTCGTATTTGATATGCTAAATACCAGTAACAATTATAGACCTCATTCCCATGACCTGATGGAATGGTTTTGAGGCTCTTTATCTTCCTGGAGCAAGTGGATGCCTTTGGGTTCTAGTAGCATGAGACAGGACATACGGAGATATTACTGGTGCCTGATCTAGCAAATAGATGATGAATAGGAAGATAGTGATAGTGATAGTTACTCCTTGATGAACACAGATGCTAAGATGTTCAACAAAATACTAGCAAACAGAATCCAAAGACTCATCAAAAAGATCATACATCATGACCTGTTGCAGGACACCTAAAAGCCTAGGCCTCTACATCTGCCCTGAATTGCCTCCTGCAGGTCACTTCATAGATAGAGGGATAGTCTGAATGTGGCAGTCTTATCTGACCATGTATTCTGTACTGGCTTGTATAAATATTCTCTCATGCTACCACAAGCATCGAGGGACTAGCTAGATCTTACCAGCATATTTGCCTGGCCACATTGGATCTCTAAGTAATTAGACCAGAGAGAAATGCTGTTTGCCTCCAAGCAAGCAAGCATGGCTCCCTAATAACTCAAAGGCAACTAAAATACAAAACTACCGTGAAGTAGACGAGACTCTTGTGAAGGCTTGGAGAAATATTTAACTGGCATTAGTATTAGTCTTTGGTACAGAGACATGCCATCTCAGAAACCCCCTTCTCTACCCTATAAAAAGGCAATTCCAGGCAGAATCTTGGCTCAGGATATTGGGTGAGGTGCTGGGAGAAATTACCTGAGGGCATTTGATCTCTCCTGCCAGGGGAAGTTACATTTAGCTTCTAGCTTCTCCCAACTCTGCTAGGAGGCTTTTAATTAGCTCTGGGTCCTTGTAAACAACCAGATGTCTCCTGGAAGTTGCTACATTCTATGGAGCTGTTTTCCTGTTTTCATCTCTAGATAGCCCAGCCCAGAATGTGCTGGGCTGGGGACTTTGGGTGGATTTCTAGCTATAAAATAAGCTGCAAGAAGAAAGAAGCTCTCCTTCCCCCCCCCCCCCCTTTTGCCATTTCGGTCTCCCTTGGTGTTTTGCTTCTCTGTCCTCTCCATTCTCTATTGGGCCTCAACACGTGGTGGCAGCCATCTTGGCCTACACCTTGCTGGGGCCTAGCTGGGAACCCAGAGTCCGGAGGTTTTCCCTGATCTTGGATTGTATATTGGAACCTGTGATAGTAAAGCCCTTTTAAAACCGCATCGGGTTCCTGAGTCTTCATCCATTCCCCACCGGCTTTGGAGGTAGAAGGGAACTCACTTCCCGACACTTTCAGGGACCCCGGAGGTGCTCCTCGACAAAAACCAGGTAGGATTCATCCTGGGAATGCAAGAATGGTTCAACATTCGCAAATCAATCAACATAATACATCATATCAATAAGAGAAAAAAATAAAAACCATATGATCCTATCAATAGATGCAGAAAAAGCATTTGACAAGATCCAGCACTCATTCATGATTAAAACTCTCCAGAAAATGAGAATTGAAGGAAACTTCCTCAAGATAGTCAAAGCCATCTACCAAAAGCCCACAACAAGCATCATTCTCAATGGGGAAAAAATTGAAAACCTTCCCCTTAAGATCAGAAACATGACAAAGTTGCCCTCTCTCACCTCTTTTATTCAATATAGTACTCGCCATAGCAATCAGAGAGGAAAAGGACATTAAGGGCATCCAGGTAGGCAAGGAAGAAATCAAGCTATCATTATTTGCAGATGACATGATATTATACCTAGAGAACCCTAAACTCTTGACCCAAAAACTCATAGAAACAATAGATATTTATAGTAGAGTGGCAGGGTACAAAATCAATACCCAAAAGTCGGTGGCTTTCCTATATACAAATAATGAAAGAGAAGAAAGTGATATTAAGAAATTGATTCCATTCACAATTATGCCACAGAAAATCAAATACCTATGAATCAGCTTAACCAAGTGTGTAAAGGACCTATACAAAGAGAACTAGAAGACACTGATTCACATAATAAAAGAGGACACAAGGAAATGCAGAAACATTCTCTGCTAATGGATGGGGAGAATTAACATTGTCAAGATGGTAATGCTCCCTAGAGCTTTGGACACATTCAATGCGGTCCCTATAAGGATACCCATGACATTCTTCAAAGATTTCGACCAAATACTCCTGAAATTCATATGGAATAATAAACCTCCACGGGTAGCTAAAGCAATCCCTGGGAAAAAGAAGATGGGAGGCATCACCTTTCCCAACCTCAAACTGTACTACAAAGCAACAGTAATTAAAACAGCATGGTATTTAAAGAAAAATAGACATATTGACCTCTGGAATAGAGTTGAGTATCCTGACACCCACCCTCAAAGACAGGATCAGTTAATTTTTGATAAAGGTGCAAAGAGTTTAAACTTGAGTAAGAAAACCCTCTTCAACAAGTGGTGCTGGGAAAACTGGACAGCCACATGTAAAAAATGAATTTGGACTTGTGTCTAACACCTTGCACAAAAAGTCAGATCAAAATGGATTAAAGATCTCAATATCAGGCCTGAATCCATAAAGTACATTGGAGAAAATATAGTAAAATCCCTCCACGACATTGAAGCTAAAGACATCTTCAAAGGTGAAACACCATTAACAAAGCAACAAGAAGAAAAGATAAACATATGGGACTACATGAAACTAAAGAGCTTCTGCACCTTGAAAGAAACAGTGACCAAGATACAAAGGCAGTCCAAAAGAATGGGAAAGAATATTCACCCAATACCCATCTGATAATCATTTAATATCCAGGATATATCAGGCACTGGTACAAAAACCAGTGCCTTTTTTCTCTATATAAAAAGAAAACAACCAACCCCATGAAAAAATGGGGAGAAGAGATGAACAGAAACTGTGACAAGGAAGAAATTCAAATGGCCAAAAGGCATATGAAAAAATGCTTATCATCACTAATCATCAGAGAGATGCAAATCAAAACAACAATGAGATATCTCACACCACAGAGACTGGCCCATATCTAAAAGGGTAAAAGCAACAAGTGCTGGCATGGATGCGGGGAAAAGGGTACCATCATACATTGTTGGTGGGAATGTCGACCTGTACAACCTTTCTGGAAAACATTATGGACATTCCTCCAAAGACGAAAAATCAAGCTCCCTTTTGACCCAGCCATACCACTCCTGGGAATATACCCTGGGAAACCAAATACACACAGCGGAAACACCATTCGCAGTTTTATTTTCATAGCAGCACTATTCACAATAGCCAGAACCTGGAGGCAACCAGTATGCCCGAGAACTGAGGACTGGATAAAGAAACTTTTGTACATCTACACAATGGAATACTATGCAGCTGTTAGGAAAAATGAAATAATGAAATTTGCCTATAAATGGATCGACATGGAAAGGATCATGTTGAGTGAAATTAGTCAGAAGGGAAAGATATAGAATGACTGCATTTATTTGCATGACATAAATACATATATATACATATATACATATATACATATACATATTATGATACCAAAATCCAATTTCAGGCGAAACGTGGATCAGGTCTTACCAAAAGTGTAAATTACCACAAATGTGTGGGAGTCAGAGGTTAGGTAAGACAGAGAAGGGAACATGTGTGAATAAATGTCGAAAGGACTAATACCAACCTAGAACTGAGCATTAAATGCAGGCAAAATATGCACATGATGGGCTCTAAATGTATGTATTGCAATATACAATATGCAAGTGAAGGAAAAGAGAGGGGAGAGAAAAAGAGATAAAGAATCTGCCATGGAGGCAGGCTATGGGAGAGAGGAGGGAACTGGGGACATTGGTGGCGGGAAATGGGTATTGGTGGAGAGTGGTGTGCTGGAACACTATGTGACTGAAACCTCCAAACATGAACAACGTTGTAATTGTATATCTCACCATGGTATTACTTTATAAAGTCAGTGTATATCTCACCATGGTATTACTTTATGAAGTCGGTGTTTATTACTTCAGTTTATCACCGTATCACTGTCTTCCCGTTCATCGTCAATTTGCTCGAGCGGGCACCAGTAACATCTCCATATGACCTGTCTCATGCTAGTAGAGCCCAAGGGCACCTGCTTGCTCCAGGAACATAAAGAGCCTCAAACCATTCCATCAGGTCATGGGAATGAGGTTTATAATTGTTACTGGTATCTGGCATATCAAATACGACACGGGTAGCTTGCCAGGCTCTGCCGTGCGGATAGCATACTCTTGTAGTCATCTCAACATCCAGCATTTATGATGAACTGCGCGGCCGCCTTGCTGCGCGAGCCGGGCTGTGATAGGCTGGTCTGCTGGGTGGAGTTCTGACGAGGGGAAGTCCAGATGTGGAAAATGGAGGTCCTCATGGAGTGGGGGGTCGTCTGGTTTGTTGTGAGGCTCTTCTGGGGTTGCGGGCCAGGGGCTAGAACCTGCCATCCCTCCCGGGCACCTCATGAGTGGCTGGGCACAGTGAGTCAGTAGCAGCTCTGCCCCAATGGTATAATACCCACCATGGTATAATAAAATATTTTTTAAAAGATGCAGAGAGAGAACAGAGAGAAAGAGGGGAAAAGGAGTACCTGCTACTGAGGCAGCCTGGGGGGTGGGCAGTTGGGTGTGTGGGTACACTGGTGGTGGGAATGAGGCACTGATGGCGGGATGGGTGCTGGAATACTGTATTACCCAGAACCAATTATGAACACCTTTGTAATTGTATGTTTCACTGTGGTATAATAAAACATTTTTTTTAAAAAAGAAAAAAAACTAATTTTGGCTGTATTTGTTGTGGGAAGATATCCATAATACCATTGAATATGAAAAAGGGAGAAAAAAAAGAGTGAAGAGTTCTTGGAGATCCAAGCATGAAAGAATGAAGATGGAAATACCTATGTGCTTCGTCTCCTATGTCCTTGGAGTCTGAGAATTGCAGCGACCTGCGAAACTGTTTTGACTGGCCTTGGGTGCCTCAAGGGTGATGGAGCTCTGGTATTTCTCTCACCATTCAGGGATTTCAACCTACCAGTGAGAGAGCAGAAATGTTTTCACTTGGGACACAAGGGGTAAAGATCTGGAGAGGCCCAATTTATGGACCCTTTTCTGGCATCCGAAGAAAGTCTAAGTGGGGCATATTGCATATCCAGTGCCTGAGTTGACTTGGGCATGAGAAGCTAGTGATGAGGTACTAAGGGCAGAGCTCTGTGGCACAGGGCCAGTGGGGTGCCCATGAATGACGCTGGAGGTGATTCTGACTACAGCTCAGCAATTACCCATGGGAGGGTTTAGGACAGGTTAGAGGGTACTCAGTCGGAGGAGCTGTTGCCTAGGGAATGTAGAAGGAATTTTGCATCCAAACTCTTCTCATAGACATTGAGTTACAGCTGACACAGCTTTGCACTCTTCACAAGGCTTGTCTTCAATTGGGAACAGATAAAGGCTGCCCTTGTCCTTCCACTTCCACACAGCCTTATCCTTTGTTTATAAAAAAAAGTGTTCTGGGGAACCGGATTCTGGGGACATTTGTTCTGAAGATCATTCACTCTTGGCTTAGTTGCAGAGAAGGGAGTCTCATTCCTCACTTGAGAAAATCAAAATTGGATAGATCAAGTGGCCAATACTTGAGATGAGTTGGGAATGAGAAGCTGATCAAGCATTATGCATGGCAGAACTCTCAGTCAGAGTTCTCTTTCTCCATGCTGGTGCTGAATTAGCCATGAAGGTACAGGACAGATCCCTGAATCATCCTTGTGTACAAGGAGATGGGATAACATGATCTGACATCCCAATATGATGGGGCATCCCAGTGGAAGGAATGGTGAAGAATTTGATATAAAAGAGACTGACATGGGATTATAGAGTCAGTCTTAAGAGGGTGCTTTTTCAGAGCATGTGTAGCAGTCTCTGGGGGGTGAGCAGCAGCACGTATCTTCACATGCCTCTCTAACGAACAGGGCTGACACTACTCTGCACACTACTCTGCACTCCTCACCAGGTTGGTCTTCACATGGGAATTGATGAAAGATGCCCTCATATAGGCACTTCTGCCCCCTATTATTGGACAAAGAGGCACAATTTCAGCTCGAACACATGGTATCCAGGGGGCTCAGCAGGGTGAGCAGCAAGGGGAACCTGAGCCCAGAGCCCTCCACTGCCCACCTTTCAGGACATCCCTCACTCCAGGGTTTTTCAGACTTGGCCTGCATGACTTAACTCCCTCCCAGATCTGCTTCAGGCTCTAGTACTAAGAAGAACACAAGAAGGAAGTGGGAGATGCTTTACCTTTGCACAAGTTCAATCGGGTTCAGAGTTCTCTTCTGTTCTCTCAGGTCAACTGGAAATGGGGAGATGGGGTCATGTAATGAAGTGAAGAGAAGAGGCAAGAGCTCTTACAGGATGTTACCGCTATGTCCCTTGAGGGAACCCTGGGACTAGGTTCTTTACTCCAAGATCCAGTGTCCAAAGGCACATAAATTATGACAAAGGAGAATAGTTTTAGAACTAATAAAGGGGAGATGTGCAGGGTGTCACTTATCAATGGTGTCTGAGTAAAAATAAAATCTTGTCTCTAGCCACTCTCCCTTTAGTTGTTCGTCCAGAGTTTTATCCTCCCAATTCAAGTATGACTGTTCCACTGTGACACACAGACTCCCACTGGGAAATAGACTATTTCCTTTATTCTGCTTCCTCCTAGCCTCCAGAAACAGAAAATACCATGTTCAAACAATTTTCACAGGGGACAGAGCAATAGTACAGTGGCTATGGTTTTGAATAGTTTGATCCTCAGCATCCCCTATGGTGGCCCAAACACTTTCAGGAGAAATTCCTGAGTGTACAGCCACAAGTAACCCCTGAGCATCACTGGATGTGACCCAAAAAGCAAAAGAGCAAAAGAAAACAAACACTTTCATGGACACCGAGTGATGGGGCTCTTCCACTGACACCTTCAGATCATAGAGCTGGACTAATAGAACAGGAGAGATAGAAGTTGCCTTTTAGGTTCTGGAAATCTGGATTAAAGAGTTGGAGCTTACCTTTCAGAACTTCAGTTTTCTTAGCCTTCCTATTCCTTCCTCTAGGTGCTGTGTAGTGCTGTGAGATGAGAGGAAAGAAAATGAGGGCACTAGAGCCCAATCTCACTCTTCTCCAGATAAAGATAAGATGTTATTATTCTCTAACAATCTGACTACCTTTTATGAATGCAACTTTATGATTTCCCATCTTAGTCTCCTTAAAGTGAGTAAATTACTTTTAATTTGATGGCTTAAAGAACAGTTTATCGGGCCAGAAAGATAGTGTGGTTTGTTCAGTGCTTGCTTTGCAAGTGGTCAATGTACTATAAGGTCCGTTGACCTGGATTCAGTGCCCAATGTACTATAAGGTCCGCTGACCAGCCAGGATTCATAGCTGAGCTCAGAGACAGGAGAAACTATGAGTATCACCAGATACACCTTTCCCACAAAATGGGGGTGGGGACAAGAGAATGGTATTTCTACCAGCGAATCTGCTCCCCTGGGGCAGAAGAAAATCCCTAGGCCCTGCTCCCAGATTTTGTTAGGGCACCCAACAGCACTCCAACAACTTCCAATGCTGACTTCACATATTTAAAGGATAGGGCATTGCTATCACAAATCAAGATCTGCAGGGAAACATATGACAAGGTATTATCTAGGTATCAGATCCAGTTCTTGCCTAGATACTTTAAAAGGTGAGCAGCACACCTTGAGAAGAGGGAAAACAACAGTGTATTATGCCGGTAGACACAGCAAAGCTTATGATTCAAAGGAACAGGGTTGAAACACAGGTGAGAGCTTCACTTTACTGAATATCTCTATCCTAGGAAGTGAGGCTTGGAGCATTTGCAGGCAGCTGGCAAGATAGTACAGAAATAGAAATTCCCAACAGTGTTATTTTTAACTCAAATATTGGACACCACAGATAAGTGAGCAACTTTGGGATACATTCCCAGGAGACCATGTTTACAGAGTGACACTCTGCCCATCTCAAGGATATCCTGAATGCACTTTCTGGTCAGGTTCTCTCTCCGAGTCTCAGATGCCCCTTGGCAGGTGCTGCTCTCTGGTGTCTGCCTGCTCGACTTTAGCCAGTTTGAGATATGGGAAGGACTCTCTTTTCCTCATCATCCCACCCCATTTTTATGCTGCCTCATATAAATATTTTTCTATGCTGTCTGGTATAAATATTTTCACTCATGCTGACATAATCATGTTCAAACCTTTGCTTCTCAGGACCCAGGACATCAGCACTGTAAGGCAATTGCTAATGGTCAGTATAAAGTGTGGGAACAGTAGGACACTAATAGCCTCCAGGTGCTGCTAACTACACTGAGTAGACAGGGGCTCACACAAGTGTAATAATTCCTATGGAAAGGGGGTCCCAGCAGAGCAGCCGTCCATGAGACCCAGCTCAACCAATACTTCCCCTGAGTCTAGTTATTTGGGTTGGAATGAGGTCTCTAGCTGGTCTAGCAACTCTCATACCACACCAGTCTGAAACTAAGGAATCTACCAGAGCCTGCACAGGCTTCTCAGGAGTTGTTATCCTGGTCAAGCTAGACAAAATGCTCTTGCTGCTGAGTTTGTGACAGCCCAGCTCCTGCTCCACTCAGGGTGGCTTTGCTGATTGCTTCAATATGACAAGAATGGGGATCGTTGCAGGTGCCCATCTATCTGGGAAGGGGAACAGGAGAGAGTGGGAGCCTCATTCCCTTGAACCAGAGTGAGGTCACAAAATGCCCAGACTCAGCTCAGACTCTGGCTCAGCTCATATTCAGGCAGTGGAAGGTGCTTTGGGAGGGAGTAAAGAAAGAATCACTGGGGGCTGACTGAGTTGCCTCTGGGACTTGGCAATGCCCGTTATAATATGAGGGTTCTCATCCTTTGCACTACTCTAATACTCATAGCAATTATCTCCCACCACTATAGAACCCATAGTGCAGGAGGAAGTAAGTGATACAAACGAAAATATACAGCAAGATCCATAGGGCCCTTCCAGTGGCTATTAGACAAAGGGAGAGTAACTGACAGGACCATAGCAGGAGATAGACTCAGTGCCCCTATTCCTACCTAGAACAGAGGATGGCAATTCAGAGTCACTGGGAATCCGTCTCTGCTGTGCTCCTCAATCTTCCTCCTTGTATTGACTGACCACTTTCTGGAATGTGGGGACACCAATGTAGCAGGGTCATGTGGACTCAAAAGGGCTTTCAAGACAAGCCTCTCTCCTGACAGCCAGTTGGAGGAGTTTGGGTGGGTCAGGACTGGCTTTGGCACAGGCTGGGTACATCCATCATAACCAGGTCAGACTGCTGTGTATCCACTGGCCTCCTGCTTTGCTCTGTGAATTCAAATGACCAGCTCTTGCCATTGGTCATTTGAATTACCCACTGAGGATACCTTCTAAATCTCCCCACGAGGATATAATGCTCTGTACGGTGGTGCTTTTTTACAGGAAGACAAGTTATCCTCCTCATTTACCAGTGATCTACTAAATAAATGACATTGTGTTTATTTTTACGCCTGATAAATATTGCTGGTCACTTTGCATCAATGCAATAAATATAGGTTTGTTTTTTTGACTTTAGATTGAGCTTAAATCTGTTCTCTTCAGCCTCAAATATAAGAGATTTAGAGCAGTGTGCTTCCTACAATAAATACATGTGAATGATCAGAGAAAACAGACTCAAAATAAAAGGCTGAAAAACAATTCTTCACTCCAGTAAACCCCCAAAAGGCCAGTGTGGCCATCCTAGTATCCCATAACATAGGCTTCAGGCTGAAAACTTACAAGGGATGGTGAAAGTCCTTTCTTAATCATTAAGAAATATGTATATCAGCTGAAAGTACACTCTTAAACATATATATACACCCAAATGAGGGGCCCAAAAAATACCTACCACAACTGCTAATAAGTTTTAAAAAAAAAACATTGACAGTAAAATAATTGTAGATGGAGTTTTCAGAATTGCTCTATCAACTCTTTTTTTTGGTATTTAACATTTTATTATACCACCGTGAGGTATACAATTCCAACGTTGTTCACGCTTGGGGGTTTCGGTCACATAGTGTTCCAGCACCCCGCCCTCCACCAGTGCCCCTCAGCCACCACCCATGTCCCCAATTCCCCCCCCTCCCACATCCCGCCTAAATGGCAGGTTCTTTTATCTCCTCTCCTCTCCCTCTCTCTCTCCTCCTTCTCCCACACATTGTGGGTTGCACTACGTACACTTAGAAGCCATCACTTGCATTTTTTGTCTGTATTTAATGCTCAGTTCTATGTTAGTATCAGAACTTTAGACATTTATTCACTCATGTTCCTTTCTCTATCTAAACCAACCTCTGACTCCCACGCGCTATGTAATTTCCACTTTTGGTAAGATCACCTAGTATATTTATGTCATGCAAATAAATGCAGGCATTCTATGTCTCTCTCTTTCCTTCTGACTAATTTCACTCAACATGATTCTTTCCATATCCATCCATTTATAGGAAAATTTCATAACTTCATTTTTCTGACAGCTGCATAGTATTCCATTGTGTAGATGTACCACAGTTTCTTTATCCAGTCCTCAGTTCCCGGGCATACTGGTTGTTTCCAGGTTTGGCTATTGTGAACAGTGCTGCTATGAAAATAAAAGTGCGGATTGTGTTTCCATGCGCGTTTTGGCTTTCCAGGTATATTCCCAGGAGCGGTATGGCTGGGTCAAAGGGAGCTCAATTTCTAGTCTTTGGAGGAATGTCCATATTGCTTTCCAGAAAGGTTGTACAAGTCGACATTCCACCAACAGTGTATGAGAGTCCCCTTTTCCCCACATCCACGCCAGCACTTGTTGTCTTTTCCCTTTTGGATATGGGCCATTCTCTGTGGTGTGAGGTGATATCTCATTGTTGTTTTGATTTGCATCTCTCTGATGATTAGTGATGATGAGCATTTTTTCATATGCCTTTTGGCCATTCAGATTTCTTCCTTGTCAAAGTTTCTGTTCATCTCCTCTCCCCATTTTCTAATGGGGTTGGCTGTTTTTTTCTTATATAGCTGTACCAGTGCCTGATATATCCTGGATATTAACCCCTTATCAGATGGGTATTGGGTGAATATTCTTTCCCATTGCTGTGGACTGTCTTTCTATCTTGGTCACTGTTTCTTTCGAGGTGCAGAGCTCTTCAGTTTCATGTAGTCCCATATATTTATATTTTCTTCTAGTTGCTTTGTTAATGGTGTTTCACCTTTGAAGATGTCTTTTAGCATTGATGTCGTGGAGGGGTTTTTCCATATTTTCTTCAATGTACTTTATGGATTCAGGTCTGACATTGAGATCTTTAATCCATTTTGAACTGATTTTTGTGCAAGGTGTTAGACACAGGTCCAAATTCATTTTTTACATGTAGCTGTCCAGTTTTCCCAGCACCACTTGTTGAAGAGGCTTTCCCTTACTCCAGTCTGGACTCTTTGCACCTTTATCAAAAGATTAACTGATCATGTCTTTGAGGTTGGGTGTCAGGATACTCAACTCTATTCCATCGGTCCACCGGTCTGTTTTTATTCCAAGTACCACGCTGTTTTAATTACTGCTGCTTTGTAGTACAGTTTGAGGTTGGGAAGGTGATGCCTCCCATCTTCTTCTTCCCAAGGGATTTGCTTAGCTATCCGTGGGGGCTTTATTATTCCACTGGATTTCAGAGTGTTTGGTCAATTTCTTTAAAAGAATGTCATGGGAATCCTTAGAGGAACCGCATTGAATCTGTATAAGCTCTAGGAGTATACCATCTTAACAATGTTAATTCTCCCCATCCATGAGCAGGAAATGTGTTTTCATTTCCTCGTGTCCTCTTTTTATTTCTTGAAGCAGTGTCTTGTAGTTCTCTTTGTATAGGTCCTTTACACACTTGGTTAAGCTGATTCTTAGGTATTTGATTTT
>JAJIBD010000636.1:0-38300 GCA_021461705.1 Cryptotis parvus | reverse complement strand
CACCTGTCCCTATTATTTTAATTTTAAACATAGAACCTGCCACCTTTACTGCTTCAATGCTGGTTCTACCTTCACCAATGTCCAAGTTTTTCACCATTAGTCTATTTTCAAAACAAGTTATTTTTCTGCTTCAATCTCGGTTCTGCCTTCACCAATGTACAAGCTTTTCGTCATTGGTCGTTTTGAGGCCTCACCACTGAGCTTAGAGTTAGTGGCTCAGTAATGGGAATGGTAGACAAAAAGAGTTGCTCGCACGTGAGATCTTCCACAGTATCTCGTGTAGGGGGTTTCTGTGCAGGTTTTCTCAAAAGGAAGATCACGGGTTACTGCCATCACCGCCATCATCATCTTTATCACTCTTAACATAATAACACACATTACGGCTTCTAGAGATGCCTTCTTGACTCTCACTTGCACGGAATGGGATGCCTTGCATGACTGCTTACATGGCTAGGAACCAGAGAGACATCTCTGTTTATTGATTGTGTACTGACTTTCCAGTGCCGTGTCCACACACATGGAAGTGAGTCTTTTGCAGAGATAAAAAAAGAGCTAAACTTTTTTTTTTTTTGCTTTTTGGGTCACACCTGGAGAACCTCGGGGATTACTCCTGGCTCTGCACTGAGGATTGTTCCTGAAGGTGTTTTTGTTTTTAGAGATATTTTTATCAGGATTTCAATAAAATATCTACTAAGTTTGGGGCTAACCTTGACCTAAACAAGTACATAGACACTTAGATTTCAACAATCTTACACCACTTTGTGCAGTAGGGAGAAGTAGTAAAGTAGAGGGAAACTTCCTGGCATTCCCTTGGGGTGCCAACAGAGAAGAGACCAGAGTTTTAAGCCAACCCTACCCAACCTCAAGTTCAGAACGATTTTTTCTGGATGAGGCTATTGTGAGGCTCAAGTGAGAAATCATTAACGAATATTCCTTAAATAGCAGAGGGCAGGGGGATAGGAACTCTCTCCCCCCCTCTCTCTCTCTCTCTATATATATATATATATATATATATATATGTATGTGTGTGTGTGTGTGTGTGTGTGATTACTGGTAGCATGGAAGAAAGCTAAGAAGTGATTTGCACAGAAATGAGGAAAGATGAGAACCTCTGAGCTGACCGCCTTACATATTTTTACCTATTTTTCTGTTGCTTCATATCTGATAGAGTATCTGTCTTCATTGAAATGTTCAGTGACTGGAATCTGGGACAGAATTGGGTATCATTTATAAAACCATAAGGAGGGGGTGGATGGGGGAAATTTGTGTTGTAATGGAAAGTCCATGGACTTGAAAACCATTGGCAATGGAAAATAGAAATAGCATCTCTCTTCCATGTTTTGAAAAGCCACTGTAAGTGTCATGTAAGATCATCCATATGGAAGCACTGCATGATCTCCAGAGTAATATAAAATAGAAATAGAATTTGTTTAGTTGAAGTTGTGAATTTCATATACCCTCGTGGGACAGTCTCTGGAAGTGGGCTGACACGTCAAATACAGGTTAAAAGAAATAACCTGAGGTTTTTGGTGTGTGTGTGTGTGTGTGTGTGTGTGTGTGTGTATTCTTTCATTGATGATTTTTTTGTAGCATTTCATCTTCCAGCATGGGTGTTTTGGTTTAAACACTTTTAGTCCTTGAGAAAATTTCTTTGGGACTAATGTGTAACAAAATAATAGAACTACAAAACTAAAAAAGGATATTTTTGTCCCCGAGAACAAAGCCTCCTTCAATTGGTAGATAAAGGCATTGAGCATTGGAAGGGTAAATAGAGGTTCAAATGGGGCATATACTAATTTGTATGGTTCTTTTTTGCCTGTTTATTTTGGGGCCTGACCCAGCAGTGCTTAGGTCTTACATCTGGCTGTGTGCTCAGTGATAACTCCTGGTGGGGCTCAGGGGAACATATGTAGTGCCAAAGATCAAATCTAGGTCAGGGAGTATGCAAGGAATTACGTTACCTGCTCTACTATCCCCTCTTGTCCCCTCCCAGTACAGTTCTTCCAACTGACAGTACCCTGCCCTGTCTGACTCTTTCACACAGTCCTTTCTCCTGACAGCTCCATTTTACATTATCAGAATCATAACCAGAACTCACCTATCTTGGTTAACCTTTTCCTCTCTTTTATCCCCAGGACAATTCAGCAGTGGCTTGCAAGGGTCCAGTCTCTTCTCTACTGCAATGAGAACGGGTTTTTGGGGCACTTTCCTGGAAAGCCAGAGAAGCTGTGTGTGCCATGGCAGCACCACACTGTGCCAGCGTCCCATCCCGCATCATAGGAGGGAACAACAGCTGTGCCATGTGCAGTCTGGCTAACATCTCCCTCTGTGGCTCCTGCAACAAGGGCTACAAGCTCTACCGAGGCCGCTGCGAACCCCAGAACGTGGACTCGGAGAGGAGCGAGCAGTTCATCAGCTTCGAGACCGACCTAGACTTCCAGGACCTGGAGCTGAAGTACCTGTTGCAGAAGATGGACTCGCGCCTCTACGTCCACACCACCTTCATCAGCAATGAGATCCGCCTGGACACCTTCTTTGACCCTCGGTGGCGCAAGCGCATGTCCCTCACTCTCAAGAGCAACAAGAACCGCATGGACTTCATCCACATGGTCATCGGCATGTCCATGCGTATCTGCCAGATGCGCAACAGCAGCCTGGACCCCATGTTTTTTGTCTACGCCAATCCATTCAGCGGAAGTCACTCTGAGGGCTGGAATATGCCCTTCGGGAATTTGGCTACCCGCGCTGGGAGAAGATCCGTCTCCAAAACAGCCAGTGCTACAACTGGACTCTCCTGCTGGGCAATCGGTGGAAAACCTTTTTGAGACAGTCCACATCTACCTACGTAGTCGGACTCGGCTACCTACCCTCTTTGCGCAATGAGACTGGCCAGGGCCCTGTGGACCTGTCTGACCCCTCCAAGAGGCAGTTCTACATCAAGATTTCGGACGTGCAGGTCTTCGGCTACAGCCTGAGGTTCAACGCTGATCTCCTCCGTAGCGCCGTGCAGCAGGTCAACCAGTCCTACACCCAAGGTGGCCAGTTCTATTCCTCTTCATCAGTGATGCTCCTCTTGTTGGATATTCGGGACCGAATTAACCGCCTGGCCCCACCCGTGGCCCCAGGGAAACCCCAGCTGGACTTATTCTCCTGTATGCTGAAACATCGCCTGAAACTCACCAACAGCGAGATCATCCGGGTGAACCATGCCTTGGACCTCTACAACACGGAGATCCTCAAACAGTCAGACCAGATGACAGCCAAACTCTGTTAACCCGGGACCCTTTGCCATGGACTATTCCTTTTGTTGTACAAACATAACAGAACAGAACAAAACAAAGTGAAACAAAAGCAAATGCCAATTTGTAAAATGTAATTAATATTCAAAGAAAAGGAGGAAAATCTTCATTCGTGGGAAACGAAAAAGCGTTCTAGCAACTGTATTCAACTGTTGGGCATGTTTGTTATTTCTATACTCTGTCATGAAGAAGGGTCTCAGCCTTTGGACGAGCTTGGGGGAGTTGCTTCTTAGGCCTCAGGTGCTGTATTGAGGGGGAGATGGGGAGAGCATATGCAATGAATTGTAAAGATCTCTGCTGTGCAGGTGCTAAGATTAAACACTAAAGAGAAAGAGAGATATATGTAATGTACAACTGACACTGCCATTTTTCCTTGTGGGAGGAAATGGACATAGATAAAGAAGATATTTCTTCGGTTATGATTTCTTCTCTCTCTTTATGCTTAATTATTTGTGTTTTCTTGCATTCATTTTCACACAACAGTGGGAACAAACAATGACAGTGCTTTGGTACCCAGGTGTCCTCTTTCATTCTGAATAAACTGTCATTAATTGAATCTGGATAATAGGTAGACTTTTTGGAGGTGAGGCATTCCTATAGTAGCAGGGTAATAAAGACAGTAAGATGGGGCCGGAGCAATAGTCCAGTGGGTAGGGTGTTTGCCTTTCACGCGGCCAACCCGGATTCGATTCCCCAGCATCCCAGATGGTCTCCCAAGCACTGCTAAGAGTAATTCCTGAGTGCAAAGCCAGGAATAACCAATGAACATTGCTGGGTGTGACCTAAAAAGGAAAAAAAAATAGGACTAAAGACAGTAAGACACCTTGACTGTCAGCTCAACAAATATTTTGATTTAGTTTGGGAAATGGCTCCAAGGGAAATTGCATGACCCTGACTACACACAGTGACTGCCTAAATAAGGACTAGGTCCCCACCTTGAGGCTCTTTTGGCTGTGCTCCTTCTAAATTGTGCTGGCTACTTGTATATTTTTTCCATCCCCTCAATTGCCAATACTAAAGTGTGTTTTTTTTTCTTCTTCCTAAAAGTTTTATTCAGTTTTAGCCTTTTTTTTTTATAGAAACTCCTTTCACACATTTTCCCAGAAAGCAATAGTGGCATTTTAGTTTGAATGAAAATCAATAACAAAAACAAAATGAAATATGGTAGGCTTACATATTGCATTTGTCTGCCCGGGAGAATTCCCCAAGTATCTAAACAATTATTCTTTGATTAACTCAAATATGTGTGTATATGTGTGTGTGTGTGTGTGCACGTGCGCCGCACGTGTGTGAGCACACACATCATCTAATACCATCATTTCTTTGGTGAGTGTGAAAACTGAGGGAGACTTGTATGGGACCTAGAGTTTAAATTGAAAAGGAGAGACTCAGGAAAACTCATTTTCCAAGCACTCCCTCTAGAGGATTTGGGTCGGTAAACTTCCCAGTGTTCAGGAGAGAAAACCTTTATCTTTTTACTGAGGTAGTGCTTGCTAAAGGTGATTCAGGGTACCCAGATATTCATTTTTGTATTAGCAGGGGAAACAGACCCAGGCATTTCATGGTTAGAAGAGGAAATAAAACTCTTCTGAGCTAACCCTCTTCCCATTCCAAACCTTGTGAGGGATATTGCCTGTCTGTTGAGTGGACCATTTATTGCAGGGAAAAGACACTCATGAACTCTAAGTGTGTTGGGGAGGTTTTTTCCATAATAATAAATTCCAGCTTGAATATTCTAGTTTTTATTACAAATCAGAATACATTTTGGTACCGATTTAAACACTTGACACAACCACTCAAACATAATTTTGGAGCTCAGATTTTGAAAGGAAGGTGTATTCATTTAACTTAAATTCTTCCTGCTGGAAGCCACATGCCAACGTCAAGCACAAGATTTTTGCAGGTCTGTAAATCATCCAACATCTCTGCAACAACCTGTAGATGAATAGGACCAGTCAGAAAAATAAAGTTTTGTAAATAAAGGGCCCCTGTCTTTCTGCCACTCACAAGCCAATGAAAAGGACAGATATATAAACCAATTGAAAATTACACAATTTTATCATACCATGATATCAGCATTATAATTCAGGCAACAGTAAGATCTTGATAACTTGAAGAGTCAGTTTGGAGTTGAGAAAGTCTGTTGGCAGCTTTATTCTGAGTATTCAAGAATGAGAATATTTGGGCAATGACAAGACCACAGAATAAAGACAAATTACAAAGGTAGAAATATGCATGGTAGACTTGTGGGTAAATTTTAAATAATAGCTTTTTAATGGTGTCTTATTTTATCAGTTTCTTATGATCCTGAGGATAACACCCAAAGTAAGTATCTAAAGCATGTATTATGCCTCTGAATCATATAACTACCCCTAAATAGACATCATTGTGAAGTGGCAAGTCCAATGATAGTGGTCAAGACTTTTGACTCTTAAGAGAAGTTGAAATAATCACTAGTAATCATTATGACCTAAAAATGAACTTAAAACTTTCATCTCTCAGTTGTTTCTTCCCCTCCCGCATCTCTATCTTCCAAGTGCTTTCAAAAACTCTATAATAAACACTTATATTTGCACAACACTTCACAGATGCTTGTGCAATCTTCCTATACACTGTGGTCCCAGTTCTTACCCCAAAGCGAATAAAACATGATCCTGTTTCCTCAAACCCCACCTGTGTGTGCTGCTAAAGAAACTTACCATGAAAGTGCTAAATCCATAGTTTCATAGTATAGAGAAAGCAACACAATTTAATGGTTAGGAAGGTCAGCAAATGGAGATATTTTCAATGAGGGAAAACATTAGACATCAAAATATTTATACAGTGGTGAACGAAAAAAATTTCTATAGAAGGATAAAAAGTTGAATTTCTGTATGTTTCCTGCTCATATCTGACCCTTTGAGCTAACAAGGCTCCCATCCAGTCAGAGAAAGAGTAACCTGAAGCCTTCAAGTGAGATTTTAATTCAATTAGTGTCTTACCAATTTGATATAGCAACCAAGGACCTATGGTGCCTGATTAATATGCAGATACTGAGGCAAAAGAGTGAACAGAATGCCCATTTGGATAAGGCCTGGCAGCAAAGCGTGGCATTGCTATGGAAACCACAGAAGGCCATTAATTAGCTATCAAATAAAATCATTGGGAAATTCTGGACCTTGGCATATCGGCCCCTTTCAAAAGAGGGAGAGCACGAAGAGGTCACTCTCATAGCAAGGCTCCCTTCAGTGATTAAAAGCATAGTTATACCAAAGTCCCCATGTCATAAAGTGGGAGAAATATTGAGAAATTTTGCAATCAGCAGAATACAATAGACAATGGGATCCTCCACACCCATCTGTCCAATTTTTAAGGTAAGGTATCTTACTTAGGTGTCCATTCTGGTGAAATTGTCTTGGCAACTAACATTTTCTCCTTGTGTATGGAAAGAAAGTAAGAAAAATAAGATGGCTCCCACTAGATGGTGTTAAATGATCAAGGGACGAAATCAGAGTCTGTGGGGGAAGAAATGAACATTTAAATGAACAGACACAGATTATATAACTTTAAAATTAATAGGAAAATTTAAAAACATTAAGGCATGAAAAGAGGAAAATAATTATTTGAGGAGCATTACATATAGAAAATTACTAGCAGTTACTAACAAATAAAGTTCCTATAAATATAATTGGGCAAAATTGATCAGCAACAAGAATGAGGCAGTCAGACTACAAGATAAAAATTGAAAAGGAGAAAGAAAAGTTAGAATGCTAGACCCAAATATTGTGGAAAACTGAGGTAGTCCTCTTAGCAACATTCATGCAGCCAACATTAGTTAAGGAAAATGTATTAAGCTTAATGATGCTTAGCAATGATTAGCAAGAAAAATGAAAAGAGTGAAGACACTGTTAGACCTATAGGCATGAGAGGGTCATTAATTTTTTTAAAAAATACTTGAACTTTTATCTAGGAGAAGTTATGCCTAAAATTATTCTACAACTTTCATCACTGACTGATTATAGTTCACTTTTCATTATATTTATGTGAAATGTAATCTGGCACAGACACAAATCAATTCAGAAGCATATAAACTGTTAATTTATATGAACTTATATTCTCTCAGTCTACATGTAGATACATAGATAGATAGAGTACAGAAAATATTTCTACCCTTTCCCACATGTCCCTTTTTCTTTAATCATCAAAGTCTTATATAGGGAGACTTTTTCCAGTTGAGGATCAAAATAAGTCCTTGGGTGGTTACAATGATCTTGGACTAAATGGAGGTCATCTAATAATAAGAGTGACGACAGATCTACCAACTCAAAGACCATCAAAGGAAGATCATTCCAGAGAATGAGTTTCTATCAATACTCTCTCAAACCATTACTCGGCCCCACACTTAACATGTGTTGTGATTCATTCCTCTTCTATTAAACCTAATCCCGAGCATTAGAAAATAAGACATATCTATTTTTCTGACCCCATGGTTTAGAATCCATCCTCCATCTCAATTTTATAAATGAAGAGAAATGCAGAAACTGGAATAAGACACATTCTAGTCAATGAGTATGAAATTGCCTTAAAAGACAAATGAATTTTCAGGAAGTTAGAGATCTCCCTTCAGAAATGTGAAAGCTCCAGACTATCACAATGAAAATGTGTCTTTACAGCTATTCTTGAATAATATTTACAGATCCTTTAATGAGCCCTTTTTGCACATTCTAGAATGCTACAATCATTCAGTAAATACTTCTAATAAGTCTAAAGCATTTATTTTATAAAGTATAAAGATTCAGTTTTCAGAAATGAGCAGTTATACTCAAAGATACCAGGATATTAATCCCATCTGTTATGATTCTGACCTTATGAAAAAACACCTTCTATTTACTAATTCCATTGCCTTGAGTAAGATTTCAATGGAAGAATTTGTGAAAGATGCAAAGTTCAATCCATGACAGTTGCTAGTAAAAGTAAAAAGGCCATTAAAGAGCTTGAAATAAACAAATGAGCTTCATTAATCCTAAATTGTATTGGAGAATGGGAGAACAAGTTGAGTTGTTCTCCCTTGAATATCTTCCTGCTAAAGACCAGTTCTCATCTTCTCCAATTCTATTCTGTTCTGGGAACTTTTTATTTCCCTACTATGTTTCTATATATCCTACATTTGAATTTATTCATCCTATGTTGGACTCTCCTCTAACTTCACTTAGCATGACTCTATGGTACACAATGGAATATTACTCAACCCTAAGAAATGATGAAATCATTAAATTTCCTGCTATGTGGATGGATCTCAAGAGGTGTAAGTTTCTATGTGGCTTCCCAAGGAATGGCTGTGTCTTTCCATCTCTTCATTCTTAATCAAGATCAAACCTTAAACAGAGACAACATTAATCTGATATTACCAAAGGTTTGCTATTCTGCAGAAGCCATAATGTCCTTATAAATGTGAGGTTGACTATTATCAACACTGCCAAAATATTGCTAATTATATAGCAGCAATTGTATAACACAGATACTCATTAATTACTCCCATATTTTGCTAATACTCATAAGGAGGCTTAGCTTTGTATCTGAACCCAACAGTTGCCTTCTATATTTAGACATTTTCAGAATTAAACTTCATATTTTTCATTCCCCACATTGAACCAGTTATGGAACACCCAGTGCTATTTTTGGTTTGTTTGGGGCCACATAGGTCATTATTTAAAGGATTCTCCTGACTCAGGGCTCAGAGACTACTTTTGGCAGTGCTTAGGGGAACATGCAATGCTGGGAACTGAACCTGGAATGCACAGTACATACACGAGCTCTTTGAGTTTTCTCCTGGCCCCTTGAAATCATTCTCAAAAGGAGTAAATGGCAGACAGTGGAGACAGTGACTCCACTAATTCCCCACACAATTTGACTCTGATATTTAATCTCTCTGTGCATTCATTTCTTTTGGAATAAGAAAAAATACTCTTTCCATTTCATCTGAAAAAAGTTCTGCTTTAATATTCTTGAGAATTTATCTATATGTAAGTAATCTAGAACAAATGTTACTGGCGCCCGCTCGAGCAAATTGATGAATAATGGGATTCAAGTGATCAATCTAGAACAGTGACTGACATAAAAAGTCTGCCTGTGCGTTAAATAAACTACATAAATAAGAATAAAATTCAGATAGACAGGTGACTTAACCTTCCTAAGAAAAAACCAAAATCAAGGGAGCTCTCTAGAGTAAGAATTTGGTGTAAGTTTCACCATTAAAACTTCACAACCAGGGGCCGTAGCAATAGCACAGCAAGTAGGGCATTTTTCTTGCACGACTGACCTGTGTTTGATCCCCAACATCCCATACAGTCCCCCGAGCTCTGCCAGGAGTAATTCCTGAGCTCAGAACCAGGAGTAACCCCTGAGCATTGCCAGGTGTCACCCAAAAAAGCAAAAAAAAAAAAAACTTCACAACCAAATAATGTGAGTCTAAGTAAGCAAACTAGCACACTCTGGCTGCACTAACTTGATGTGTGACCAAGCAGGAGTGTCCAGCTTTCATTTATTTTCAATTTCACAAGTATTTGACTTAATAATATGGCATTTTATCACAGCCCAGCTCGCATGGCCACAAGCGGCTGTATTGTTCATCAATAAATGCTGGATTTAGAGGTGACTACAAGAGTATGCCACCCACACGGCAGAGCCTGGCAAGCTACCCGTGTCCTATTTGATATGCCAAGTACCAGTGACAATTATAGACCTCATAACCATGACCTGATGGAATTGTTTGAGGCTCTTTATGTTCCTGGAGCAAGCAGGTGCCCTTGGGTTCTACTTGCATGAGACAGGTCATGTGGAGATGTTACTGGTGCCCGCCCGAGGCGGCCAAGCGGTCTTATAAAGGGAAATAACCTCCTTTGTCACGTAGAGAGCAAATCGATGATGAACGGGAAGACAGTGATACAGTGAATTATGACTTCACTTTGCCTAAGAAGAAACTGAGTCTTATAAAGAGGAAATAACCTCCCTTTGATCACAAGTTAGTAATAAAATTATCTTTTGTTTGTCTCCCAAATAGACTTAGGACTACACCACTCACCACATTGCTTGCCCAGTAACTGTAAATAACTTATCCATTAAAAATATAGGAAGAACCCAGATAGTTAACGAAATATGGCCCCTTTCTGCAATTCCAGAATCAACCACTTTATGAGTAAGAGACAAAGATATGCAATTTGTTAAATGTACCAATTACTGTAATCCCTGAGTTCTGCAGGAATCCAAGCAGAATGGGTGGTTTAGGAACAAATTTTCCATGTGGAACTGAGGATCCGGATCAGAGTCCAAGTGTGTATCTTAAATCCTCGTGCTCTTGGAGAAACATGGTGGCTCAAGATAAGGCTTCCTTCTCTTAGGGAAAAGCGCACTGCTTTGGCCTAATATTACTAATGACTGCACTGCTTTGGCCTAATATTTCTCTATAAAAAGCAATATTAAGGGAAAGGAGCAAGAGGCGAGTAGAACACAAAAATCAGTCTATTCCCTTAGCAATCACATGAAGAAGAGCCTTTTGGATCTTCAGATGTACAGATTCTCTTACTTCTACAGAGAAAATAGAGTTAGAACCAGTTTGATCCACGACTCCTGAATTCTGATCTTAGGAGACTGAGCAATAAACATCACAGCAGGTCTGAAACTTGCCTTGCACAGAGCCCACCTGGGTTTGCTCTCTGGCATCCCATATGATCCACAAATAAGTCCATAATGGCTATTCTTAGCTGTACCAAGAAACATTTTAGAGTCAAGAAAGCTTCATTGACAGAAATGCAGAATGCAGAAACTATACTGCCAGTCATGGCCCTTGAAACAGAGTCAGGAGTAAGTCCTGAGTACCTTGAGATCTTCCCTCCCCAAAAAGTTAAAAAAAGTTAGTTTTTACAGGGGCCAGAGAGATAGTAGAGCAGGTAAGGTGCATGTGGCTAACCCTGGTTTGATTCCATATGGTGCCCTTAGTACCTCCAGTAGTAATTCCTGAGTGCAGAGACAGGAGTAATCCATAAGCATGGTTGGGAGTGGCCTGAAAACTTTTTTTAGAAAAACAAGCAACAACACTTTCATCTCAGGTCTATCTAGAATAGACCTCATCAGTATCACTTGTATCACTTGTCTTCCTGTTGTTTATCAATTTGCTCAAGCAGGAACCAGTAACATCTCCATATGTCCTGTCACATGCTAGTGTGGCACAAGGGCAACTGCTAGCTCCAGGAACATGAGGAGCCTCAAACCATTCCTTCAGGTCATAGGAATGAGGTCTATAATGGTTACTGGTTTTTGGCCTATCAAATAAAACATGGATAGCTTTCCAGGCTCTGCCGTGCAGGTGGGATACTCTTGTAGTAGCCTCTCATCTAGTGCATGTATTGATGAACTAAATGGCCACAAAGTGGCCACACAAAACAGGAAAAGATCAGCTTTTCTGCTGGGTGGAGCTCTGACAAGCTGGGGAGTCTGGAAACTGAAAATGACAGCCCCCCTCATGGTGTGGGGGCCCCTCTGGCTTCTTGCGAGGCTCTGCTGGGATGGCGGGCCAGGGCTAGAACCTGCCTTCCCTCCTGGGCACCTCATGATCATCATCATTGGACCTCAGCAGTGGACGATCTCATCATCAGACCTCATCAGTGGATGATCTTTGAAATAAACGGACTGAGGGATGGTGACTTTTATAGACGGTTGGTTTCTGTGACTATCTCCTCATTGTTCCATCATCTTACTGCTCTGACCCTACTTCCTCAAACGGTTTGCAAGTTCCCACTCCCATAAGTCCCAGAATGACCATTCTTAGCTGTAACAGGCAACATTTTTTACAGTGTCAATAAAAGTTCATTGACAGAAACGCAGAAGCTATATTGGATTAAAAGATGTTATACAACAAAAGCAACCCAAAAATCCACCATTCTTTCTACATGTATATTCACAAGCTGTATCTATGAAACGGGACAGACAGATACATGTTTCACATTTCTGCCTTGCAAAGTCAGCCAGGTCGTAGGATATGGATTCAGTAGACATGCCCAAGGGAGAAGACACAAAAAGAGACTTTGATGTGCCACATATTTATCTCCTAAGTAATTCAGCCCACACAAAAACCTGAAAATTATTATTTTCATGATACAGATGAGGAAACTAGGAGTATCTAAAACATCAGACAACTTCAGTTCAGTTTTGTGGTTTAATTAAGCACAAAATTCAGCTGCAGGACCAGAGCAATAGTGCAGTAGGTAGAGCACTTGCCAGTGTGCAGTCAACCCGGTTTTGATTACTGGTACCCCAAATCATCCCCAAGCTTACCAAGAGTCATCCCTAAGTGCCGTGCCAGGAATTAGGCCTGATCATTGCTGGGTGTGGCCCCAAAACAAAACAACATCAACAAAGTTAAGTTGTAAAATGGTGCTAAATAATATGGGATCTAGGATCCAAAGAATTGCAATTCCTAGTTTCTTTTACAAACACTGGGATCTCAAAGAGTTACTTAACATTTATGCACCTCAGCACCCTCATTTATCAGGGGAGAAAAGTAGTTAGAAAAGTAGGTAAGAAGACTCCTTGGAACATAGTAAGTATTCCAAAAAAATGAGCTATTTTTATTACTTTCTTCTCATTATGACTCGACTAGGACTTGAAATCATAGCACTCTGTCAGACCCCTTATCTTCCTGGTTGTCTGTATGACCCTTTGCTAATCATTTCTAGCATGAAAACAAAGTAGAGGCATTAGACAAAACTCTGTCTTCAAAAAGTTCACAGTGGCACCACAGGCATTTAAAACTCCTTATCAGGCTAAGGTACAAGTAGAGGACATACATATCGTTTCTAGGAGATGGAAATGGCATAAGCAGATTGAAAGGGTGAGCTTGTAAGAGAAGTAATGAAGAAGTTCCTGTTGATGTTGTCCTGGTTCCTGCTCTGTCAAAGCCTGGTACAGCCTCACCTCATTTCCAGGCAAGCAGCCAGGTTGCTTAGCAACCAGCCCAGCAAGGCAGAGCAGAGTGAGCACTGGGCTGCTAGGTGCATTAAGGGTGAGACTGCAGAGTTCTGAATAGGACCAGACTTTTTGCATAAAACTCCACCCTCATTACACAGAACACCTGCAAATTGGAAGCTGGAAGCATTAGGAAGGAGATTCATCTGCAAAGTTCGTTTTGAGCAGAAGGTCAAACACAGCAGAGACTTGATGTGCTAAGAAAGGTTTTGCAAGTCAAAGACTTGGGGAGTCAGCATCTCTGGTTGTTGAAATAACTCTTGAGGACAGCAGGACACACCCGTTTTCCAGTTCATATAAACTTCCTCATCCAATAGCTGCAACTACTTGATTACCACCTACAAATTCAATCTCAGAGAAAGATCTGGAGAAAATAGTGCCTGTTGGTTGAAATTGAAGGTGCTAAGAGTTCAACAGTATATTCATTCGTTCAACATATGATTTTTGAAGCCTGTACAATTTAGACAGGAAGACATACATTACTTTTTTAAAGTGTAATTCATGTTTAGAAGGGCGATATATAAGATGCTAGGGAGTTTTCAGGAAAGAAGCTTAACCTAGACTGGGAAAGTGGAATGCCATGAAAATGCCCAGAAGATCTAATGTTTGATAAAAAATTTTTAAATAACAAGTCGGAGTTGGATAAAGAGAGAAAAATGAATCATAAGGGGCAAATCGTCCCATTTAGCTGCACATATGAGAATGGGGAGAAAGAAAAATGTGCAGAAAAAGAGAAGAGGAAAGAGTGAGAAAGGAAGAAAGGGAAAGAGAAGAAAGTGGAGGGAGAGTGGCTGGAGAAGAGAAGAGTGAGGGAAGGGAGGTAGAGTTACTAGATATAGAAAGGAGAGGAGGCAGAGAATAAGAGTATTAATTAATTACATATAATATAATGCTAATAATATAATTATATGTCTAATTGTGATATATAATTATATGATGAGGGTTTTTGCATCTCTCAAGGGGATTCTGGATTTTATCCTAAAAGCATCTGGCAACCATTAAAGAATTTCTAGCATGGCTACATGATATCAAATGTACTAGCATCATTTAGCCTTGCCGCTATCAAATTCCAAGGCCCTGTGTTTGTAATTGGGTCCCTGGGATAGTCTTTCTAACTAATTGCTTGGTCTCAGCCTCATTCCCTGAATTAAGGTGACCCTGCAAATTTGATTCATCAGCAATCCATTCCCTCAACATATTCAGTGTGCTCTTGAATCCAAACCCTGGTATGCATCTACTTGTCTCCATTTACCTTTACTATATCATTCTTCTGATTTAATTAATGTCAGTAGAACTCAGAAGATGTCAGTCCTGTCAGCATCAGGACCATTCCTGATGCTGGTGCTTCTCCATCACCCTCAATTATTTCTTCCTTATGTTCATACCTGGTAAAGCCCACCAAGTTGTTATCATGTAGCAGCTATGCCAGAAGCAATGACTTGCTCAAGAGCTGTTGAGCAAGAAGCAAGAACTCACTTCAGACTCTCACACCGGCCTGTCTCCGCCTCAGGTATTCTCCCTGGGGTGTGCAGCCACTCATGTGGCCACTTATTAATACGAATACTAGGAAATTCAACACCAAGGGAAGGTAATACCCTCAAGAAAAAGAAACAGTACACTAGAAGAATCTATCCCTGAATACCGCAACACCATGGGGAAACAACGCAGATCCCCAGTTCGAAGAACAACTGAAGAAATCAACCCTGAAGATGCAAAAAATAATGCAGATGTGCATAATCTCTCTGACAATGAATTTAGAGAAGAAATTGGTAGGATGCTTAAGGAACTCAATGAAAAAATGGAGCATATGTCCAATAAAATACAGGAGAACATAAACGAAGCAGTTGAAAGGGCAGTCAATAAATTACAGGAGGAAATGAGAGCAAAAATGAGAACCATGCAAATAGAAATATCACCTCTTAAAAACTCAGTAGATGAAATGAAAAAGCGCAATAGGGGCTCTCAACAGTAGGATGACAGCAGCGGAAGAGAGAATCAGTGAGACTGAAGATGAGCTGCAGAAAGCACTCAGAGAACTACATAAGATGGGAAAAGACCAGAAAATGGATCAGAAACAGAACAGAGAACAATGGGATGAAGCTAGGCGGAACAACATAAGAATTATCAGAGTCCCAGAGGGACAGGAAAGTAACCCCAAGGAAATTAAAACAGTTAAAAACATCCTGGCTGAAAAGTTCCCCGAGTTAAAGGATGAAGGCATCCAGATCCAAGAAGCCCCGAAGCATACCAGCAAGAAGAGACCCCAATAGAAAGACCCCAAGACACATCCTAGTCAAAGTAATGGATGGCATAGACAGAGACATAATTCTTCAGGCAGCAAGATCAAAGAAGGAAATTGTATACACAGGAGCAACCATTCAACTTTCAGCAGCCTTCTCAGAAGACACCCTCCAAACCTGTAGGCAGAGGTGGGATATAGTAAAAAAACTTAATGAAATGAATGCCTCAGCAAGAATTCTTTATCCAGCTAAACTCTCAGATTTGAAGGACAGATATGCAACTTCTTGGATAAACAACAGCTTAGGAACTTTGTAAAATCAAAACCAACCTTAAAAGAAGGACTGAAAGATCTACTATAAGATGAGACATAACCCAAAAGAACAAACAATCTATATAGAAAGATGGCACAAAATCCCATGACAATAATCTTTCTCAATTTCAATGGTCTAAATGCACCAAATAAGACACACAGAGTGGCAAAAGGCATATGAATGGCCAAAAGGCATATGAAAAAGTGCTCTTCATCTTTAATCATCAGGGAGATGCAAATCAAAACAACAATGAGGTACCATCTCACACCACAGAGACTGGCACACATCCAAAACAGCAAGAACAACCGGTGCTGGTGTGGATGTGGGGAAAAAGGACTCTCATCCACTGTTGGTGGTAGTGCCGACTGGTCCAGCCCTTTTGGAAAACAATTTGGGCATTCCTCCGAAAACTAGACATTGAGCTCCCATTTGATCCAGCAATAGCACTCCTGGGAATATACCCGAGAGACTGAAAATCACATAGCAGAAACACTATCTGTACTTCTTTATTCATCTCTGCACTATTCACTATAGCTAGAATCTGGAAACAACCGAAATGCCCGAGAACAGAGGACTGGCTAAAGAAACTGCGCTTCATCTACACTATGGAATACTATGCAGCTGTCAGAAAAGATGAAATTATGAAATTTACCTGCAAATGGATGGACATGGAGACTATCATGCTGAGTGAAATTAGTCAGAAGGAAAAGGACAGATATAGAATGAATGCATTCATTAATAGAATATAAATAGTTACCAGTGTTTTACTAAATGTGTGAAATGGTAATGGCAGATTAAAACTCACAATTGAATATACACAAAGAGACTTAAGTGATAAACTCTAAATATCTGCAGGGCTAGCCACAATGTGTAAAAGAGGGAGAGAGATGCAGAGACAGAGAGAGAGAGAGACAGAGAGAGAAAGAGAGGAAACAGGGGTACCTGCTGTTGAGGCAGCCTGGGGGGTAGGTGGGAGGGGGTGTGGTACATTGGTGGTGGAAATGGGGCACTGGTGGAGGGATGGGTGCTGGAATACTGTATTACCAAGAACCAATTGTGAACACCTTTGTAATTGTATGTCTCATGGTGGTATAATAAAAAATTTAAAAAATAGAGAACTCACTTCAAAGTTCTTATTTATTGTCAAGCTATGGCTGACCTGGTGATGATGAATGAAATCCATTGTAATACACCTGCCTCCTGCCTTCCCCAGTACAATTCTATACTGGTTAGGGCCAGAACTCTGAAATCAACTTCCCTTTAGGATGAACGCTAACTAATACCTAGACTTTGCTGTGGGATCTTTTGATGTGATTTATCCATCTCTTTGGCCTGGCCAAATCCTCGGTGAAGATATCAGCATCCTCCTTATGGAATTGGACTGAAGTTGAAAGAGACTGTGGAGAAAATATCACTGTATCATGGTCTTCCCGTTCATCATCGATTTGCTCGAGCGGGCACCAGTAACATCTCCATATGTCCTGTCTCATGCTAGTAGAGCCCAAGGGCATCTGCTCGCTCCAGGAACATAAAGAGCCTCAAACCATTCCATCAGGTTATGGGAATGAGGTCTATAATTGTTACTGGTATTTGGCATATCAAATACGACATGGGTAGCTTGCCAGGCTCCTGTTGGGAGAAAGAATACCTACAGTAAACTTTTCTCATAGCAGAAGGAAGCTAAATATTCATTCTGCTTACATTTCTGATTTTGATCCTTGCAGTCACTTCATGAAATTGGAGGATTAGAGGGACTTTTGGTAAAGGCACCAGGTATAACCCACGTTAATGTTGTTTGAAGTTATTTTCATTAATGAAGCCATTCTTATTGAGAAAGTGTTTCTTACTGTCTAGAATCACAAATGTATGAGAAATAATCACCCATCACCGTTCTCTTCTCTGTATAGTAAAACCTCTCATGCTCAAAATATAACACCAGGTCACTAAGGGTTTTCCCAATCTTTGGCAAATGCCAGCAGCACCCTTGGTTTCGAGGCTACTCTGTGAATATCTCAATCTGGAGAGTTTAAAAGAAAAAAAAATCTTGAGCTATTGTAGAGACTGATTATTGTTGTTATCTGGGGAATTATTTCCCTTAAAATTTGTGTATTGAAGTCCTCAGAATGTATTTGGAGATCGGATCTTTAAAGGAATAATAAAGTTAAAATGAGAATCTTAAGTAGATTGTGTTAGGACAAAATCTGACAGGTGCCCTTATGAAGATAAGTTTGGACACACAGAAAGACAATTACACAGCACAAGACATGTGCACAGATAAGGAATAATGAATGAAAGAATTGCCATCAGTAAGCAAGGACAGAGGTTCTAGAGAAAAACTAATAAACTGACACTTTGACTTTGGACTTCTAACCTCTGGGTATTTCAAGAAATTTTATTTCTGTGGCTATAGTTACTAAGTCTATGGCATTTAGTTATATAATCTGGCAAACTAATAATGTGTCCATTATAGCATTAGGTTACATTCTTATAGATCTGAGTGAACCAGGCAGATGCTTGACGTAGAAGAGAAGATTGGCTTTTTGGGAAATTCTGTAGGAATTCAGATTTCTTGTGAATTAAGACAGAATTCTGCTTTATCCCATGGCTCTATGATATCCCTGCTGGCTTAGAGTAATGGAAAGTGGGCATGTGAAATATTTGCCTGCCCTTGAGGGAGGAAATTCAGATCACCTTTAACTGAACCAAAAGCCTTCTAATGACTTTAGTAAGATTTTCTTCTGGAGAAACATACAGAATTCCTCTAGTGCATCTACAAATGAAAGTTACAATAAAATGGTCAGTAGAGTCCAAAGATCGGGCCTTTCCTCATGTGCTGGAACCATGAAGTATGCATTTAGGATCAATTTAGTTCTCTAAGAGAACACTGGAGGGAATTTCATTATCACAATTATTTTGCTAAGCAGGCAGGTAACAGCTAAAAGCAAGTAATGCAGCTTAAAAAGAGATAAATAACATTTCCTGAATCTTGTGCTATGGAAAAACTAATATCAAATGTGTTTTGAGTATATGTAGCTAGCTTGCTCTCTCTGTAGGATAATCATGATGCCATCGGGTCAGTAAGAGCATAGCTATCTTGATGACTGTTATATCTTGTCAAAGAATGTTGGGTTCCCCACCAAATCCGGGAGCAGGGACAGGGATACCTTCTGCCCTAATGGACAGGTGGCCAGTGGACAGAAAAAGATGCACAAATCCAGCAAAGTATCAAAAGGCTTTACTCTCACAGGTTCTGGTACACCATCCAATAACAGGAAAACCCCAGACTTTAGGTTCCTATCTGGGGCCTGGCCACATGTAGGTTTAGAATCCCAGGTCAAGATGGCTGCTACCACGCACTAAAGCCCAACAAGGAAGAGAATGGAGAGAAGGAGAGAGGAGACAGAGGGCAAAGAGGAGCCAAAATGGCCAAAAAGCCCTCTCTCCTTTTTCCTAGCTTATTTTATAGATAGAATCCTGCCAAAATCTTTCAGCCCAGCCCATCATGGGCTGGGCTATCTAGAGAGGAAGCCAAATAAAAGACCATTTTGGAATGCAGATCTTCAGGTGGGCCCTTTGGCTCAGCTTCACAAATGCCAGAGCTGACTCCTTGAGATACAATCTCCCTAGCAGAGCATCTCTGAACTAGAAAGAAGTACAGAATGTAATTTGTAGAGAATGGCATTAATACTTCTTTCCAAGAATATATAGCCAGCTGATTCCAGACTCTAGATCCCACTAAGGGCCAAAATCCTTCAGAATTTGGTATTATCTTTAGAATCAGAGACATGTCAGTTTTCCCAGAGGTACACTGGCATGTCTCTTTGAACTAGGAGGGCTTATTACATTATGGTTAATCCAATATGGCCAAGTACTCTTGGAATATCTACCTGTCTGTCCCTCATGGGGACTCATTAGGATAGGAAGAGTATTGAACTAGAGCAATATTAATAATAAGGATATTTTTTGCCATATAAAATTATAAAATCAATCCAATTCTGCCCAAGCTCCCACATTGTCTGCCCCAGAGATTCCCTAAAGTCAGTGACAAGCTCTTACCATAAACTAAATGTAGCAGGAAACTTGAACTCAGTAGAGTGTGTCACCTAACAGTATCTCATCTCAGGTACTAGCAGAATGCTTGGCATCAGATACATGCTCAACTGTCGAATGGGGGAAAAGAAGAGTACTCATGTGTTATTGCCTTTATCTAAGCTGTACACAGAGTGGTAAAACATACTCAACAAGGTTGCATAGTGACCTTCAGTCAGTGCCAGACAAAAAGTGCCTGAGTCAATTTGAACTTCTGTAACAAAATACCTTAGAGTGGTGACAAATAATATTTTTTCCCCTTACAGTTCTAGAGACTGAGAAATTCAATATCAAGTAAGTTAAATAAGTGTAAGTGAGCCAGCACTCAGGTCCTGGTGAGGGCAGATTCTTCTTCTCGTTGAAACCCTGTAGAGGAGGAGGAAAAATCTCCCTTTCACCACTACCACATCTCTGTGTCCTTCGCTGACTAGTCAGGCAATCAAATTCACAACAAAGAGATTAGTAGGAGAAAAGAGCAAGTTTAATTGAATATATAGAGAGGAACCACATAACTATAAATTCTAGAGTAAATAGAACAATTCTAGGCTTTTTCCTAAGTTAAGAAATGGGGTGAGACTGAAGACTTCAAAGAGAGAAAGAGAGAGAGGGGGAAAGACAGAGAGAGAGAGAGAGAGAGAGAGAGAGAGAGAGAGGAAGATGACTCATATGACAGAGCACCAGATGCTGTGTAGATGTTTTCCCTGCCATATAGACAGGCTTCACAGATTCAAAGAAAAGTTATTTCTGGAGATATGCCTAAAAATGTATAATGTCCCCAATTTTAAATTTTCTGAAAAATTGGGATAATATAAAAATTTTTCTCTTGTAGCCTGGAGGACTTTGATAAAATTAGTTTTAAATAATCTATATGTCAATGTGATATCTTTTAGAAAGGTAGGTTCTGTAGTTTGGGGAAACTTTCTTTCAATATTAATCCCATGTAAGAGGTTTCAGAGACCTCATATAAATGTAATTGCTTCCCAAATTTTACTTCTGATAACTATTGCCTTGAGTTAGAAGTTATCTAGCCAGGAAGGAATTTTAGGGGATTGTAAACTTTCAGTCTACAACCCAAGAAAAACATCAAAGCTTTTGACTTTTGTCATAGTACTTAATTCAAAGTCTTTGTTGATATTATCAGCCTTTCTCAAAATCATCTGATTCAGGTCCTTCCTTGACCAGGTCAATGGACAGGCAGAGTGATCTAGCATAACAAAGCCTTTCACTTCTTTTCCTATCTGAAGAGAATTTTCCACTTTCTCTGATGAAGTTGGCAGCATCAATCTAGATGTTCACTAAAGATGCTGACCTAAATCTGTCATGTTGCAAGGAATCCTTTGTAGCAGCTGGGATTTGCTACCATGTAATGACTTTATTGCAGGTGGAATTATCTAATAAGCTGATAAAAAATAAGTTTTAAAAGTCTTCATATGTGTTTTTCAAGCATCTGATAAGAAGCAGAGTGATTGGAGCGCCAAATCTGAGTGAAAAAAAATCAAGATTGCTGTTGTATTAGAAGATTCTTATAGGTGGTTGTTGGAACATTTTTGATAGCTGACAGAAAAAAAGGTTTGGCATGATGATATCTTTAGTCAATTTTTTTTGTCAAGCCTTTTTGATTTCTTTTGCTATCAGGTCAGTAATGAGGAGCAAAGTTGTAGGTAAGAAGTCTGGAAACAACCTGAATGCCCAAGAACAGAAGACTAGATAAAGAAACTATGGTATATTTACACAATGGAGTACTATACAGCTGTAAGGAAAAATGAAGTGATGAAATTTGCCTACAAATGGACAGATATGGAGATTATCATGCTTAGTGAAATCAGTCAGAAGGAAAAGTACAGATATAGAATGACTGCATTCATCTGTGGGTTATAAATATGTATCAGTGTTCTACTAATTTTTAGAAATGTCAATGCCAGACTAGAATTGAATGTAGGAAAAGTTATTTACATGATAACCCCTAAATGTATGTATGGCAAGCCACACTGTGGGAGAGAAAGGGAGAGAGAGAGAGAGAAATGGGAGAGAGAGAGAGATAGAGAGTGTGAGAGAGAGAAGAGGTAAAATGCCTGCTATAGAGAGAGGCTGGGGGGGGGGAGGAGAGGAGGGAATCAGGGGACATTGGTGGTGGGGAATGTACACTGGTGGAGGAATGGGTGCTGCAACATTATATGACTAAAACCCAATCAATCATGAACAGCTTTGTAAATGTCTATCTAACAGTGATATAATTAAAAAAAATAAAGTGGCAGAAAAATTGAGAAGTGGACTTATCAAGACTAGATTGACTTCTGTCTGTGCTTCATGAGGTAAGTTTATCTTACTGTTGAGATGGGAGAGGTGTATGTGGGGAATGAGCCCCACATTCCTGCACAGAATTGCTTTTTTGCTTTATTCCAGTAGGTCTCTTCCAAATTGCTCTGGTCTACATTTCTCTGCATATAGAAAAACTAATCTGGGTGTTGTTACAGGGAAAAGCCTTAGGCTCTAGATTGTTCTTTCATATTCTTATCAAGACCTTTAGGTTCTCTGAAGCTTCTCTTCTGAGGAGCTCCACCCTTCACTTGGTGATGCTGTAGCTTCTCCATCTTCAAAGAGTTCAGTATTTGAATCCTAAAAGGCTAAGTTCTTCATGCCTTTGGGCTACTTCAGGCTCAGACTATTTCTTTGCAGTTTTTTTTTATTTCCTGAAAAACTCTTTACCTCTATCTATTTGCCTGTAAAAAGCCCAGTTCACTATTCACTACTTTGAGAGCCAGAAGACCCCAGAGAACAAAGATCCTTCACTCTTCCAAACAACTATTAAAACACCTACTCCACTTTTAGGTATGGAATAAGTTGCTATGTAGGGGGTGGTTGGAACATTTAATTAACAGTGTCCTTATACTTAGAATCAGTGAGCCTGGGAAAGAAAATTTCATGCAATTTGCAGAAGTGACACTACCTGAACTAGAATTCTCAGTGGTCCCAAGACCATAACATCTCCTCTGACGCTATTCTACTTTAGCTTTGTGGTAAACACTGTGCTTGTTACTGTGGACTTCCAATTCCCAGGGCCTCAGTGGTATAAAGCACTGCAGATGTTTAAAATGCAAAGAGCCCTATGTAACCTTCTATGAACTTAATTAACACCACCTATTTACGGAAAACAACTGCCCTCCCTTCAGGCACAGAGCTATTTCCCAAAGCCCAAGCCTGATTCTTAAGCATAAGTCTTAAATGTGCTCCTATTGCTTTACATTATATAAGAATGCAACCAGAAATTAAGACCTGGATATGTCAACCACTTCAAGCTCTATTTCATCCTTTTACCTTTACAGACTGGAAGAGAAGCTGTTGGAGACACTAGGGCTCTGAGTCTCGGTTTCCTTCCTTCATTTGTTCATCAAATTTATTCCAAGGAACTATCAGGTATATGTCAGGTACTGTTCTGTTTTTGAGGCTATGGATGCAACTGAGTCTCTACCTCAGTCTCTTGCTCTCAGGTTTAGGAAACGGGACATGCTCACACATAATGCAAAAGTACCTCCAGAATGTTGCTGATGCCTCAGTAAAGTTGAGAGCAAGAGAGGTAGACTAGAGCAGAGAGTGTTTCCCTCTCTTTCTCGACTCACTCTGCTATCCACACCTTGGGAAATTCCTGTTTGGGTCAAGACTGGGAAAGTGAGCTAGGAGAACTTACATGACAGTGACATTCATATCAATACAGGCCCCCAAAACAGCCATCAAGCTCTGCCTGAACTCCACTTGTTCTATTTGGTGTGGAAGATGACCCCTGCCATCCAGTTTCTTGGGAAGCCAAAGACTTCTTGGGGTGGACAATTTTCAGGAAAGAAAAGTCAGACCTAAATCTGCCACAGGGGGCCAGAGCGATAGCCCAGCAGGTAGGGCGTTTGCCTTGCACACGGCTGGCCCATGCTGGCCCAGGTTCGATCTCCGCATCCCATATGGTCCCGCAAGCACCGCCAGGAGTAATTCCTGAGTGCAGAGCCAGGAGAAACCCTGAGCATTGCCACGTGTGACACAAAAAGCAATAAACAAATAAGTAAGTAAGTAAGTAAATAAATAAATGAAAAAAAATAAATAAATAAACAAATAAATAAATAAGTAAATCAAAAAATGCCAGGGCATTCTGGGTCTGCAGCCATTTCTTCACAGAAAAGCATTTCAGTATACGGAGAAATAGTACATCAAGAGAGTTTTTATTGCACAAAATTTACTTAATAAAATGTAAGGGGAAGGAAAGAGAGGAAATATGTGTTCAAAGGAGACAAGGGCTTCTTCAGTGTGGAAAAAGTCTAGGGTGGGTGTTAGGGGAAGGTTTTAGACAATTCCCCAAGTGGATTTTTCCTGGAGTTCTCTGAATACATAGAAGTTAATACGAGGAAGACCCATTCAGTGAAAGCTAATACAGGGAAAGCCTTGTACTCTTTATTTTCTTGTCATAATCTCATAGATTCTTCTATAGATTCTTTTCTGAAGGGTCCCAAATCTCTAGATGAAGCCTTAATTTTCTGCTTCTGGGTTGTGCCTCAGTTTCTCCTCTCCATTGAGCTTAGGATTTGCAACTCAAATTGTTGTGACCTCCATGCCATGGAGATACTTCAGGGCCAGGATATTTGGTACTTTCATGAGCTTTAGGCATACAGTATTTCAACAATGACCCCTTTGCCAGGGTCTATTTTCCTCTACCAATACCTTCGTCCTAATCCCATTTGCTTCTGAGGCTCTTTTAAACAGATATACATATATGTTATATATACATATATGTATGCACATCACTTGTCACTTGTATCACCTGTCTTCCTGTTATTCATTGATTTGCTTGAGCAGACACCAGTAACATCTCCATTTGTCCCTGTTTTGTGCTAGTATAGCCCAAGGGTCACTACTCGCTCTGGGAACATGAAGAGCTTCAAACCATTTGTTCAAGTCATGGGAATGAGGTCTATTTTATTATTACTGTTTTGGCATATCAAGTATGACATGGGTAGTTTGCCAGGCTCTGCCATGTGGGTGCTCTCATTTTTTGCACTTACTGATGTACCACACTACTGTGAAGTGGCCACGTGCAATGGAGAGCCAGTAGCAGCTCTATCTGTGTCTGTGAAATAGGCTTCTCTCTAGGATGGGGTATATTTGTGTGTGTGTGTGTATGTGTGTGTATGTGTGTGTTTGTGTGTAAAATATATGTATACACATCTATTTCTATATATAAAGTTTATATATACAGGATATTTTACACTCTAGTTTTGGAAACATCTCTTCCTTAAGGTTGAATGTTTTCCTGCACCATAGATATTGCTCTCTCAGGTTGCATGTTTCAGACTGTACTAGTTCTCATGTTCTTTATTTACATTATCTTTGAATATTCATGATCCCCCTGCCCCTCGAGGTGTTGCAGGTGTGGTGGTGATGCCCTGCTGTGTCGGCAGGTGCCACACAGGATACAGGTTTGTCTACACCCAGGGCTCTGCCCCTGTGGGCCCTGGATGGTTGATGGTCTGACACAGAAAAAGACTGGGCCCCCTGAGATGAAACCAGAGCCATGGCAGAACCTGGCAAGCTACCCGTGATCTATTCAATATGCCAAAAAAGTAACAATAATGGACCTTATTCCCAACAAATGGAGATGCTACTGGAGCCTGATCAAGCAAATCAATGAACAATGGGAAGACAAGTGATACAAGTGATTCATTATTCTGCCATTATGTGTTTTATATCCTGCATGTGAGAGAGATCATTTTGTACTGGTCTCTCTCCCTCTGACTAACTTCATTGATCATGATACTCTCTGGGTTCCTCCAAATGGAAATACAAATGGCCCAAAGGCATTAGAAAAAATGCCCTGCATCACTAAAATCAGGGAAATACCAATCAAACCAACAATGATACATCATCTCACACACAGACACTGGCACACAACAAAAAGAACAAGAACAACTGGTGCTTGGATGGATGAGGGAAGAAAGGGACTCTCATCCACGTCTGGTGGGAATTCCAGCTGGCCCAGCATTTCTAAAAACAATATGGGCATTCCAAAAATAAATCTAGGAATTGTGCTTCCACTTTACCAGGAATTCCATTTTGGAATATACCTCAATGGCATTAGAACAAAATGGATATGAGACATTCCCCCAACCTTCTGTTCCTTGCAGCATTATCCACAATAGCAAAAATCAAAAAACAGCCCTAGCATTCAAGTATAGATGACAGGATAAAGAAACTATGGTACAACTACACAGTGAAGTGTTGCTAGTCAAAAAAAAAAAAGATAGCTAGGAAATCTCTTTTCAAGTTGTATTATATCCCCAAAGTCCTTAAACTAGACCCCTGTCTGTATGCAATAAGAGCAACAAAGGACAAATTTGCAGAAAAACATGAACTTCCAACTTTCTTTGAGCTCCTCTTACCTCTACAGTCTTTATTAGACTCTTTTTACTTCACTATATTATTTCCAATAGCTTCTGCTTATTTGACTATGGTCCCAATAATATGGTCTCCACCAACAGGATGGTTCAGTTCAACTGTTCCAGTAAATCTGGTCTGGGGTTCCTTGTGTACAGAATTAAGTATTCTCATCTGGATTGGGCTAGCCGACTGCTTTAGCATCTTTGCCTGCAAGCTTCTTGCTGACGAATCCCAGATTGCACTTTCAGAGCCTAGAGTCTTTCTATAGCAAACTTGTGCCCTAGAATTGCTTATCCTAGCTGAAACAGGATCTACTCTTCTTCTGGTTGTGGGGCCAGATTTAAAACCTTAATGGTTTCTCATTGATTTCGAACTGTATGCTTAGAATTGGAGCTCTGCAGTTGCATATTTTAATTGTTACCATTTTGTTTTTGCATCCCCAGGTGATTTTATCTGGAGGAACACATGCTTGAAGAAGCAGAATTAAATACAGGATATCGCATTAATTCAGACTCCTCTAATTCAGGCTGGACTGAAACGTAACTTTACCTTATCAGGAAGTGAAAAGATTTCCTAAATAAATGAATGTTGGAAATACAGCTGCAAGAAAGAAGGAGGTTTCACCTGTTTAATAATAAGTAGAGTTCTATGGGAACACATTCAAGGATTCCATAAGGGCCATCGACTTGTAAACAATTTCTTTTGTATTAGTTCATTAAAGCTAAAGACTTGTTCTTCTAAGAACAATTTTCTAGTTGGCAAAGATTTCCTTCAGTTTGCTAATCTGTGGAGTTAAAAACAATGGGACTATCCATCTTTGAACTACTAAATCCTCTTGCTTCTATGTCCTAATTATATTAAGTGTATATTGTGCTTGCATATAAATATGTGTGTGAATGAAAACATAATAGGAACATCTTGAAATGGCATGTTTATATTTGGAAGGACTAAAGATGATTTTAATTTTCTATCTAATATTTTGTTCTGTGTAACAAACTTATTTTTATTCTATACCAAAATTGTAATTAAAACATTTACATTGTTAACATGTTAATCTAATGAAACAGGTCTTTTTCTCAAAAAAAGTTTATATATATGGCACTCATTTGAATTGTAACCATTTTTTTATGAACAGAAGAACTTGGGCATAAAGGAATAAACTCATATGCCCATGACCAGAATTTCTCTTTTTGCCACCACTTGTTTTAAGCAGCATTTCTCTGTTTGGATTAAAATCCACAATTGGTCGGGTTAGTCATTTCTTTTACTTCCACTGTAACTTTCTTTTGTTTGTTTGTTTGATTTTGGGCCATACACAGTGGTATTCAGGGGTTACTCTTGGCTCTGCAAATGGGAATCACTCCTGGAAGTGCTTAGACGGGACCATATGAAATGCCGAGAATTGAACCGGGGCCAGCTGCAATGCAAGACAAGAGCCTTACCTGCTGCTAAAGTCCCTGTACTCTAACTTTCAAAAACTCAGGTCTGACACGAGGGCCTGGAGACACAGTACAGTAGGCAGGGCACTTGCTTTGCATGTGGCCAATCTGGGTTTTGGTCCCTGCACTGCAGATGTACCCCTGAGCCCATGTGGCTCAAAGAAGAAGAAGAAGAAGAAGAAGAAGAAGAAGAAGAAGAAGAAGAAGAAGAAGAAGAGAAAGAAGAAGAAGAAAAAGAAGAAGAAGAAGAAGAAGAAGAAGAAGAAGAAGAAGAAGAAGAAGAAGAAGAAGAAGAGAAGAAGAGAGAAGAAGAAGAAGAAGAAGAAGAAGAAGAAGAAGAAGAAGAAGAAGAAGAAGAAGAGAAGAGAAGAAGAGAAGAAGAGGAGAAGAAGAAGAAGAAGAAGAACAACAACAACAACAACAACAACAACAACAACAACAAAACCCTGAAAACCAAAATGAGGTCAGATTGCTTTGTCTTGTTTTTTGTTTGGGGTGGGGATGGGCGGTGTGTTACACTCACCTGTACTCAGGGCTTTACTCCTGATTCTGTGCCCTGGCAGGGCTTGGGGGACCGTGTTTGGTACTAGGGATATCGAACCTGTCTTGGCTGCATGCGAGATAAGTGCTTGACTCACTAATATTTCTCTGGTTCATAAGGTTCATATTTCAACACTGATAGAATAAGGACTTGATGAACTTACGAAGCTTGATCTCATTGTACTAACCACCCTTTCTTAATGCCATAAAATGTTTATTTTATTTCATAATTGAAAGTGTATTGAGTAGTTATTCTTGGAACTTCCTCTTTAGCTAGTTATTGTATAATAAATAACTAGAGGAGACAGGGTAAACTAGTCAGGGTAAGATTAAGGAATTGCCCTGAGAGTAGAATGTGAGAATGAAATGTCAGGATACTAAGCCAGATATCACAATATGTTCTATTCCCTAGCTAGCAATAAAAGTAAACTCTGAAGTAAAGAGTCAGTTGTATGTGTATACCAGAAAATAGAATCTTATCTAACATGTAGCTAATGACTAATGAGTATTAGCTCAATGAGCAACTGAATGTCTCCATACACAAAGAGAAAGGATGTAACAAATCCCATGAAGTTGATTCAATAGACAGACATACAAAAAAAACCATGCCAAATGCAGCATGTGATAGCTGTGTGTAGAGTGTGATGGCAAATTATTATATTTAAGAAAAAAAGGACTCCTAAAAAGCATTTTTATATCCATATTTTCCTATATAGAGAGGAGAATAAAGCAGAATGACTTTTGTTCTGTTTAAGACAACATTTAATATTCTCAGACAGAGAAGCAGTGTGTATACAAGTCTGCCTTGGTCCAAGGTAAGCTACATGTGAATTAAGAATTTCACAAAAATCCCAATCATTCAAGCAACTAAGGCCATTTCTTTACATGGTATAAAACAGGAAATGTCACTGATGAGCTTTTCTTAAGAACAATAAAAATGGCCTTATAATTCAGTCAATAGGAAGCTAAACAAAAATAGAATGCATAGAAACAGAGGAAACACAGAAGTAAAGCTTTTAGGCACTGACAGTATTTTATTGTGTCACTAAAGTAAAAGAATGGTGAGAAATTTTGTCATGAGGGAAATTTATGCTATAAAGCATAAGAATACATATGAAACTGAAGCTAAGAAAACCAGGAGTGGAATCATGTTGCCGGGAAGAGCCAGAAATGTATGGGCTCTTCCATACATTTGCTCTTTCATAGTTGTTTTCCACTTTGGTGGGAGATTCTTTAATGATCACCTATATTGTTAAATTAAGGAGAACATTTATTCACATTATTGCCATTATTACTAAGTAAAATGTATAGAATTAAGTGTTTTTAACTGTCAAAGTATCATCCAGGTTGTCAGAAGGAAATCCAAGCTATCCACTGAATCACATTGACCAAACTCAAAGCATAGAAAATGAAACGGGCACAAACATATAAAAAGTGAACATAAAGTAAATGATAATTACACACCAAAATCACACCTATGACTTAAGAACCAAGGCAAAATTCATAAATAATTTAAAAAGACCATCATATTAACTCAGAAAATAGCACATAAACAGTAAAAACAAGTACGTTTGAATGATTGTAAAATACTTGTAATATTGTTAAAGAAGCTATTCCAGTGATAAGTTGTGGGCATAAAAGAAGACATTAAAACCCAAGTATAGTCAATGAGACAAAGAAGAATACTTTGTAGAGAGCCAAAAGTAGAGGTGTCATTGCTATGTATTTTTGTCTAATCATTTTACAATGTTGATATTAAGGGGAAAGTTGGGAATTAAAAGTCAAATTAATGTATAAAGGCATCATTAATGGAGTGTTTCAAATGAAATCAAGTAGCATATAAAATGTTTATACTCACAGGAAATGTTTTTTTTTCATTAGAACTAATATTTTTCATCTAGTGAGTTTAGGACCACATTAAAATTGTTGAACAATATATAGGTATATTCCATTGTAAGACAATACTATGGGTTATTTTAAAATAAAGAAAATTCAAATAAAAAATTACAAACTGTCACCTAAATAACATAATAAAATAGATACAATTGATTCTACAGCAGAGGACAGCATATACCCTGTGCCCATAAACTATTTACATGTCTTAAGTTTGCATTTATTTACCACTTGATTACTCGATCACTTGACATTCCATTATTCATCGATTTGCTCAAGTGGGCGCCAGTAACATTTCCATTTGACCCTATCACATGCCAGTGTAGCCCAATGGCATCTGGTTGCTTCAGGAATATAAAGAGCCTCAAACCATTTGTTCAGGGTCTTGAAGAAGTCTAACCATCTTGTAGGTGGGCGGCCACATGATCTTTTGACATCCCATGGGATTCAGTCGGTAACGGCACTAGTCCAGCAGTCGCCTCCAAATCGCATTACATGTCCAACCCATCTGATTTTCGATGGCTTGGCAAACGAGACAGTGTCCCTAGACTTTAATAACCGATCAAAGGTAGATGTTGAAAGATCACAATATGATCAGAATGAGATTGTGAGAACAGAAACAGGATTGGAAGCCACAGTATTTCCTCCCTTTTTTGTTTTTCAGTGACCAGGCATAACCAAGGAATGAAGCACAGTTAAAACTGCTGAATTTGTAAACTATAACAACAATAAAAATGCCTTATTGGTCCTTATGTAGTTGAATTTTAATTATGCTCATAGAACCACTTATAGTCAAGTCAATTAGTGTATAAAAATGTCATTAATGGGTTTTTCAAATGAACTCAGAGGTAATGTATACATATAACTCTATTAAAAAGCATTGAATTAGGTATATCAACTGTTCAACTAAAAATCTTAGAACAAAGGCAAAAAATTGAAATTAATACTAAGGAAAAACAGAAAGCAATTACTTTGTTTTTTTTCATGTCCTTGAATTTTATTTTTTTATTTTTATTTTTGACAGTGATGCAGTGATATATTTATTATTGGTGGTGGGAGGCACACCCAGCAGTGTTCAAGGATTACTCCTGGCTCTGAGAGCTCAGCCTCCTACCAGGGCTTGGGGGACCATATAGAGTGCTGATGATAACCAGGTCAGCCCTGAGAAAGCAATCACTTTGAAAATAGAAAGAGAGTGGTATTCACTTCACTGGTCACTTGTATCACTTGTCTTCCGTTGTTCACCGATTTGCTCAAGTGGGTACCAGTAACATCTCCCTATGTCCTGTCACATGCTAGAGTAGCCCAAGGGCAACTGCTCGTTCTAGGAACATGAAGAGCCTCAAACCATTCCTTTGGGTTATGGGAATGAGGACTATAATTTTACTGGTTTTTGGCATATATATTTGATAGAGAACAGTATTAATAAACAAAAATTAAATGTGATGAGGTGATTCTGGTGGGAAATAAGACTATTAACTGCTTTAAAAAGTCAGCTTCAGTGCTAAGATCACTGCTTTGCTTGTATGAGCTCTGGTACAATCCCTAGAACCAAAAAACTATATTCATAAAAATTAATGGATTAATATGTTGTAAACAAGTAGATTTGCTTTTCTTTAGAGAGAGAAGTGCTGCTCAAGATTAGGTATTAGATAGTAATATTATCTTAATGAATAAAGGAATAAATTCACATGCAGTTATCTCAATAAACATTTAGACTGAAAATTATAAATAAAACGATAAGTATTATTATCTAATACTTAATAAAATACACACCTGATGATTTATTCCATTGCCCTATGTTTTAATTTATTGATTTTCAACAATTTAAGCATTTCAGTAAAATAAGAACTAGGCAAGGAAAATACTGAGTTTACTCTTATTTAATGATGTCTTAGTCATTGCATTTATGAAGAGAAGAAAACAATATATACAAAAAGGAAATGGTGAAAAATTAACATCAATATATCAAATAACTTTTATCATTTAATGCACTGAGAAAATGACTTTAATTATTATAAAATAATTTATAAGATAATTATAATTGCTGATAAAATTCAATAACACTTAAAATTAATTAAATTACATTAATATAAGTTTTATGCAAGGATGTATTTTATTTATAAAAGTAATGATAAAGATTAATTCTCTAGAAATAAACCTAATATGATATATGTAAGTTCTAGATTGAAAATTAAAAGCCCTTCAAAATTTTAAAATCTTAATGACTGTGGACAAGTTCAGTAACTTATAGAGCAAACTCTAAGTCATAAAAGAAAGAATAGGGACAGAGACACAGTATAGGAGTTAATGTTTTTACCTTGCATGAGGCTGACCTTGTTTTGAACCCAGGCACCAAATATAGTTCCCTAAGCAATGTGAAAGCAAATCCTTATACCAGAGCCAGGGGTAGCCTCTCAGCACCACTATAGCCCCTCCCCACAATCAAGTGTCTAAATGACTTAAAAATCATTTATATTAATTTTAGTATTTAATGTAGCCATCCTAAATATTTTAAGATAATGCTTTATTTTGAAGTTGGAACTATAACAGAAATAAAACAGGAAATGAAATTGCATACACAGATACTTTGACAAGAAAAGAGTTATGAGAAACAGCAGCATCAAATATTAAAATGCATTATAAAGATAGACCTATTCCAACTATGCATTACTATAGTTAGAACTGGCTAATACAATAATAAAATATGGAAAAAAGTTCTTCACATAAGTCCAAATGTACGTGGAATGTATTCATTATTATAGTTTCAAAAGTGAGATAGAAACACAGTTTAATAAGTAAGTTTTCTTGGACAGTAGATTGTTCTTCTAGCAGGAACAGAAAAGGAGAATGTTTCCTTTGTACATAAATTTTATTTTAATAAAATAAATTTATTTTATTTTAATAAAATAAATTTTATTTTTCTTCTCAAAAAACACTGCATTGATCAAATAAAGGCAAAGGGTGAAATTATAAACATAAAGGAAAGATGGATAAAACTTGAGGTAAGTGTGTTAAATAATAAGGGCATGAAGGATAATCATGGTTTCAGATATACATAAAATATAAAAGTTAAAGAAATGAACTGGTTAGTGTCACAAATCTCTTAGACTCAGTGACAGCAATGGTGGTTATCAGAGTGGAAGTGAGGGAATGAGTTGAGTTTGTTGGGTGGTGCAAGTGTTATACATCTACGACAAGCATCTAGATGTATAACGCTCTTGAATTCCATAATACTGCAAATCAATGATAACCTTGTTTAAATCTTAAGAATTAGCAAAGCAAAGTTTTTTAGATATTTGATCTAAAAAACACCTACTACCAAAAGTATAGACGCATGTCTATACTACCAAAGTACAGACGTGATATTTTGCATGCCAAGTATGCATGCAAAATACTTCTAGGTGCTATTTAGAATCAAAACTAAAAGTAAGTAAAACATAAGAATTTAAAGCAACATATAGGCTAAATCATGAATTTCTCTTACTATACCAAGAATACTTAACATTTATTAAGAAAAAATTACTACTCAAAGGGAAATGGAAAAGAGCAAAAAAGTTTGTAGATGAATATAAAAATGTTCAGACACACAGAATCAGCAACATATGTAACAGACGGATGACCCAGATGATTGGTAATTAAGGTAAAGCATGTCAAAATTTTCAACAAGCCAGACGACCCCCCCACTCCATGCGGGCCTCCATTTTCCACATCCATACTTCTCTCTTGTCAGAACTCCACCCAGCAGACCAGCCTATCACAGCCCGGCTCGACTGCGTGGTTCATCAATAAATGCTGGACTTAGAGATGACTACAAGAGTATGCTACCTGCACGGCAGAGCCTGGAAAGCTACCCGTGTTGTATTTGATATGCCAAATAAGTAACAATTATAGACCTCATTCTGGAATGGATTGAGGCTTTTTATGCTCCTGGAGCAAGCAGGTGCCCTTGGGCTCTACTAGCATGAGACAGGACATATGGAGATGTTACTGGGGCCCGCTCGAGCAAATCGATGATGAACGGGAAGACAGTGATGCAGTGATACAGTGATGTCAAAATTGTAGCTGTATTTTTCTTTACCATTTACTCAAACATCAAAAAGGGCAATATAGTAGATATATATTTCTCATTAAAATTAAATATACACAGATTGCTTTATCTAGGCTATTGGCTTTTAGTAAATTGTCCATAGTTATCTTGGTCATATATGTATAAGATTATTTTCTCTGAATGCTCAAATATGACTAATAAATAAAGGTAAATTACAGTGAGATACTTAAAAGTGCTTAGAAAATTAAAAATTTTCATTTGCCTAATTATAGAAAAATATTTAAACCTCCATATTTAGGGTTAAATTAGTGTACACAGTGATATTTAGTATAAAATACATTTTTAAAATATTGAATTATATATATATACACTATATATGTATATATATATATATATAAATATATATATATATATATGTGATGGTCTGTCACAGCCTATCACAGTCTGGCTCGCATGGCCACTTGCGGCCGCGCGGTTCATCAATAAATGCTGTGTTTAGAGATGACTACAAGAGTATGCTACCCACACGGCAGAGCCTGGCAAGCTACCCGTGTCGTAGCTTGATATGCCAAATACTAGTAACAATTTTAGACCTCATTCCCATGACTTGATGGAATGGTTTGAGGCTCTTTATGTTCCTGGAGCAAGTAGGTGCCCTTGGGCTCTACTAGCATGAGACAGGACATATGGAGATGTTACTTGTGCCTGCTCGAGCCAATCGATGATGAACGGGAAGACAGCGATGCAGTGAGACAGTGATATATATATATATATATATATATATATATATATATATATAACATATATGTATGTATGTATGTATGTATATATATCTGTGTTCTCAACATTTCTGCAAAGATTTACCAAAATAAAGGTAAAAATAAAGTATTTTAGGAGTGTGAAAGTGAAGATGACTTCTTAGACACTCATTTTGCTTTTTATTATTTTTTTCATTTAAATGACCTCATTTCATCAATGCATATGCATTTATTTTATAGTAAGTATGGGTTTGGGTGGGTGGAAGGAGCACATACCCAGCTATAATCAGGGCTTACTCCAGGCTCTCTCATGAGTGTCTCCTGAACCACCTTGGGAGCTGAGGATTGAACAAGGGTTGTTGCATGCAAGGCAATCACCTTAATCCTAACACTATCTTATACTGGTCTTATACTAAAAGAGAAAACTGGCCTGGACAGAGATAGTACAGAGCAGAGGGTGTTTTCTTCATATGTTAGCCACCTGCGTTCAACCCCAAGCTCTGTATAGACCTCCTAGAGCTCCTAGAGCTCCTTGTGCTTCCTGAATGAAAAGGCAGGGGTAATCCCTGAGCACCACCTGGTTTGACCCAAAACTTAAAAATAAAATACAAATGGGTCATTTGTTTTTTCTAACAACAAACAAGCTAGAAATAGGTAATGGTATTACTTATAAAGATTGTTATAGGTTATTACTATATGAGTCAATTTAATACATATTACTTTATCTTTAATGGAAGAAACTTGTCACTTGTTATTTGTCTTCCCATTGTTCATCCATTTGCTTGATTTGTCTTCCCATTGTTCATCAATTTGCTTGAGCAGGCACCAGTAACATCTCCATACATCCTGTTGCAAGCTAGTGTAGCCCAAGGGCATCTGCTCACTCCAGGAACTTGAAGAGCCTCAAACCAATCCTTCAAGTCATGGGAATGAGGTCTTTAATTGTTACTGGTTTTTCGCGATATCAAATACGACACAGGTAGCTTGTTAGGCTCTGCCGTGTGGGTGGTATACTGTTGGTAGTAGGCTCTCAATTCCTGCATTTACTGAAGAACAGCAATGGAGAGAGATTGGCTTTTCTCTTGGGTGGAGCTATGATGGATGAGCTGTGGAGTCCGGATGTTGAAAATGGAATCCCTCATGGTGTGGGGGTTCCTCTGGCATCTTGCGAGGCTCTATTGGGATGGCAGGCCAGGGTTAGAACCCACCTTCCCTCCAGGACGCCTCATGATCAGCTGAGCACAGGGAGATACTGGAGCAGCTCTGCCCCATGTATCTGTGTCTCTGGTTCAAGCATACCTGGGCTTGAAAGAAAGTAATAAACCATAAAAAAGAAACATGATGACCAAAACTTTACTTATTTATTTTGGTCTTGGGGACACATTGGGTAGTGCTCAGGACTTCATCCTGCCCCCTGTGCTCAGGGATCACTTGTGAGACTTAGGAGAACATATGGGGTACCAGATATTCAATCTTGGTGGGCTATGTACAAGGCAAACATTCTACGCACTGTACTCCAGCTCTATGTGGATAAAATTTAACTGGTAGAGGCATGGAGGCATTTGTTGGGTAATTCACCCTGTTTCTCAATGCACACCTTCAAAGTTATTCATTTGATCAAGGAACTATGTTCTAGTTACTTTACTTTCTATGAGCCTTCGTTCCATATTAGAATGGGAATAACAGTAAAGTCTCCTTTTATTCTCTCTAGAATCTTCCAAACAAACTTAGTTCTCTCTCCCTGCTTCAGACCTTTGCAATGTTCACATTTCTTCTTATTTTCTTATTTTGGCTCTTTGGGCCACACCCCATGATTCTCAGGGGTTACTCCTGGCTCTACACTCAGGAATCATTTCTGGTGGTGCTCAAGGGGCCATCTGGGATGCCAGGGATTGAACCCAGTACTGTTGCATGCAAGGCAAACACCCTCCCTGCTGTACTATCTCTCTATATACCCCCATATTCACATTTATTTACTTCACAAACTTCTTCTCACCCACATGGTTTGATTTCATCCCAAGGAGCACTAGGCTTGGTGTAAGTGGGCTCACTTATTGTATCCACTTTTTCTCTCCCCACTCACCTTCACCATCTTCATGTTTTTGTGACACTGTCCCCTGCAGAGCAGAGCCATCAAGTGCACACCTTTTAAGAAGGCAGTATGACAGAACATAGAGACAAGAACAAAACAAAACACAAAAATGTTGTATCTGGGCACAACTGCCGTCTAATCTTGGATCCAACACCTACTGGAGAGTGGCCAGAGGAAACTCATTTGACCTTATTTGTGATTAAAATTTGCTTTTGTGTGACAAACTTTTCTTGTTTAAACATCAAATTAATTACTGGGTTTGCAAGCCAGAACCCAGCAATAATTAGCAAAAAGTACAGTGTTCCCTACATAGTAATAATTTACTAAATGTGTTTTCCCCAAGAACAGCTGCAATGTTTCTCACATCTGGACTTTTCTCTTTATTTCCACAATAAGCACCTTGGTTCCCTTTTTAACTCTTCCCTGTAATATTACAGCAGCTTTCTAAGAGGTCTCCAAGTCTCCATTTGCCCCCACTCCCTGAAGCATTTTCAGATTTACCTTTCTAAGCATTTGTCTGTTACTCTCCAGGGCAAAAATATTCGATGAGCTCCCATTACCTTCAATCCAAGCTTAAATCTCAAATGTGCATATATACATTTACCCTTTACCTGCTCCCCTGCCCCTGTCTGTGTTCAACTTTAGACCTGCTTCTGACATACCCTTACTCTAATCATTCCTTTTAGGGAGTATTACTCCTGCCACTCAATTTACCAACACTTCACAAAGTTACCTGTGATGCAAGTTTTCAAAGTTTTATATTTTCATAAAACTGCTTGAATATTCTCCTCAGTTAGATAATTCTGTTTTATTGAAAAAAATTAAATACCAGTTCATTAGGAGGGACCTCATAGGCAAGAGCTGTGACATTTATCTTTGCACTAACACCTGGGAACATAGTTGGACCCAAATGGTACTTTCTTTAAAACTCCAATTAGAGAAGTGAGGGACTGAATGGACAATGAGCATGAATTGAGGAAGTGAGGGATTAAATGGATAATGAGCATGAATTCACTCTAATGCACTGTGTATTTGCAATGCATGTTAGTAATTCTTTGGCTGCATCTTTTGGTTTATTTTGTTTTGCATGGAGGACATGATAATAAATGATATTATACTGTATTTTTTTGGTAGAAGTACAGACTCTATAGGATGATGTACTTGATTATTTTTT
>JAJIBD010000635.1:0-97792 GCA_021461705.1 Cryptotis parvus | reverse complement strand
TACAATGGGTAGGGCACTTGCCTAACATTCAGCCATCCCAGATTCAATCCTGGGCATCCCATATGGTCCCCTGAGCACAGCCAGGAGTGAGCTCTGGGTACTACTAGGGTGCCCAAAAACCAAATAATAATAATAATAATAATACTAACAATAATAATAATAATAATGTGATGTGAGGGATTGAACCCAGTCTGCTGTGTGCAAGGCTAACACCCTACCTATTGTGCTAGGATGTTAGCTCCAGCCCCTGCAAATTCTATTTGGGAATCCCCACGTGCTTATTTTCTTTGTCAATCCATTTTTTATTCTGGTATGTACAGTTCTAGACAGGTTCTAACTGATACCAGAAAGCCTAGCAAGAAGCCAGAACAAACCACACATCATGCAGTCAGTTATTCTCAACATCCAGACTCCATAGTTCCTCAGAGCTCAATCCAAGAGAAAACCTGATCTTCCCCCTTTAAGTTTCATCAGTAAATGCTCGAGATGAGAGCCTTCTACTGAGACTATACCACCTACATGGCAAAGTCTGGCAAGCTACCCATGTTTTATTTACTTATTATGCCAAAAACTAATAACAATTATGGACCTCAGTTCCATGACCTGAAGAATGGTTTCGGGCTCCTCCTGTCCCTGGAGCAAGCAGATGCCCTTGGGTTACACTTGCTTGTGACAGGACTCATGGAGATGTTACTAGTGCCCACTCGAGCAAATCGATGAACAATGGGAAGACAGTGATACAGTGAATAATAATAATAATAATAATAAGAAGAAGAACAATAATAATAATACAGTGTCATGAACACTTTAAATTCTGAAGGTCATTTTCCCTGGGGTCTGTAACTGTGGCTGGAACCCCACAGCTTTGCTCTAGATAGAAATCCCAGTGAAAATCCTATCAAACAAACTTTGCCATCATTACTAGATCCTGAGTGCCTTTATCTGAGTAGGAAAGAGTTAAACATTTACATACATTCCCCCTCTTAAAATTCCTTAATTTTTTTTCAAATCTCACAAGAATGTCCAGATTGATGAATTCTAATGCCATGGTTATCTTACTGTGCCAACAATGACTGCTTCAGGCAAAAAAAAAAAACAATTGGAAAGAAAGCAGCACCCCCCTCTTTTGTTACCCAAATGTGTTTTTAATTATAGTATTAACAAAGATAAAGCAAAACCAGGGGAGCACAAAATAATCACTTGGGAGTCTAACAAAATAAACATTCTGTTTACTTATTCTAAACCTTGTGTTTTCTTTCCAAATATTGGCTTTCTTCCCTCCTAACTAATATTTCTTTAAGAAAATTCAAATTAACTGTGCCTTTGCTTTAACAACCAAATAATTGTAAAGGGGGAAGATTGCCAAAGATAAAATAAGTCATGTTGGCATTTAAAGATCAAAATGAAGCAACAGCTTGAGCAAAGAGATTCATTTGTTGATATTTGTTTACCATTATGAATATTGCGAATCTTAGGTAGTCAAATGTGATCCATTACTGTTTTTCAGGATGTGAGAATATCTCCTCCAGTGTCATTAACAATGTTAATCTTGGTCAAGGTTCCTGCATTAAAAATTTAGAAAGCCAAGATGTTGCTATAGTAACTATTCTAAACCACTGTTTCCCAGCCCTTGTGTTTCAAAGACCTCACTTGTATAGTATCATGGGCAAAATCTTATACACTTACATTTAAGCACAGACACAAACATACAATATGCAGCAGCTCCCCCCCACCCCCCCACACACACTCAAATATTTACTGAGAACTTCGTTTTTAAACAGAGGACTTTAAAATGAGCAAGCACAGATAAATGAGTTTTACAAATAGTGTAGCTATTTATTCTTGTAAAGCTGTTTATATGTTTTCTTGTGGGCCTTTGGTATGCATTACCTTATACTCCAATTACTGCTACACCCATGAGCCCATGTATGTGGACTTGTGCCTAGTTCTTGTCTCATTTCCACCTTAGGATCAGTGTGTTTATCAGAGATATTTCATTTGTCAGCATCAGAAATGAACTGGAGCTAGTGTAGACAGAGAAGGTGTTAACTAGAAGCACACAGACCTTCTACGGCTTTGGGGACAGGAAACAGACATGGCAAGAAACAGACCTTAGGGACTGACTCAGCCAAGCTCTGACTGTCTCCTCTCACCCCCTCAGATACTCTGGTTCCTTTGTTCCTTCTTTCTTGGAACTGACTACTGGTGCCTCTGGGCAAAATCACACCTTTCCCCTCTCTCTGCCCCTAGGTTATATGCTACGCAAATGTTGGATTCTAGAGGAGAAAAGATGGCAATAATCCATCCATGGGAAACAGGGAATGTCTGTTTTTAAGGCTTTTTCTAAAACTTGGGAAAGAGATGACAGGAATATATAAATATTTTCTGGTTCCTTTCATAAAATTAGAACATTCTCTCTGAAAATTTGATGTGTGTGTGTGTGTGTGTGTGTGTGTGTGAGAGAGAGAGAGAGAGAGATGAATGCAGAACATGCCTTCTACCCTGATTTTATGAGCCCATTGAAAAATACTTTGAAAGTAAATATTTATGGGGCCAGAGATCATACTGTGGGTAAGATCTTACAGTGGGTAAGATGCTTGCCTTACACGTGACAACCCAGGTTTGTCCCTGGCCCACATATAGTCCTCTGAGCACTGCCAGGAGTGATTTCTGAATGCAGAGCCAGGAGTGACCCATGAACACCACCAGATGTGGTCTAAAAAGAGAAAGAAAGTAAATATTTATAATACTTGTAGCACTTGAAACAAGAAAGCGAAGCACCCTTAAATGTTCTTCATTGTCCTCCTTTCTCTTTTTCTGCCCAAAAAAGTAGTTAAAACTAGTTTCATTTTGTTTTGCTTTTAGTCATTAGGGATGTAAACATTGCACTTATTTCAAGTCCTGCTTATGAGTTCTTCATTGATAAATAAACCAGGAAATAGATGTGGTTATTTCCCCATACGTCAGTGGCTTATTTGTGGGGGAGAACCGTGAGATCAAAAGAATCAACTCCAAGGCTACTCCCCAGCCTCCTGACAGAATAAGAGAGGTGGGAATCCAAATGGATACTATGGAGAGCCCCCAGCTGCATTCCCTGGCCTGGGAGTGAAGAACCCCGTGGAAAGTGTACTCAGAGATGAAAGATTAATGGGTACCTGGAGCAGCAGCTGAGACTGCCCGGGCAGGAAGGTTCTGCACACCCTTTTTCTTTTGCTTTTTCCTTTTCTTTTTCTTTTTTATTAAATGAGGCTCAGAAAGGGTGAGAGAGTGAAAATATCAAATTGTATTACGCACCTCTGTTTAGCAGCCTGTGTTGAATAAGATCCAACTCTGGGCTTGTAAAGTTTGTTGCTTAAATTCCCCCCATGGGAACACACAATGGGCCAGGAAGAGCGAGGACTACAGGACAGGGACGAGGACATGGGCACTGCCAGCTTCCCGAGGCCAGAGATGCCGGATGTGTTGGCTATGTGATTAGCAAATAGGCCAGCAGGGGCTGAGCCCAAGAGGCCTGAGCTACCCACTCGCTGGTGGCCTCATTAATTCTTTGTGTGCCAGTTGGGGAGTTAACCTTGAACAAATTCCAGCAGTTAAAGTGGATTAGTTCAGCCTTCCCACCTTCTTCCCCAATCCACCCCTTCTTCAAACCTCCCAGAGAAGGACGTCATTAGCAACTTTGTGAATTTATGTTGTCCCTTCAGAGAATATTTCCATTTATTCATTTATTTATTAATTTATTTATTTGGCTTTTTGGGTCACACCTCTCGATGCTCAGGGGTTACTCCTGGCTCGGCACTCAGGAATTATGCCTAGTGGTGCTCAGGGGACCATATGGGATGCTGGGAATCGAACCTGGGTTCGCTGCATGCACGGCAAATGCCCTCCCCACTGTGCTTTTGCTCTGCCCCCACATTTCCATTTTAATCTTATCTCTAACTGAAGTTCTTCAGGAGTGAAAGAAATTTTAAGAGTATATATAACACTTATCTTTCCTGTCTCAAATCTTAGTCAACTTAATTTTAGTCTAGTTTGCAATTTGACCCAGGGACTCTGGTTGCCTGTCTGTTGCTGCAATACTGACTTCTATATTGTTTGGCCACTATCTGTCCTGGTGCTCCTCTGTTCACCCTCTCCTGGGCCTCCTGGAACTTTCTGGAATACAGAAATTGATGGTCATCCTTATTACTGGTAGGGCCTCCTAGAGCCCTGTTTTCCATCTCTATGGCCCTCATCTGAACTGGCTGTGATCAGTGCTGTTCTACTAATATGTTGAGTATCATTCCTACTTCTACTTTTAGTAGACTTAGAGGTAGGTAAGGCACTTACCTACCTCTTCAAATCAGCAACCAATGCAGCAAACTGGAATTGACCCCTGAGCTACCTTTAAACAACAAGCGAAAAAAGTAGTTGTAGAATTGAAAATCCTGAGTGAATATTATAGAGCAAGGAAAATTACAGGGGTGGGGGGGAAGGAATGTCTCAAACCTACAGTTCTTACTATTCACTGATGCTGTTTTAGGGTGCCAAGGCTTATGCACCTCCCAATTAAGAGACACCCTCTGCTCAAAGACCTATGATTTTTACTTGTTTTAAGTTTTAAATTTTTTATTTTGTGAACAAACATGAGTTTATAAGAGTGTAAATATTAGGCCAAAGAAATAGTATAGCAGATAAGGTACTTGCTTACCGTGCACATTGCTGTCCCAAGTTCGAAACCTGGCACCCCATATGGTCCCCCTACTTCCCATGAAGCTGATCCCTGAGCATAAAGAGTAAGCATTGAGCTCCAACCGGTGTGGCCTAAACCGAAACCCTCAAATTGAAAGTGTAACTGTTGACCAGGGATGTGGCTCAGTGGTAGAGTGCGTGCTGTATCGTGTGAGGTCCTGTGTTTGATTCCGAGCACCACTCAAAAAAAAATAAAGAAGAAAAAGGTCAGTGTTTATATGTTTTAGAGTAAAACCTGTGACTTTTAAATGTTAAATATGTCTGAGAATAAGGGGAAACGGTTTAAAATATAGGCCTCTGGGCTTTCTCTCCAGAGATTCAGGTTCCCTTAGTTTGGGGTGCAGTTCATATTTTTACATGTATCCCAGGTAAATTTGCAGGAGATTTTGCATGAGTCATACTCCAGAAATGCTAAACTTATCTGCTTCCTGATTTGGAACTAGTGCCTCTCTATCACTAGAAGTTTGGTTGATTGAAATTTTTCAGACATTCAGTTAAACTGTGATAGCTTGAATGGCACTGTATCACTGTCTTCCCGTTCATCGTCGATTTGCTCGAGCGGGCACCAGTAACATCTCCCTATGTCCTGTCTCATGCAAGTAGAGCCCAAGGGCACCTGCTTGCTCCAGGAACATAAAGAGCCTCAAACCATTCCATCAGGTCATGGGAATGTGGTCTATAATTGTTACTGGTATCTGGCATATCAAATACGACACAGGTAGCTTGCCAGGCTCTGCCGTGCGGGTAGCATACTCTTGCAGTCATCTCAAAATCCAGCATTTATTGATGAACCATGTGGCCGCTTGCGGCTGCGCAAGCAGGGCTGTGATAGGCTGGTCTGCTGGGTGGAGTTCTGATGAGGGGAAGTCCGGATGTGGAAAATGGAGGTCCTCATGGAGTGGGGGGTCATCTGGCTTGTTGTGAGGCTCTGCTGGGGTGGCGGGCCAGGGCTAGAAGCTGCCATCCCTCCCAGGCACCTCATGAGTGGCTGGGCACAGTGAGAGCCAGTAGCAGCTCTGCCCCATGTCTGTCTCTGGCTTGAATGGCATGATCATAAATATTCCTGGTGCTATAGCAATATCATAATGGGTAGGGTGCTTGCCTTGCATGTAGCCAACCTGGGTTCAGACCCTTGCATCCCATATGGTTCTCCGAGCCTGCCAGGAGTTCCCCAAGCCTGCCAGGAGTGATCCCTGAGCACAGAGCCAGGAGTAACTCTGAGCATTGCTGGGTATGGTACAAACAACAAAATAAAGCAAAAAAGTTTCTTGGTGCCTTTTCATTGATTGTTGATCCATTTTTCCTGGTCATATATAAACATGCTTTTCTAAATTTTGAAATTACAGAGTCCGTCATCCCAAGTAGTGGAACATTTCATGTAAAGCTCCCTAAGAAGCACAATGTGGAACTTGGAATAACCATAAGTTGTAAGTAGAAGTGATTTTCTTTTAATTTCACTGTATCAATGTCTTCCTGTTCATCATTGATTTACTCAAGCGGGCACCAGTAACATCTCCATATGTCCTGTCTCATGCTAGTAGAGCCCAAGGGCATCTGCTTGCTCCAGGAACATAAAGAGACTCAAACCATTCCATCAGGTCATGGGAATGAGGTCTATAATTGTTACTGGTATTTGGCATATCAAATACGACACGGGTAGCTTGTCATGCTCTGCTGTGCGGGTGGCATACTCTTGTAGTTAACTCTGATCTCCAGCATTTATTGATGAACCAAGTGGTCGCAAGTGATCACGTGAGCCAGGCTGTGATCAACTCTTCTGCTGGGTGGAGTTCTGATGAGAGGGGAGTCTGAATGTGGAAAATGGCGGCCCTCATGGAGTGGAGGATCGTCAGGCTTCTTGTGAGGCTCTTCTGGGGTGGGGGACCAGGGCTAGAACCTGCCATCCCTCCCAGGTGCCTCAGGAGCGGCTGGGCACAGGAATTTTAAAAATCAGCAGTTGTTTCATAGCTATGTACATGTTTTAAGCCCTTTTAATATCTATTATAAAACTTCCCCCATATAAAATTCTATAACTGTGTCTTCCATTTCATCACTATCACTATCTTCCCGTTAATCATTTATTTGCTAGAGCGGGCACCAGTAATATCTCCATATGTCCTGTCTCATGCTAGTAGAACCCAAAGGCATCCGCTTGCTCCAGGAACATAAAGAGCCTCAAACCATTATATTAGGTCACGGGAATGACCTAATATAAATGTTACTGTATTTGGCATATCAAATATGACACGAGCAGCTTGCCAGGCTTGCTGTGCAGGTGGCATAACACGCTAGCCAGGCTGTGATAGTCTGGTCCACTGGGTGGAGTTGTGACGAGAGGGAAGTCAGGATGTGGAAAATGGCGGGCCCCATCGAGTAGGGGAGGGTGGTCTGGCTTGTTGTGAGGCTCTGCTGGGTGGCAGGCCAGGGCTAGAACCCGCCATGCCTCCCGGTGCCTCACAAGCAGCTGAGCACAGGGAGAGCAAGTAGCAGCTCTGCCCCATGTCTGAGAGTCTCTGGTTCAGCATACCTGGGCCGGATTGGAAAAAAAAAAACTGCTGCAGGGTGGCTGTGGATGTGATAGTCTGGTCCACTGGGTGGAGTTGTGACAAGAGGGAAGTCCGGATATAGAAAATGGTGGGCCCCATGGAGTAGGGGAGGGTGGTCTGGCTTGTTGTGAGGCTCTGCTGGGTGGCAGGCCAGGGCTAGAACGCACCATGCCTCCCTTCCCTTTCATAATATTCTCAAATTTTAAATAACACAAAAATATTATACTGTCCTATGGTCTATAGGTATAGAAAATGTTTTCAATGTCATTGCCAAGTTTCCATGTAATGACATAAAAATATGGAGCCAGTCACACCTACTGCATTTACTAGCTGTTGAATGGGAACATTTCACTAAAATTCTTCTGATCTTACTGTAAAATATAAATTGAATATCTACCAAATCCTCCCTCTTTTGTTGGCTATTTGAAGTACTAACAAAAATAGCATTTTATATCTAGTCTAGTCACTGGCAAGTACAGATAACTGGATAAAGAAACTGTGGTACATCTACACAATGGAATACTATGCAGCTGTTAGGAAAAATGAAGTTATAAAATTTGCCTATAAATGGATGGACATGGAGAGGATCATGCTGAGTCAAATTAGCCACAGGGAAAAGGACACATATAGAATGACTGTATTTATTTGCAGGATATTAAAAAAATAGCACGATACTAATATCCAAGGCCTGACAAAACATGGATCAGGAGGTCTTGTCAGTGGGTAGAACCTACTGCAAATGTGTGGGAGTAAGAGTTTAGGCAATATAGAGCAAGGAACAGTGTGCTAATAATTTTTGTAAATTATAATACCAGCGTAGAACTGAGCATCGAAAGTAGGCAAAAGGATATACATGATAACCTCTAAATGTATGTATTGTAAGCCACAATGTGTTAGAGAAGAGAGAGAGAGAGAGAGAGAGAGAGAGAGAGAGAGAGAGAGAGAGAAACCTGCCACTGAGGCATGCTAGGGGAGGGGAAAGGGAATCGGGGACATTGGTGGTGGGAAATGGGCACTGGTGGAGGGATGGGTGCTGGAACATTGACCAAAACCCAAACATGAGCATCTTTGTAATTGTATATCTCACAGTGGTATAATAAAGAAAATTCAAATTAAAGCTGAATATGGATGGAGGGAAAAATAGTAACCATGTCACAGGACACACTTCATGAGTGCATAAGACCATATGGGTTCTGGGTCAGGGAAGATAGAGCAAAGAGCTGAGTGCATGCTTCGCATGTGGGCGGGTTCAGTTCCCAACACTGTAAGGTGCCTCAAGAACCACTGGATCACTTGATCACTTGATCACTTGAATCCCATTATTCATCAATTTGCTCGAGCGGGCGCCAGTAACATTTCCATTGGACCCTATCACGTGCCAATATAGCCCAATGGCATCTGGTTAATTCAGGAATATTAGAGCCTCAAACCATTCCTTCAGGGTCTTGACAAGGAAGTCTGACCATCTTGTAGGTGGTCGGCCACGTGATCTTTTTGACATCCCATGGGATCCAGTCTGTAATGGCTCTAGTCCAGCGGTTGTCTCCAAATTGCATTACATGTCCAGCCCATCTGATTTTCAATGCCTTGGCAAACAAGACAGCGTCCCTGATTCTGGAATAGCGATGGAGGTCAGAACTCCGATTCCTTCTCTCACTTGAGTGAGGCGTGATATTCCAAGTATAGCTCTTTCGATTCCTCTCTGGGAGACCCGATAGCATTCTTATCCTGCTTTCGTAGGGCCCAGGTCTCTGAGGTGTATATTAATGCAGGGGAGAATGGTGGCGTCAAAGAGATGTGCCCAGAGCCAGAGGTTCTTTGTCCTTTTTGCTATTTCTTCGATGACTTTGAAGGCATTCCATGCCGCTCTCTTCCTCCTGCACAACTCAGGTTTTAGGTCATTCATCATGTTGACTTCTCGACCTAGGTTCACATAACTGCTGCATTCAGAGATGTCTCGTTCCATTGAAGTGAATGGGGCCTCTGGAACTAGTTCATTTTTCATAAACATAGTTTTCTTTTAGATTCAGCTGTAGAACTATCTTTCCACATTCTCGGTCGAAGTCAGCCAGCATTTGTGCCACTTGGCTAATGTTTGGTGTTATTAGAACGATGTCATCAGCGAAGCAGAGGTGGTGTAGTTGCCGACCATCTATCTTCACTTCCATTCCTTCCCATTCTAATTGTCGCATGATGTTCTCGAGGGTGGCGCTGAAAAGTTTTGGTGAGATGGTATCACCCTGTCGAACCCCTCTTTGGACATCAATGATCACTTCCCTTGCAGAATGGTGAGATCCTGGTGGTGAATCCGTAATACAGCTCATGAAGGATCTTGATATATAGGGTTTGAACACCCTGTTTGGCTAAGGCTTCGATGACCGCTTCAGTCTCCACAGAATCAAAGGCTTTCTTTAACTCAATGAATATGAGACAGAGCGGTATCTTGTACTCCCTACAAACCTCAATGAGCTTGGTTACTGTGTGGATATGGTCGATTGTGCTGAATCCTTTCAGAAGCCTGCTTGCTCGCATGGTTGTCCTTCATCTAGTGTTCTGCCAATCCTGTTCAGGATGACTCGTGTAAACAGCTTGTAGATGACGGACAACAGGCAGATGGGGCAATAGTTGCCGATGTTGTGAATGTCTCCCTTCTTGAACAGTAGAACTGTGCTTCTGGTTTTCCATTGGGAGGGCACCTTGCATTCAGACAGGTAGTGTGTGAAGAGCCAAACTAATGTATTGATGAGTACCGACGGCAGATTCTTCAGGTGTTCAGGTCTGACTTTGTTTGGGCCTGGTGCTGTTCCCTTCTTTACTGACAAAATGGCATGTCGGATTTCAGAAGGGAGAACATTGGGAATGACATATCCATCCTGTGGAATTTGGTATGTGGGCAGGTGGACGTGGCTATCAAAGAGATCTGAGTAGAAGTCATGGATAATGTTCTCCATTGCCTTTCTGGAAGATGTGATAGATCCATCAGGGCGTTTGAGGGCAGTCGCCTTGGTCATATAGTTGGCAAAGGACAGGCGGGTGTGCGAATGCTTTTCCTGGCTTCTGCTGCATCTTCCAGTATTTCTGGTCTTCTGTCTTTGAGGTCTTCTTTTATCGCTTCTCTGCACTGCTTTGCAAGCTTGGACATTAGCATTTGGTTGCCTGAGGTTCGCGCCTTGCCACGTTGGTGAATGAGCTCGAGAGTTTCTGGTGAATGTGTCTTTTCTCTCTCTCAGCATTCTTCACACAATCATGGTGGTGCTAAACCAGTCAGTTGTATTCTTCATTGATGTCGTCAATGATGGTATCTTCCCATGTTGCTGCAATGGTGCCAAAGAGTTCCCAGTTGGTGGTGGTTCTGGGAGTTCTCTTCTTAAACTTTGCAGCCTTTTCTCCCCATTGCTTGAAATAGAATTTTGCACGAAGGAGACAGTAGTCTGATCTTGTTTGGAATTTGGGGACGACAGCAACATCAGTCAGACAAAACTGTCGATTGAAGATGATGTGGTCAATTTTATTGTGGAGCTGTCCACCAGGAGATTCCCATGTTCAACGTTTCCGATTTAGCCTTCTGGAACTACGAGTTCCCATGAATGGTCTTGGTGGACATGATGAACTCAGATAGTCTCTCACCCTGTTCGTTCCATTCTAGGCCATGGGTCCCGATGTGGAGTTCTTCAGCCGATCTTTTCAGTCCAATCTTGGCATTAAAATCACCGACTATGATCTTGTAGAAGGTGTGATCTTTTTTTATAGAACTCCTCCAATTCCATGTAGAATTTCTCAATTTCATCTCCTTTGTATGTGGATGTTGGTGCATAGACAATGAAGATAGAAATTGCTGGCAGTGGGCCACATCTCTTCAAGTGTAATTGTCCTATCTGGTTTGTTATGCATTCAAATGAATCAATGTTGACTGCCATGTTCATGTTGACAAGGACACCAACGCCACCGACACCGCTTTCATCACATGTTCCAAGGAACTATTCTTCTCCGGTGTCAAATACAGCGTGATGCAACTAATGCCTCCTCATCTCAGTCAGACCAATGATGTCATACTTGATCTTTTGCACTTGTACCATCAGATCCTCGATATATGGTTCCAATGCCAGCGTATGTGCATTGAAAGTACAGACAATCATTTTAGTCCTTCTTTGTTTTGGCAGCCTAGGTTGGCCATGAAATTTTATCAGGCACTGCTTGTTCACCTTTCTTACTGCTGCCATATTAAGGGCTCTTTCGGGTCAGGAAAATAAACATTTTTGTTACTGTTTTTGGCATATGAACACGCATCGGACAGCTTACGTGGGGCTGTCTCATTACCTTGTGGGGCTCTCTCAGAGGGGTGGGTAGAATATTCATGGTAATTTGGAGGTAAATCGCATGGCCACTGCGTGGCCGCACACAACAGAGAAAGTTGGTATCTGCTCTGCCGGGTGTATCTCGCGTCTGTGGCTCAAGCATTCCTGGGCTTGAAACACTCTCCTCTGAAGGGCGGGACTCTGCAGGGTGGGTCCTTGTAAACTGGGTTTCTGACAAGCCAGGCTGGAGACTGGCTTAATCTCTAGAGTGGAGATCTTAGGAGCTGTGGAGTGTGGATGGTGAAGATCGCTGCCAACAAGGTGTGGGGGGTTTCTCTGGGATCTTCTGAGGCTCTATCGGGATGGTGGACTCGGGTCGGAAGTCGCTCTCGTGGTTCGTGGAATGCAGGGGGTTCAACAGGGAAAGTTGGTATCTGCTCTGCCGGTGTATCTGCGTCTACAGCCATACCACCCTGAACGCGCCTGATCTCGTCTGATCTCAGAAGCTAAGCAGGGTTGGGCCTGGTTAGTACTTGGATGGGGAGACCACTGGATATGGACAATAAATAAATGTAACAAAAAAATAAAAGCTTAATAAGTTCTCTCTCCATTTAACAGTGTATGTTAGTGAATTGTTTTCTATAATAATATATTTAACAAAATTTGAATCTATTTAAGTCTATGGCTATCTTCTCTATATAATCACTGTCTTCCCATTCATCATCGAATTGCTCGAGCGGGCACCAGTAACATCTCCATATGTCCTGTCTCATGCAAGTAGAGCCCAAGGGCACCTGCTTGCTCCAGAAACATAAGAGCCTCAAACCATTCCATCAGGTCATGGGAATGAGGTTTATAATTGTTAGTGGTATTCGGCATAACAAATATGACACGGGTAGCTTGCCAGGCTCTGCCGTGTGGGTAGCATATTCTTGTACTCATCTCTAAATCCAGCATTTATTGATTTACTGAGCATCTAAAATCGGCCCCCGAGAGGCAGGCTGTGATAGGCTGGTCTGCTGGGTGGAGTTCTGACGAGGGGGAAGTCCGGATGTGGAAAATGGAGGCCCTCATGGAGTGGGGGTGGGAGTTGACTGGCTTGTTGCGAGGCTCTGCTGGGGTGACGGGCCAGGCCTAGAACACACCATCCCTCCCTGGGCACCTCGTGAGCAGATGGGCACAGGGAGTGTCAGTAGCAGCTCTGTCCCATGTCTGTGAGTCTCTGGATCAGCATGCCTAGGCCAGATTTATAAAGACTGCTGCAGGGTGGATCTCGATGAGCTTGACGGTGATAGGCTGGTCTGCTGGGTGGAGTTCCTATGAGGGGGAAGTCTGGATGTGGAAAATGGAGGCCTTCATGAAGTGTGTGTGTGTGGGGGGAGGGTCTTCTGGCTTGTTGCGAGGCTCTGCTGGGGTGGTGGGCCAGGGCTAGAACACGCCATCCCTTGCGGCGCCTCGTGAGCGGCTAGGCACAGAAAGAGCCAGTAGCAGCTCTGCCCCATGTCTGTGAGTCCCTATATATAATACATTTTGCAAAGGTATCTTTTAGTTCAGTCCGTCCTGAATTCCTGCTCTGCACAAGACATGCTGCAAAACCAAGCGAAAAAACAAAAAAAAAGAACAGAAGAATACATACATGGGTTTGGTTTTCTCCTTCCCTCAGACTCTGGATTTATAACTACTGTAGTTAAATTAAAAAAAAAATAGCCCCAGTGGAGTTTTATAGAATGGAAATTAAGGTTCTTATGGTTTTAGTATTCATAAACTAAGTTCATGCATTAATAGCCCAAGAAAAGAAAGTCGGTGATAAATGCATAAAAACTAAAGGAGAGACAGAGGCGGTACCTCTGACCGTGGCATGGTCTTTCAAACAAGAGTGATGTGAATGTGTGAAAGTGCCTCATGACACTCTGCCAGAAAGCATTTATGCCTCGGTTGAGGCAAACATAAAAAGTCCTCAATTGCACAGTATGAAAAAGGGGCTGTCCAACTCCACTTTGAAGGTACACGCTGAAAAATGAAATTTTATTAATAATCAATAAATCACACATCTAGTGCAACACTAAAAACTGTGTGCTACAATACAGGGTAGGTGTTAAAAGAAGACATATGACTGCAAAGGAGTGTACAGCCCTTCCCACAAGCCTCCAGATTGTCTTCTGGAAGAAAGTACTTGTGATGTGCCTGTGTTGTGGTAAGTGGAGTGAGGGAATAGGCTAGAGAGAATGCAAACCTTCTCTGGGAGCTTCTAGGAAAGCTCCTGGAATGTCATGGCTTCAGTTGCTTTCTCTTGGATTTTCTCAGTTTGAAATAAACATGGCTGTAGCTGTGGTTACCAAGATTCAGGAAGAGCTGCTCTGAACTGATTGTTCTAAAGATACTTGGAATTCAGGGTGATTTCTGCAACTCTCAGGTCAATTTAAGGCATGCAACTGACTCATTTTGGTCCCTAGCCCCTAAACTCTACCAGAAGTGATCTAAAAGTGTACAGCTAGGAGCCCTGAACACCACCAGGTTTGGCCCCCAAATCCCCTCCCCACCAAAATAATTGGGCCAGAAATATAGAAAAGGACTAAAGTACTTGCTTTGCAAGTGGCCAACTCCTGGTGTGATCCACAGTATCACATATGGTCCCTTTGCACAGCCGGGAGTGATCCCTGAAAAAAGAGTCAGGAGTAATCCCTGAATACTGTCAGGCCCCCCAACAAAACAAAACGAAAAGCTCTTTCATCCATTCTGTTTATTCTGTTAGACTGTTTATTTCATCTGTTTTGACTGAGGAAGTGGCATCTCTTTTCTTCAGCTTTCTTTCACATCTCTTTTCTTCAGCTTTCTTTCAGTTAATGCATTTGAAGTACCCATCATGCCTAGACCCTACACTTTCTATCAAATTCAATTAGGAAATGGTCTTATTTTGGCTTGTTCATTATTTTTTATTCTTAAATATTGGGAATAAATATGAATGCATGTGAGGGGTGAGGGATGTGGTGCAGTAGTAGAGCACTTGCCTTTCATATGTGAGACCATCAATTCAATTCCCAAGCATGTAAAGAAAATTAATATTAATTACAAAGCATCTGTCTACCACTGAGCCCATTCCTTTGCTCATAGTCAATCTTTCTTTTGTTTCTTTCTGCCTTTCTTCCCCTTTTTATCTTTCTTTTTCCTTAGTTTTTCTTTATTTCCTTCCTCTTTTTCCTTTCTTCCCTGTTATCTGTCTTTGCTTTGTAACCACACCCAGCAGTGCTCAGGGAGTCATGTGTGTGAAGGTCAAATCAAGTTCTTCTCTCATGCAGAGTTTGTGCTCTAGACCTTTGAGCTATGTATCCAACCTGTTTTCTTTTTTCTTTATTTGTTTGGGAAAGTCTCCTAAGCAGTGCCCTGGAGACCCAAGAGTCCCTCCCATTGATTCTAGGCCTGCGAGGCTGGTAGTTCAATAAGGGCTCAGTACTGCCTGGACCCTGTGGTAGTAGGGATTACTTGGGCCACCCTGATGGATATCAGGACTTCCAGGGCTGCACCTAGTGATGCCAGGGCTCATATCAGGGTTGAGCACACTCAAGACTAAGCTCAACGATTAATCTCTCTGATGCTATATTCCCTTTTTACAGTGTGTACATGTTAAGATTGTTTGAGGTCTTGATCACTTGATATCCCGTTATTCTTTTTTTTTTAGAGTCAACATAACTTTATTTAAACACTGTGATTTACAAAGTACAAAGTTTTTCACAATACAATTGTTAGAAAGATTCATCATTCAATACCAATCCCACCACCAGTGTGCCGCACCACTACCAGACACCCTCATTTCCCACCCCCATGCCTGCTTCCTTAACTGGCACTAATTATATTGACCATTATAGCCTGTTGCAGGACTCCTAAACCTCTGCATCTGCCCTGGATTGCTTCCCTGCAGGTCACTTCATAGATAGGGGTAGTCTAAATGTGGCAGTTTATCTGACCGTGTATTCTGTACTGGCTAGTATAAATATTCTCTCATGCTACCACAATCATCATCCGTTATTCTTGATACCCTGTTATTCATCGATTTGCTCGAGCGGGTGCCAGTAACATTTCCATTTGACCCTATCATGTGCCAGTGTAGCCCAATGGCATCTGGTTGCTTCAGGGATACGAAGAGCCTCAAACTGTTCGTTCAGGGTCTTGACGAAGAAGTCTGACCATCTTGTAGGTGGGCGGCCACGTGATCTTTTGACATCCCGTGGGATCCAGTCGGTAATGGCTCTAGTCCAGTGGTCATCTCCAAATTGCATTACATGTCATTGTCACATTTCATAGTTTGAGGTAGCCTTGTATAAACAACTACAAAATATTTTGGTTACACGAATAATCACTTAAAAGTATATTTTATGATGGCTTTGTGTGTTTACCAAATATTACTTCTAAAACAGTTTTTTTTTCTGACAGAGAGTGTAAACTAATCCAGATTCCCCTTCCCTCCAACCACCACCAAGCCTGAATTTCAACCAGTCATAAGCTATAATGAGTCACAGCATTAAACCTGCTTGCCAGCCTCCTAGAGCTATAGCTCTGTTTATACAATTAGTCATTTTTTCCACTAGGAAAAAAATGAATGTGTTACCCAGTTAAAAAAGACTTTCCTAAAACAAAATAAATCAAAATCAATTTTTCTTATGAACTCCTAAGACCTAGAACTGTTTCTGACCCCTGTTCAGGGCTTACTCCAAGCTCCTCTGAGCTCAGGGCATGCTTCTGGTGTATCCCAGGGGACATACGTGGTGCTGGGGACGGAAGGTGGGTCATGACCAAAGCAGCCACATCCAGGGCAAGTGTTTTACCTCCTGTACTGTCTCCAAACCTCTTGCAGGTTCTTATTTCACACCTGTCTTCGTGGAATCACTCTGTAAACAGTGTTCCCCACTGACCTGGATTTGAGCCTGTAAGGGGGTGACAAAGTTATGTTTGCACAACCTGCCTGTGAACTGAGGAAGCATTCTCTTGGGAAATCACTCAAGACTTAGTGCCCAAGTGCTCTTTTTCTCTGGTCCCTTCATCTCCTTGAACCCAATTTCCTCACCTATAATATGATCTTCTCACTACTTTGTAGTACCCTAGAGGTGATAAGTGAGTTGCAGGGTCTGAAGTGCCTGAAACTCACTGTGAACTATGGCAAATGGTAGTTGTTGGGTGATTGTTATTTATTTTACACATCCCTGTGAGCCCATTTAAGCAGGCTCTACTCTACAAAATGTTGTAAGTCTGGAATCTATTATAAGAAGAGAGTGAAAACAAGGTGCTGTGAGGGTTGATGGGTGTTTGTGCTCTCCAACAAAACCCCATTTCTGTCTTTACTGTGTGCGGACTCTGGGCTGCAGGCCCTGGAGGCTCGCTCTCTGGAAGTATACCATCCAGGCTTTACACTTGGCTTCAGGCTCACTCTTCATACCTAATTGACTGAGAAATGAGTTCCTCTGATTTTGGATGTGGTGAGCAGTTTTAGACTAATTTTCTTGCCGTCCTGATGAGCTACTCATAGCGCATTAGCATCAGGCATCACTTTTATTGATGTTATTGCTATAATAGGCAGTCATTTATTATAGCAAATAAAATGGAATGAACTGCACAGGGAGGCAGTTGGGATACCTCAGCCAATCAGAACCTGGAGCGCCACCCTTGCAGCTCACCTGCCTTTCCACACCAAGCCCCTGGTGGTCATTGTCCCAGAGCGTTGTCAGAGCATTGGTTATCAGGGTGTTCCCTTTTGTGCCTTTTGATGGGCACTGTTTGTGCCAGGCATAGCGCAGTAAGCAAATTATATGTTTTCTCATTTAATATTCAAATACACTCAGTGGCATCTATACCCATTTTATAGAGGGAAAGTCCCAAAAACCAGCCCAAAGACCCAGAGCTTATAAAAGGATGTCAGCCCCTTCTATCTTTCACACTGCACCCACTCACCAGTAGGCTGACAGCCCCACTCAACCCTGCACCAGCTGATTGATGAAACTGCCCAAATGCCTGATCAGGAAAAGCAAAAAACAGCATTTTGTAAGTGAAGCCAATTTGTTGGATTTCTCCTCTCTCTCTCTCTCTCTCTCTCTCTCTCTCTCTCTCTGAATGTTTTGCAGAAACAAAGGCTTGCTTTATTAGTTTATAAAAATCATAAAGCACCCTTTCTGACCCCACAAGAAATCTCTCATTTTCCCCAAGTCTTAAGCATATTCAGAAGAAAACTGTTCATGTATTCTGCCAACTTTGCAATAAAAACTCTACACACTGCCCCATATGAAATCAAGTCACTTGTTTTCCTTGTCAGGTTATATATATATATATATATATATATATATATATATATATATACATATATATGGTTGCAATTAAAGTAAAATTGTGTGTATGTATGTGAGACTGAGAGAGAGTGGAGAGAGAGAAAGAAGAAAGATCTTCAATATAGCTTTGACACTTTACCACACTCATTAACTGAAATACTTTGACAGAAGATTATATTCTATGAACATAGATAGTATAGAAAGTACTTAAAATACTTTATTAATTTAATTATCATCACACTTTGAAGTTTCCACACACTTTCAGATATAGAAAATGTTTTCTAAGCAAAGGACAGACTTTCTCTATCCCTTCTTCAGATAACTTTTTGGGAGGAACAGAATCCATGTTCACATAATAAACAGTTCCTGTTAATAGTAAGGAATAAACAGGGTTTTTTAAAAGCGTGTGGGGGTGAAAAAGTGTTAGCTTCAACATATACATTTATGTGTCCCAAGTGGTCCGGCTCCCACCCTTAGCTACTTTAAAATGATGTGAGGGGCGGGGATGTAGCTCACAGGTAGAATACCTGCCTTTGCATAGTAAGCTGTGAGTTCAATCTTCAGCGCTGCCTCAAATTAGAAGAAATAAGATAAGTAAACCAAGTTAAATAGTGTATGATTTTTCAAAAGGCAAATACCCATAGGGAGAAGAGGAAATGAAAACAACACCAGAGTCAGAAAGAGCAAAGAAGAGGGAGGAGAATGAATTTAAAGGAACAGAGGAAAGCAGACTGCGGCCCTGATTGCCGGGCAGAACTCCTAACAAACTTAGAATTGGGGAGATGGAAACTTCTGGAAGTGAGAGCAAGGGTAGAAAGAAAAGCAGAGGGTTGAATAAAAGTTGACAAAGCATGTTACCCTAGATATCCCCCGCACCCCCGTTTCTGACATTTCCCACAGCCAAAGCACACCTCCTTGACAAAATCCTAGTGGTGTTCTCTGAAAAAATTGGAGACTCTAGACCTGGAATGCACAGCTAGGAAGAACACTGCTCCAAAACAGACCAAGTGGGGGCTGGGGGTGTGCCCCAGAGGCAGAGTCCTGTCGTGTATCCCGACCCAGACCTGGAAGAGCACCAACAGTTAACCAGGTGGAAATTTCTAAGCAAAATACCAGAGGGCTCGCCTGCTTCCCTGTCTTCTCTTCCCAGTAAACTTGAAGACAGCAGCTAGCCAGGCGCCCTCCAAGCTGGAGGGGGAAATGGGGCTTCTTAAACTGTCTGGCAGTACAGACCGTAGTGCCCAGGTCCTGCTTAGCTGCCTAGAATTTTCAATAACTTTTGTTGGCCCACACTTAACTGTGAACTAGCAGCTAAGAAAAAAAACGGACACCCAAGGAAAGACTCTCCCAGGCAAGATTCTCTCCAAAAAGAAGGAAGAAATAGGGAAAAGTAAATACAGAAAAACCTTTACAGGAAAAATAAGCATCTTTATCATCTTTAGCAGCCTAAAAGATTGTGTCCCTCGGGACAGGAAACAAAGGCAACATCATCAGTAACAAAATAACAGAGAAGACACCAACTTTTAAAGCTGGACACTTTGAGAAACATATGGGCCGGAGTGATAGTACAGGGGATAGGGAGTTTGCCTCCGGTGGCCACCCCAGTTCGATCCCTGGCACCCCATATGGTGCCTGAGCACCACCAGGAGTAATTACTGAGTGCACTTCCAGGGATAACCCCTGAGCATGCAAGGTGTGACCCAAAAAAGCAAAAAAAAAAAAAAAAAAAAAAAAGTCAAATATATGACAGAAACAAAATGTTTGATAAATATACTGGAAAATGTCCAGTAATTAGAACAGAACAACAAAGAAATGAGGTGTTCAGGATAGGGGTAATATGGAATAAGTCCAGTTGATACAATACCCAAATTATAGAATTACAAAAACTGGAAAGAAAAGCATCAAATAAATAATGTCAGAGCATTACCTAGAATCAGTAGATACAATCCAATGTGTCCTTGAGCCATGACTGAAAATAGACCCAGAATATGAAAATGATGGAGGGAATATTATGCAATAAGTCAGTACAAACAGTAACCACAACCTCAGAATAGTGTCGGATTTCTCCACAGCAACTCTGAGCTAGAAAGCAGTGGGTATGTTCCTGAAACTATATGAAGGAAAACTATTTTCCACCTACATTTTTCTACATATCAATCAAAAATGAAGGTTTTTTTTTTTAAAGAAGACATTTCCGGGTATTTGAGATCTCAGCAACCGCCCCCCCATATAAAAATGTTTCTTTATAAATTAATACACAGTAAGAGAAAACAATATAATAGAAGTTTGTGACTGGTCTCTTTTCTCTCTGTTAACTTACTGTCCCTAGTTTTCGCAGGACTGGGTTGGTTGGTTTTGTTTTGTTTTTGACTTTTCTTATTTCCTCTCCATGAAGTTTCAAAGTTATTCATGATTGAGTTTCAGTCATACAATGTTTCAACACCCTTCCTTCACCAGTGTCCATTTTCCTCCACCAGTGTCCCCCACACACATTTGCCCCCACCCGCCAGTCTTCTTCTATAAGAGGACTGTCAATCAGTCGCTAGATAAACAGAATCTTGGCATGTGGTTTACTGTACTGTTGCTGACAGGATTTTATACATAATATTTTACCACCTTTCAGTGCCACCTCCTCCTCCCAGTGAATGCCTTCCTCCACCATAGGCATTGTCCACCGGTCCTAACCCCCTCGAGTGGCGCGGTTCCTACAGTTCTAATGTTATTTGTTTCCATTGTCTTTGGATATTTGTTGGTCCACCAATGTGTTTCTTTACATACAAAGAACTGAGTATTCTTTAAACATTCTATTTATTTTTATCATAATAATTTAGGTAAAAAATGGTATTTTTATCATTGCCTGTTTACAATAGCACCAACATTTATGACTTTAACCTACAGTCACCACACCTTACCACTACCAAGTGAGAAAGATTTTTCAACAATGTCCCCATGTCTCCTCCAGTCCTCCTCATCATTCCCCCTCACTTGGGAAATGACCTCAGGAAACTGAATCCACAGAAAGTGAAACTTAGACATTTGAAACCATAGGTAAGAGAGGGTCTACTGTAAAGGTAGAAAGGAGAATTGGATTCAGGATGCAAAGACTTCAAGGACACAAAAATGTTTTTAAATGGTAGGGTTAGAGAGCTAGTACACATCCTCAGAATTGTATCAGCCAGCCAGTGAGGTGCTTGTCTTGCATGGGGCCAACTCATGTTCAGTTCTCAACCATTTATGACCACCTGTACACCACCAAGAATAGTCCCTGAGCATTGAGCAAGGAGTGAGCCCTGATCACAAGTGTGTGTAACAAAGAAAGGGAGAGAGAGAATGCACAATAGAGGGAAAAGGAAGGAAGGAAGGAAGGAAGGAAGGAGGGAGGGAGGGAGGGAGGGAGGGAGGGAGGGAGGGAGGGAGGGAGGGAAGGAGGAAAGAAGGAAGGAAGGAAGGAGAGAGAAAAGGAGGGAGGAAATGGGGGAGGAAGGGAGAGAAGGAATGAAGGATAAGGGAAGAGGGAGAGATTGAGGCATATGGAAAAGTGTGTGCTCATTTGAGCAAAACTCTCAATGGGTCAGTGCCATACAAGAAATCATTAGGAGCACTGCAGCTATGGAAGCCGGGAGAAGATGTACAAGATGGAGGAAGCAAAGTCTGCAGGTTATTTGCCAATGGTGTTCCTCAGTGCTTTGTTGCTGCTGTGGCTGTTTGTGGGTTTGTTTATTTTTTTCATTTTGGTATCAGCCTTGATGCATTTACATGCTTTGATTTCAGTTTCCTTAGTTTCAGGCTACCATAGCATTCAAGTGTCTCACTCTAACAGCCTCCTTATTTCAGTCATTAGAAATAAAGTGAAGCTTTGAATTGCCAGGGTCTGTAGAAAGTTCCATTACCAAGATTGGTTTAGTGATCCGAAAACTCAGTTCAGGCATATAAACCTCAGATAAAATACCTGGTACAATTTAACTTATTGAAAGATTTCCATGAGCTGGCATCTCACTCATCCGAAGAGATGAGTGAATGATAAACACAAGAAAACTAAGTAAACAGAGGCATCAAGACAGCAGCAAACTACAGAGGAATATATCACATAGAAAAAGACAAACCATCATGGTGTACTTCTTGACTTGCCCGCAGATACTGTCGACACAGTCATGAAAATAAATACCAAATATTGATCTTAGGAAATGTATGGCAAAACATATGAAAAAATGCTCATCATCACTAATCAGAGAGATGCAAATCAAAACAACAATGCGATATCATTTTACACCACAGAGACTGGCACATATTCAAAAGAGCAAGAACAACAAGTGCTGGCATGGATGCGGGAAAAGGGGACACTCATTCACTGTTGGTGGGAATGCCGGCTGGTACAGCCTTTCTGTAAAACAATATGGACATTCCTCCAAAGACTAGAAATTGAACTCCCATTTCACCCAGCCATACCACTCCTGGGAATATACTCTGGGAAGCCAAAAACAAACAGTGGAAACACAATCCGCACTTTTATTTTCAGAGCAGCAGTATTCACAATAGCCAGAACCTGGAAACAACCAGTATGCCTGAGAACTGATGACTGGATAAAGAAGCTTTGGTACATCTACACAATGGAATACTATGCAGCTGTTAGGAAAAATGAAGTTATGAAATTTGCCTATAAATGGATGGACATGGAGAGAATCATATTGAGTGAAATTAGCCAGAAGGAAGGAGAGATACAGAATGATTGAATTTATTTGCATGACATAAATATATATACATATTATGACACCAAAATCCAGTGTCAGGCGAAACATGAATCAGGAGTTTCATGTTTTCCAACATGAATCCAAAAGTGGAATTTACCACAAACGTGTGGGAGTCAAAGGTTAGGTAAGACAGAGAAGGGAACATGTGTGAATAAATGTCGAAAGGGTTAATACCAACCTAGAACTGAGCATTAAATACAGGCAAAAAATGCACATGATGGCTTCTAAGTGTATGTGGTTCAACCCACAATGTGTAAGAGAAGGAAAAAGAGAGAGGGAGAGAGAAAAGAGATAAAGAACCTGCCATTTAGGCAGGCTATGGGAGGGGGAGGGAATTGGGGACATTGGTGGTGGGAAATGGGCACTGGTGGAGGCGGGTGCTGGAACACTATGTGACCGAAACCTCCAAACATGAACAACGTTGTAATTGTATATCTCATGGTGGTATAATAAAATATTTAATAAAAAAGAATAAATAAATAAAATTTGCCTATAAATGGATGGACACGGAGAAGATTGTGTTGAGTGAAATTAGCAGGAGAGAGACAGATACAGAATGACTGCATTCATTTGCATGACATAAATATATATGTACATATTATGATACCAACATCCAAGGTCAAGTGAAACATGTATTAGGAGGTCTTGTCAAAGGTGGAAATTATCACAAATGTGTGGAGTCAGAGGCTAGGTAAGACAGAAAATGGAATAGTGTGCTAACAATTGTCGAGGGTTCTAATACCTGTCAGGGAACACCGCGGGGTCCCTGACAGTGTCAGGACAGAGGTTGTCTTCTACCTCCGAGGACGCGGGAGAACAGATGAAAACTCATGAATCTGGTGCAGTTCCAAAAATGGCTTTTAATAGTACAAAAGCTCTTTCACAGCAATCCAATATAATGAACAAACTCTAGCTCTGGTCTGAACTTAGACCATACAAAAGAGCCTAAGTCTCCCACCAAAGAGAGAGAGGATCTTACCCAAGCTGAGTCCTACCCAGAAGAAGGAGCAAAAGGCCAAAGAGCAAAAGGCCAAAAGCCAAAAGCCGCAGGAGCCAAAAGCTGAAGGCTGAGGAGCCAAAAGGCAAAAGGTGAAGGGGCCTCAAGTCAGCCCCTTATATACACCAAAGTAATCCAATTGGGAGGTTGTCATGTCAACAAAGAACCCTAAACAGAGTGTAGTGCCACACCTTATTGCAGGTATAAACAAAGGTTATGCCAAGGACTAAGGAGATTATCTCTTATAAAACACTGGAGAGAGGGGGCTGATATAAAGTAATACATCTTAACTTCATGAGCTTCATGTAATCTAGATGGTACCCACAAGGTCCTTCTTATTATTATCTGCACCAGGGTGATTCTGAGTATCTTGTTCTCGTGTACTGAAAGGGTCACTCTCGCCTGCTTAGAGCAAACTAGTATGATCCTTCCTACAGTCTTCCTATAGTCGCAACGTAGCCAGGGTGGTAGTCTCCTGGTAAATTATAACTGTCCCACGTTGGGTGCAGTGGGTATAAAGAGGGAGCTGTGCCCAATCTAGAAAACATAGAAGTCTTAGTAGATGTATAAGTCAGAAGTTATTCAATCAAGTATCTTCTGTAACTGCCACACCCTCTAGCAGTGTTTACATAGAAGAGAGGTCTCATTAGAATGAACCTTGACTTAAATAAGATTAAGCTGGGTGTAGGCAAAACAACAAAGCTCCCAGATTAGCTAAATCTGTCCTCCAACAAATACCAACCTAGAACTGAGCATTAAATAGAGGCAAAAAGATACACATGACAACCTTTTAATGTATGTTCTGTAATCCACAATCTGGAAGGGAAGGAAAAGAGAAAGAGAGAGAAAGGGAAAGAAATAAAGAACCTGCCATGGAGGTGGACTGGGGGGTGGGGAGGGAACCGGGGATGTTGGTGGTGGGAGATGGGCACTGGTGGAGGGATGGGTGCTGGAACACTCTATGACCAAAACCCAAATATGAATTTTGTAATTGTGTATCTTTGTAATTGTATATCTCACAGTGGTATAATAAAATACTTTAAAAAAAAGAAGAAATAAAACTATTTTACATGTAGGTGACTTGATCTTGCATATAGAAAATCTTAAGAAACACACATGTCTAGGGGCTGGAGCGATAGCCCAGAAGATAGGGCATTTGCCTTGCACGCGCCGGCCCATGCCGCCAGATTCGATCCCCGGCATCCCATATGGTCCCCGAGCACTGCCAGGAGTAATTCCTGAGCAAAATGCCAGGAGTAACCCCTGAGCATTGCCGGGTGTGACCAAAAAAGCAAAAAAAAAAAAGAAAGAAAGAGAGAGAGAGAGAGAGAAAGAAAGAGAGAGAGAGAGAGAGAAAGAAAGAAAGAAAGAGAGAGAGAGAGAGAGAGAAAGAAAGAAAGAAAGAAAGAAAGAAAGAAAGAAGAAAGAAAGAAAGAAAGAAAGAAAGAAAGAAAGAAAGAAAGAAAGAAAGAAAGAAAGAAAGAAAGAAAGAAAGAAAGAAAGAAAGAAAGAAAGAAAGAAAGAAAGAGAGAGAGAAGAGAGAGAAAGAAAGAAACACACATGTCTAGTAGAGCTAATATACATGTACATTGTATTTGGAAAACTATGTCATTGTTGAAAGAAATCAAAAGAATATAAATCAATGGAGGAAAAAAAAGAAATGTATGGCAAAATTGTATTGGAAGAGTAGGCAGTGTGAGGGGGACCATGTCTCTGCACAAATATGGTGGTGGAGTAGAGATGAAAGCAAATAACTTGTCTTTCAAAGAGAAAGTTAACAGCTAACACTGAAACATACTTGTGTAGTGATAATTGCATATTATTTTCCAAAATTGCACATTATTAGCTATACCAAGAGAAACAAGAAGTGGAGCACAGCTTTTGTTGAGACTTTAATTCTTTAAATATGTATACTTTTAATATAAATAAAGATAAAAATCTTAAAAGTAGTATAGTAAATAGTTTGCTTATGAGGTCAAAAATGTATAAATTGTCAGCAAGAAATGTATCACCAGGTTATATGAATGGGTGCTTATAATTTTGGAGAAAATTTCAATGACGTTATCTTACTGGATTGCAAGAGTTATTTAAAAAAAATAACGAGTTCTGAAAAAACTTAAAGGCAACTCAGAAACTGGAGTTCTTATAAGAAAAGCACTTAATCAGTGATACAAGTAAAGATTTTGAATTAAGATTATTATTTTTTTTCCTTTTTGGGCCACACCTGCAGTGCTCAGGGGTTTCTCCTGGCTCTGCACTCAGGAATACTTCTGGCAGTGCTCGGGGGACCATATGGGATGCGGGGATTAAACCTGGGTTGGCCGTGTGCAAGGCAAACACCCTTCCTGCTGTGCTAGTGCTCCAGCCCCTGAATTAAAATTATTTTATGAAGCATATGTGTGGAGAGATAGCATTTAAAGTTGAATATTGTAAAATGAGATTTTGCATCGTGTTTCCTTTTTGGCATACATTCCATTTTTTTAATCTCTCAGCAGGTTTATGATTCCAAACCATTATGACTGTTGTTCTTTTTCAGAATTTACTCATCTTTTATTGCCTTTCTTTTCCAAGCTATGGTCTTGACCCATTTAGCAGATCCTCCCCCAGTGGGAGGTGTTTGTGTTCTCTTCCCACTCAGAATCACTTTGCAGAAGAGAGAAAAACAATTTCATGTCTAAGGTCCTCATGAGAGTAAGCCAGCCCTCCATATCCTTTCACCTTGCTCCTCCCAGGTCAGGGCCAGAGCAGAACTGCCTCTCTCATAGTGGTTGTTCAATAACTATGTGTTAAGTGAAGGAATGCTTCTGTGGATAACTCCAGTAAAAGTTCACAGCACACACTGCTAGTATAATGTCATGCAAAAGATCACCAACTCAAAGATTAAATCGGCTAAGTGAAACAATTAGGTGAGTGGCAGCAGTCCAATGAGGCCATCAGCAAACAGGAGGCTAGAGACACCATCTAAAGCACAGGTCTGTGGAATGAGTGCCACTTTAGCAAATGGAAGGCATTCTCTGTGCACTGGCCCAAACACTATGTACATATGTTCATATAGATAGTCCTCACAGCAAAACTTTAGGGTCAGCAGTTTCTTATTTCCACATTGCAGATGAAGAACTCTTAAAGTCTATAATATGGTGCTTAAGCACACATGGCCAATAAGGGGTAGAGTCAGTATTCTGGTTTTTTTTTTTTTAATATTTTGTTATACCACCCTGAGATATACAATTACAAAGATGTTCATATTTGGGTTTGCGGTTATACAGTGTTGCAACACCCATCTCTTCATCAGTGCCCATATCCCACCACTAATGTCCCCAATTCCTCCTCCCTCACCTAGCCTGCCTTTATGGCAGGTTCTTTATCTCTTCTCTCTCTCTCTCTCTCTCTCTCTCTCTCTTCCTTCTCTTACACATTGTGGATTGCAATACATAGATTTAGAGGTTACCATGTGTATCGTTTGCCTATATTCAATGCTCAGTTCTAGGCTGGTATTATCATTTTCGATGATTATTAGCACATTGTTCCTTCTCTGTCTTACCTAACCTCTGACTACCACATGTTTGTGGTAGAGTCCACCTGTTGACAAGACCTGCTGATCCATGTTTTGCCTGGCCTTGGATATTGGTATCATAATAGGTAGGTAGGTAGGTAGGTAGGTAGGTAGGTAGGTGATAGATAGATTAGATAGATAGATAGATAGATAGATAGATAGATAGATAGATAGATAGATAGATAGATAGATAGATAGATAGATAGATAGATAGATAGATAGATAGATAGATAGATAGATAGATAAAGAAAGACAGATAGACAGACAGATAGACAGACAGATATAGATATATCACTTGATTACTTGATATCCCGTTATTCATCGATTTCCTCCAACGGGCGTCAATAACATTTCTGTTTGACCGTATCACGTGCCAGTGTAGCCCAATGGCATATGGTTGCTTCAAAAAATACAAAGAGCCTCACACCATTCATTTAGGGTCTTGATGAAGAGGTCTGACCATCTTGTAGGTGGACAGCCACATGATCTTTTGACATCCCGTGGGATCCAATCAGTAATGACTCTAGTCCAGCGGTCGTCTCCAAATCGCATTACATGTCCAGCCCATATGATTTTCGATGCCTTGGCAAATGAGGCAGCATCCCTTACTCTGGAACAGCGACAGAGGTTGGAACTCCGGATTCCTTCTCTCACTTGAGTGAGGCGTGATATTCCAAGCATAGCACTTTTGATTCCTCTTTGGTAGACCTAAATTAACGTTCTAATCCTGCTTTCGTAGGGCCCAGGTCTCTGAGGCATATGTTAATGCAGGGAGAATGGTGGAGTCAAAGAGATGTACCTGGAGCCGGAGGTTCTTTGTCTTTTTGCTATTTCTTTGATGCCTTTGAAGGCATTCCATGCCACTCTCTTCCTCCTGCACAGCTCAGGTTTTAGGTCATTCATCATGTTGACCTCTCCACCTAGGTACACTTAACTGCTGCATTCAGAGATGTTTGTTCCATTGAGAGTGAATGGGGCCTCTGGAACTAGTTCATTTCTCATGAACATAGTTCTGTTGAGATTCAGCTGTAGACCTATCTTTCCAGATTCTCGGTCAAAGTCAGCCAGCATTTGTGCCACTTGGCTAATGTTTGATGTTATTAGAACGACATCATCAGCAAAGTGGAGGTGGTTTAGTTGCTGACCATCTATCTTCACTCCCATTCCTTCCCATTCTAATTGTCGCATGATGTTCTCGAGGGTGGCACTGAAGAGTTTTGGTGAAATGGTATCACCCTGTTGAACCCCCTCTTTGGACATCAATGATCACTTCCTTGTAGAATGGTGAGATCCTGGTGGTGAATCCATAATACAGCTCACGAAGGATCTTGATGTATTGGGTTTAAACACCCTTTCGGCTAGGGCTTCAATGACTGCTTCAGTCTCCACAGAATCAAAGGCTTTCTTTAAATCAATGAACATGAAACAGAGTGGCATCTTGTACTACCTACAAACCTCAATGAGCTTGATTACCATGTGAATATGGTCGATTGTGGATATGGTCGATTCCTTTTCGGAAGCCAGCTTGCTCACATGGTTGTCCTTCATCTAATGTTCTGCTAATCCTGTTCAGGATGACTTGAGTGAACAGCTTATAGATGACGGACAACAGGCAGATGGGGCGATAATTGCCAATGTCATGGATGTTTCCCTTCTTGAACAGTAGAACTGTCCTGGTTTTCCATTGGGAGGGCACCTTGCATTCAGACAGGTAGCGTGAAGAGCCGAGCCAGTGTATTGATGAGTACTGACGGCAGATTCTTCAGGTGTTCGGGTCTGACTTTGTCTGGGCCTGGTTCTGTTCCCTTCTTTACCAACAAAACGGCATGTCAGATTTCAAAAGGGAGAACGTTGAGAATGACATATCTATCCTGCGGAATTTGGTATGTGGGCAGGTGGATGTGACTATCAAAGATATCTGAGTAGAAGTCATGGATGATCTTCTCCGTTGCCTTTCTGGAAGATGTGATAGATCCATCAGGACGTCAGAGGGCAGATATGCAGATAGATATATGCATATATATGCAGATAGATATATGCATATATATTTATATCATGAAAATAAATGAAGTCATTCTATATCTGTCTTTTTTCTTTCTGGCTAATTTCACTCAACACGATCCTCTGCATTTCCATCCATTTATAGGCAAGTTTCATAACTTCATTTTTCCTAACAGCTGCATAGTATTCCATTGTTTAGATGTACCAAAGTTTCTTTAGAGTCAGTATTCTGCAATGGGGGTGGGGCACACCCAGTGGTAGTCTGGTGCTATTTATTACTCTGTGCATAGGGGATGCTCCCAATGGAACTCAGGGTATCTTATGGTGCTGGGGCTCAAAGCCAGGCCACCTACATACAAAGCATGTCACTGCTTGAATTCTCTCTTTGACCCGGAGTTAGGATTTTGAGCTCAAGCATTCTGGCTGCTGCGTGCAGGGTCATAATCACTCTAGCACTTTGCCTTCATAATTTCTTTAAAGTACATTTTAAAAAAGTGTACTTTCTTTAAATGTTGGCAGCTGATTTGTAATGGCCCAATGCACCATGATTCAATAAAATTAAATGTTTGGCAGCTGATTTTAATGTTACAAAGCACTACAAGACATGTTTTAGTTTGTGATTCAGGCAGTGGAAGCTTCAGACTTAGTATATGCAAACCATCAATGGTCAACTCCCTCATGCTCCCACCCTTCACCCCAGCATGTAGCTGGCCATCTGCTACCAGATGGTAGTGAGAATAAAAAGGGCATACAGATTTGGAGCCACTGCTGGGTTCACCTGCACCTCTCTGAAGGCCTCCAACATGATGAAACTCTCAAACTTTGGGTATGGATTTGGTTGAAAGAGAGAAAGAGAAACGGAGAGAGAAAGAGAGAGAGAACATAGTAAATATGAGACTGGCTTCCACATGCCAGTAGACCATAAGCAGTTTTATCTTTATGCAAAGCTATATGGGCTTGTCCAAAGATCACTCTGCTGCTTCCCTCTGTTTCAAAGATGACTCTGGGGGACAGGAGGACTTGTTATTGGTTGGAGTCTACCACAAGTGTAGGGGGCTGGGGCCGGAGCGATAGCACAGTGGGTAGGGTGTTTGCTTTGCACATGGCCGACCCGGTTTGATCCTCGGCATCCCATATGGTCCCCTGAGCACCATCAAGAGTAATTCCTGAGCGAAGAGCCAGGAGTAACACCTGAGCATTGCTGGCTTCTACCCAAAAAAGCAAAAAAAAAAAAGAAAGAAAAATGTAGGGGGCATAGGGTAGGTAAGACAGAGAAGGAGCTAGTTGCCAATAATAGTTGGAAATGGTAATGCTAGACTAGAACTGAGTATTGAAAGTAGGTAAATGGATATACAAAGGGATATACATGACAACCCTTCAGTGTCTCTATTGCAAGCCACAATAAGCAAAGGGAGAGAGAGAGGAGAAAAGTGCCTGCCATTGAGGCAAACTGGGGAGGGCGTTCAGGGAAACTGGAGACATTGGTGTTGGGAAATGTGCACTGCGGGAGGGATGGGTGATGGAACAATGTATGGCTGAAAACCAATCATGAACAGCTTTGTAATGATCTCATGGTGATTTAATAATAATAATAATAATAAAAGATGACTATTTCAGAGATGTCTTTGGTCCATTTGTAGCCTCCATTTTTGTTTCGTTGTAGGTTATTTTAATGCAACATGGGCATTTTCAGTTGGGAGGGAGCTCATAAACTGAGCTCAGGGAATCCAGGAGGTACCCCATACTTGGCTTGGCTGTGTGCACCTGACAGCTTAGCTTAGCTTTTGGATGGTACATGATATTTGGTTGCTGGAAAGCACCAGAGCAACACCTGGGACTTCGGAGGGGATGGGGAAGGGTGGAACCAGTAAAGTGCAGAGGATGGAACTGGGGCGCTAGTAGCGTATAAGGCACGCCCTGCAATCCTTTGAGCTTTCCTGTCTCCAACATGATTTGTGTATCAATCAAGGAAATACTGAATATTATGTGATGGCTACAACAGCTTGGCAAAATATTGTGTGAATCCATTGGCAGATGCTAGCAAAGTTATACATGCTGGTAGTAGCAACATTTTTATTTTTGTGCCCTATGCCCAGAACAATTTGGAGTTCTGAAATATGACATTAGTAAAAATGTTAGATGGCTGTATTTCTCTAGAGGAAGTATTTCAACTCATTGAGTAGATTTTTAAATTATAAACTAATTGTAGTGAATAGAATGTTTTGCATTCTTTGCTATCTATATGCTAGATGATGATGGAATGAAGCATATTAACATTGATTCTGAACTACTTTAGATGATGGCAAGGTATTCATATATTTGCACTTTCCTTTAGTGTTGTATTGAGATATTAAACCATCTGCTCTTATGCATAATCATTTTCCTGGGATTCAGATGTGATTATGGGATATGTTATGGCTCTATGATTGTTATAGGATTATCAGACTGTTTATAATAAAAAATCTTACTTTAGGGGGCCTTTTAATGATCCCTAAAAATAAGGATCATTATTTTTATCTGCAGACTTCAGTTTGGAAAAACATGTCCTCTTGGAGGCATTTGGTTTGTACAAATATTGGCATAGTATGGTATGTTGAAATCTCAAATATCTAAATTCATTGTGAACTTTCTAGGCATTGTGATTTTGTGTATTTGTAGGACTATAGTTTGTTTCAACATTAGTATTAGGTCAGCTCATTACTTACTGCTTTTCATTTTCTTCAGTGGAAACACAGCTAAAAATGTTTTAAAGCCAAAATCTAACTTCTGCAATATAATAGTTTTCCCAGTAAACTCATAAATGTATAATTTATGTTTGTGAATATGTATAAAGCTGTAAATAGCACCCAAAATGCACTACTATCAACAATATTAAGTAACTATGTCCTAGAACATTTACAGAGAATTTTAAAATTTGTGAGAATTCCATGAATTTGTAAACATCCATGGATGGATGGATGGATGGATGGATGGATGGATGGATGGATGGATCTTTCCACTTTCCCACATTGTATAGTCTATTATATTGCAGCGGTTAGATTCTTCACTAGACAGTAGTGAAGAAAGGGAAAGAAAGGGCTACATAAAAATACCTATTGAGGGCCAGAGCGATAGTTCAGCAGGTAAGGCGTTTGCCTTGCACATGGTTGGCCCATGCCAGCCTAAGTTCGATCCCCGTCATCCCATATGGTCCCCGAGCACTGCCAGGAGTAATTCCTGAGTGCAGAGCCAGGAGAAACCCCTGAGCATTGCCAGGTGTGACCCAAAAAAAAAAAAAAAAAAAACCTATTGAGTAGAACTAGAGAGAGAGTACAGTCGGCAGAGTTCTCCTTCCTTCCTTACAGCTGGCCCTGCATATGGTCCAGCACTGCACTTGGTCTTCTGAGCCCCACAGGGTGGTCTCTCTCCCTGGTTCCATCCAATCCCGCAGTGAAACCCTGTTGGGTGACACACCCTACTGAGCCTTAAGCTCCAGCTACACTTAGCTTGCAGCCCCTCCCAACTCTGCTTAGGGAGATTTTGAATCAGCTCTGGCATTTGTGAAGCCAAAAGTCCCACCTGAAAGGCTGCATTTCAATAGGGTTGTTTTCCTGGCTTCATCTCTAGATAGCCCAGCCCATGATGGGCTGGGCTGGAAGGTTTTGATGGGCTTTTACCTATAAAATAATCTAGGAGAAAAGAGGGCCCTTTTTGTCATTTTGGCTTATCTTCTCTCTGTTCTCTTCCCTGTTAGTCCTTAGCACGTGGTGGGAGTCATCTTGGCCTAGGGTTCTCAATCTACACGTGGCCAGGGCCCAGCTAGGAACTTAAGTTCGGGGTTTTCCTGTTGTGGGATTGTATACCAGAACCTGTGAGCATAAAGTCTTTTAAAACTGTGCTGGATTCCTGAGTTTTCATTCATTCCCCGCTGGCTCGGAGGTAGAGGGAACTCATTGGGAACTCATTCCCTGGTATTGTTGGGGACCCAAGCGGCTCACCGACAGGACCTCCTCGCTTGGGGTATGAGGAATTAAAATTGATCTATAGGCAATTGAGTTTAGTTAAAAAATATGGTGCAAGCCCAGGAATAACAAGTTAGTCTTAACCGCCGTCCTGTATCTATACAAAAGGATGCAGCTCCAAAGCAAGAACATTCAAAGGACACAAGGTAAAGAGAAAAGCAATATTCCAGCAAACCATCCTGCCTAGCTGGGAATTTGATACTGCTAAGAAGGAGGCAAAAGGCAGTAAATAAAAGGAACCCAACAGATCCTAAGCATAAGGCCAGAAGTAATCCCTGAGCACAGCCCCACAGAAAAGGAAAAAAGAGTGGCTAAGGGTTATACCCTGATGACTTTTACTCACACCGGATTATGTATCTTCTCTTCCTCTTGAGAATAACTGATTTTAATAGATATCAACCTCTTAAAAGTTTGGCAGTTCTCCAGTTGCAAATTTAATTGACTTTGCTTTTAACTCTAATGCAAACGTTTTTATAATAAGATATAATAGGAACATTTTCCAATTCATTTGCTTATCATCTTTACATTAATACAAACTGCTTGTATGAAGTTGCTATAAAGAAGGGGAAGTATGTAATAAAGGTGAATCGCGGATGTAAAAATGTGATTTTTTATCTCTGTTATGACAGCACCCTCCAGTAGGAAACCAGGAGACCCCCTTGTCATTTCCGATATCAAGAAAGGCAGTGTGGCACACAGGTAAGGAAAGATTTTCTGGTTAATTTCAACACATGTCCTTTTCTTGCTGTTGTTCTTGTACCTACAGGGACTTGGGTTACTTCAGGCTCAGTGCTTGGGTGCATCCATATGGTATTGGGGATAAAATTCAAGCTTCTAACATGTTAAGCATACACTTAACCCATTGAGCTATCTCTCTGGTCCCTCAAGATGTGACTTGCTTGATTAAATGACCCCTTCAATACCCAGAGTAGACCTTGCTAATGAACCATGCATGATATTCTCAGTATTTTTCTAGGCAGCCAGTCTATTATCTTTGACTTGATATTTCCAACATCAGGGTGCTATATATATATATATATATATATATATATATATATATATATATATATGTATGTATGTATGTATATGTATGTATGTATCTTTTGACATCCTGTGGATCCAGTCGGTAACTGCTCTAGTCCAGCGGTTGTCTCCAAATTGCATTACATGTCCAGCCAATCTGATTTTCGATGCCTTGGCAAATGAGACAGCATCCCTGACTCTGGAACAGAGAAGATACATATTTTCTTTGTTAATTTATTTCTGCAACCGTTACAGACTGTCAACACCATATGTCATGGCCAGGAATCAAACCAGGGTCAGCTCTATGCAAAGCAAGTGTCTTAACCCTGTACTATCTCTCCAGCAGCCCTATTCACTACTATGCTTCATAATCAGCTAAAAACCCAAAGTGGCCCTAAGTATGAGTGACACCTCACAGATAAGGAGCTTGTGGGAGATCTCTGGTAGGTTACAAAAAAGTCCCCTCTGAGTAAGTAACATCCCCAAAACTTGAGCAATATTCATATCTCTTATTGGTCCATCAAAATCAGGAGTCACAGTTTATAATATTAGATCAAAATTTTTTAAATCATTGAAAAATTTTGAAGAGATAGTACAGGCATTTCCTTGATTGGGGCTTGCTTCCAATTTGAATCTCCAGCACCACATATTGTCCTTGGAGCACTGCCAAGAGTAATCCCTGAGTAAACCCTGAGTACCACCAGCCGTTGCAACCCTCCCCCCCACCAGAAGAAAGGAAGGAAAAAAGGAAGGTTAGGGATAACTTTATATTTATCTTCCAACTAAGAAAAATTTTAAACCACCTTATCTGTTAGTATCATCAAGTAAGAAGAACATTTAGGGGACTGAAGAGATGTTTCAGGAAGTAAGGCCTTGTGGTAGATCTGATTCAAATCCCCTGCACCAAATATGGACCCTCAGGAGTACCTCACTTTGAGCAGAGAGCCAGGTCTAGCTCTTAAGCTCTGCAGGTTGTGTCTGGAAGGAAAAAACCTGGCCAAATAAAATGGAGTCAAACAAGATGGAAATTTGCCTTGCATTTAACAGCTGGTATACAGGCCTGCAAGACAGGGGACACGGTTCTCCCATCTTTTCCAGCCTCCTCTAATATTTATAATCTTCTAACCATAGAGGGGAGGACAGGAAGTGCAGAATGAGTCTGGGACATGCGTCTTTAGGAGATGATCCAGAAGAAGGCAAGGGAGAGAGATGCTGGGAAGCAACTGTATCTATTATATTTATCTAAAACAAAAGATTTGAAGATGCTGGGAAGCAACTGTATCTATTATATTTATCTAAAACAAAAAGATTTGATCTTACCAAAATGTAACCGTCCTTAAAATGTCTCTTTTGTACACACAAGCCCACATTCTTACTATTTTCTCATTTCATGATGGACCTTGAAAACTTTCTCCAGGTCTGGGGCTGTGGCGAGAGTGGTAGAACCCATGGATAGCACTGGTGAGGTCCGGAGTCCCAGCCCCAGCTTCTCTGCCCTCCCCACCCCACCCCTGCCACTGCAGACTTTCCTATCACCACAACACCTGAGCACTGTACCTACAGACTCAGACCACCTGACCCAAGCTGAGAGTCAGCCTTCAAAAGACAAAAGGAAACAAAAGTTTTCAAGCACCACACTGGTCATGGTCAGTGTTAAACTGACTATGTAGTATCCTATTCACCTTTTCTCTCTGTGCAGTGAGTGTCCAGGTGCCAGTGGTAATAGCAAATATGTGAGCAGTCTGGGCCCTCCACCAGGTCCTTCATACCCTGACTGCTGACACTCTCCCTCCTGTCTCTGGACTTCCAGAGATCTGATGCAGCAAGAGGAGAAACATGTGGGCACCAGGTCTCCATGTATGGGTATGGTTTAACTTTGACTCAGGACACCATCTCTGTAGTCCATCATCTCTCTAGGAACCTTAAATGTTGTTTAGCTGAACATAATGGAAAAAAATTAATATCTTCAAATTAATGTCACAAATTAATGCCATACAAAAGAGGCCTGGAACCTGCCATTTAGGCAGGCTATGGGAGGGGGAGAGAATTGGGGACATTGGTGGTGGGAAATGGGCACTGGTGGAGGGCGGGTGCTGGAACACTATGTGACCGAAACCTCTAAACATGAACAAAGTTGTAATTGTATATCTCATGGTGGTATAATAAAATGTTTAATAAAAAATAAGAAAAAAAAGAGGTCTGGGATAAAGGGGATATCAGTTAAATGCAGTTGAGAAACAGCTGAAGAACTGCTTTCCCCTAAAGACCTCTATAGTGCTACATTATGCTTCATGTCCTTTTATGGTTTGATCAAGTTGCTCTTCATTTTCTCACAGAACGGGAACCCTGGAACTTGGGGATAAACTGCTTGCAATAGATAACATCCGACTGGACAACTGTTCCATGGAAGGCGCAGTTCAGATCCTCCAACAATGTGAAGACCTGGTGAAGCTCAAAATCCGCAAGGATGAAGATAATTCAGGTATTGCAAGCCTCCTTAGTTAAGACTGTTTCCCTAATAGCCCATCTGTCACAAAAGAGACTCAGTCTTGATGTCGGATGTACAACAGCTGGCTGGTGACACAGTAGTGACATTTTCCATAGTTAAACATACCTTTAAATTGTGTGTGGAATGTAGATGAGTTTTAAGTGGTAGAGTGAAGATATTTTCATGATATAAATCCTATGACTATAGTAAAACAACTTTCAAAGATAAAAACAAAATCACCTATACTGGCCTAATACAATTGGAGCTAGACATGATCTAGTTGAAATTGTACTGTATAATTTTAATCACGATGGTTGTTAGTTTTTCGCTTAACTTTGTAAACACTTTGTCATTGTGCATTTCCTTGTTCTCTGTTGCTTCTATGCACTGTGTTTATTTATCACTCTTCTCCTTATGATTGTTTCCAATTATTTCATTATTTCAGAAAATACAATCATGGATATATTTATGAAAGGATACTTTTATTCAACTTTCTCTGTTTGAATTGTTTCCCTAGGAAATAGTCCTAGAAGTAGGGTAGCTGGATCAGAATAGAAAGAAATCCAGAATATAGAAAGGGGGACAAGAGGGAAAGAAGTCAAGGGAAGCAGCAAGAAGTGGGTGGGTAATAGCAAGAGGCAGGACTCAAGGGCCACCAGTATATCAGTGATGGTGAGTAGTATAGCAAGGACATAGACATCCACACCAAGAGTCAGAACACTGAAGCCATGACATCCAAACCCCAACAACTAAATTTGAACTGTGCCTGTCAAAAAGGCAGGCTGGAAGGGGACAGGCTTGGGGAGGACCTGAGGGGGATGGGTTTTGGGGAGATCTGGGCACACTGGTGGTGGGACTGGAGCCAGAACACTGTATGCCTGAAACTTTACTATGAATAACATTTTGAGTCACTTTATTTTAATTTAAAAAATTATAAAGGCCATGTTTGGGATTCCTGAAGAGCTATGTATCAGTTGCTTTCTACAAGGAATGGATTAATCTTTAGTACTTACAGCAATGCACAAATTCAGTGGTTTGTTGCTTCTCAAACTTTCATAGACCTCAGGCTCATTTTTGTCTGAGACTCAAAATTGTTAAAACCCAGATTCTGGGAACTATCTGAACTACATTTGGGATGCTCTGAATAGAATATTTTAAATTTTTTTCTTATAATGTAATTCACCCGATTACAATGTTGTTGACATTTATGATTTTGATGTAAGAATTACTGCATCTGCACCACCACCAAAGTGGCCAAGACCCTCTATCAGTGTCCTCATGTCACTTCTGGCCCACCTCTTCCTTCTCTCCCTGCCTTAGTTCATCCCAACCCCATGAGATACTCTGTTTATAACAAATATCCTGATGAAGCTGACAGTAAAAATAAAATCTAAGGATTAAGTCTTGAGAAGCAGAGCTAAAGGCAAACACTCTTTTATCTAGCTATAAAATAACCTGGAGCAAGGAAAAAAGCACATTAATTGAAAGATTCAGCTAATGTGAGGAATTATAGAAATGTGTATATATGTAGTTGTATATTCAACATAAGTGTTTTATATGTACCCAGTCTTATGGTTGAAACCAAGGCCTCATACTATTCTACTGATTGTAGTTACTAATCTTTTTATTTATGGTTTTCCTGAACCATATGCATTATACAACTTTATGGCTTCCAGTTTGTCTGATTTTTTTTCAATACAGTGAGAATTGAAAGAATTTAAGACAATCTGAATGCTTACTTCATCCAGATTTTTATTTCCCCCAATGTGTTCAAGTTTTTTCTCTAATTAGCAGTATTTTGCTAAATGACCCATCTTTATTGAATCTTCCCAAAACATTTCATTTTATTTTTACAGAACCACTATCATAGGTTATGTAAGATTCATTAAGTTATGCATTTACAATAGCAAGCAAAACTGGCATAAGCAGGCTTGGGAATAAACATAATTGATTCCAAAATTGTACAGCCTTAGCAATACCAGCAGCAGAGGTGCTAGAAAGAAACATGCTCTTCTAGAACATTCCAGTGCATTAGTCTTGATATTTTACAGCGAGAGTGGAAGGTCCCAATTAATCTTGTAAATTGGTTCATTGGAACTGGGTTGAGAGTTTGAGCAGCTCATCATTTCATTCCAATAAGTAATGAGTTGTCAGTATTCTGGAATCTTTGGTAACCAAGCCATCTAAATCTAGAGAGCATGGTCTTCTCAGGTCATCTGTTCATGATTTCTCTTCAAAGCCAAAACAGGTTGGTTGTCTCATTCAGCAGCACAGCTGGTAAGAATAACTATATGGAAATATGCATATATTTATACTCACTGCTATTTTTAAAAATGGGGGTGGGGAGTTTGGGACTACAACTAATAATGCTCAGAGGTTATTTCTGGCTCTTAACTCAGGAATTTCTCATGGTGGTACTTGGGGGGGACCACATGGGATGCCAGAGATTGAACCTGGGTTGGCAGTGTGCAAGGCAAGCTTTCTATCCACTGTGCTCTCTGGTCTCTCATAATTATTTTCTCAGTAATTGATTTTGATACTGGCATTTTCATTCCTCCCTTTACACGCATGCTTCATTCGCACTTTGTTTGGGGCATAGGAATAAATCTCCCCAGCCTCCTCCTGGGACATGTCCTAATAAAGACGCCAAGTCCTCTGAAGATAGCCATTTTTGCATGATTTGTCAAGCTAAGCAACTCTTGCTATCTTCCTTGCAGAGTAAAAGAGAAAGCTAATCCAGAGATGATTATCTGTGACTCATAGCTGGCGATACTCCCGACTCCAAAGCCAGGCTGTGATAGAGTACCTTAAGAGGTTTGGAAACAACAGCTGAGCACTGGAGAGTTCAGTCTCACTTCCAATTCCTGCCTTTCCAATTCCTGCCTTTCAGTCTCACTTCCAATACCATAGTTATCCATACTATTAAGATATTCATAATGACGATAAAAATTCTTCTCCTTATATAATTCTTGAGTACTTTTAAGTCTTCAATCATTCCATTGAAAACTACAAACATATCGAAAATAAAACTGTCAGTATAGGTTTAAGGAATATATTTACCCTAACCATATTTTTCTCACATTGGTATAATAAGTTATGCTTGTTTGCTGTGCTTGTATCGATAGACAACCTGAAAATGATCATCTGCTTATTGATTTGGTAGAATTTAAATGATTCCATCTGCTATCCTTTTCCCCATATGAATATACAAATATAATTGGAACAATTAAATTCTTTTTCCTTTAGTTTTGGATCACAGCCAAGTAAGTGTTCTTAGCTGTGCTCAGGGGACCATGCCATATTGGTGGTTGAATCCCAGCCTCCCATATGCAAAGCATGTGCTCAACCCATTGATCAATTTCTTGCTCCCTGATTCTTTTCCATCAGAGAGGAGAAAAGGAGAAAATTGTTCAGCATATAAAATCACTTTATAGATGAGTTCAAACTAGACTGTGCATTCTTTAAGAGTATACACTTTAAAATCATGAGTAATTTTAAAATCCAGCCCTCTCACACTTGAACTCAGTTTGACCAAGTTCCTTAACCTGTTTGAAACTCAATTTAATTTTCAGTATTATATTCATATCACGGGGGACAGAGCTGCTTTTGGCTCTCCCTGTGATCCGCTGATCATGAGGCGTCCGGGAGGGAGGGGCGAGTTCTGGCCCTGGCCCACCATCCCCACAGAGCCTGGGAAGAAGCCAGAGGAACCCCCCCACACCATGATGGCAGCCATTTTCAACATCCAGACTCCACAGCTCGTCAGAGCTCCACCCAAGAGAAAAGCCAATCTCAAGCCCTGCTCATCAGATTCCCACCCTATAGGGGAGCCTATTTCAAGCACAGGTATGCTTGAACCAGAGACAGAGTTACACGAGGCAGAGCTGCTACCCACTTTCCATTGCAGTTCATCAGTAAATGAATGAACTGAAAGCCTACCTACTACCGAGAGTATCCCACCCTCATGGCAGAGTCTGGCAAGCTACCCATGTCATATTCAATATGCCAAGTACAGTAACAATGATGGACTTCATTCCCATGACCTGACCGAATGGTTTGAGGCTCTTCATGTTCCTGTTGCAAGCAGATGCCCTAGGTCTACACTAGCATGCAACAGGAATGAATGGCGACATTACTGGTGCCAGCTTGAGCATATTGATGATCAACAGGAAGACAAGTGATACAAGTGATATTCATAATCACATCCACTTCTGGCAGCTGCCATAATTTGCTGAAAGGGATATTTACTGACATAATCAGGATTCAGTGAGAACTATTTTTGTATTACTATTGCATACTGGGTTGCTTTCCCTCCCCCACTCCAATGTTTCATCAAGATATAGATAAGTGGGATCTGAAGAGGTGGTAGCACAGTGGTTATGCACACATGCAGCCAATCCATGTTTGATCCCTGGTATCGCATACGATCCTCTGAGCACTGCCAACAGTGAACCCTGAGTACAAAGTTAAGAGTAATCTCTGAGCACAGACAGGTGTGACCCCAATAACTCCCTCAAATATATATATACAAAAATACATATATTTTGTATATATATTTTTAGATATATATACACATATATGTGTATATATATTGGATATATATACACATATATGTGTATACACACACACACACACATATATATATATGTGTGTGTGTGTGACCCAGTAACATATATACAATAGCACAGGCAGGTACATCCAGCTCCCCATTAGGGATACAAGTAAGAAGGAAATAAGCATTAATCCTATGATAGTCACTGGGCAGTTGTATTCATCTGAATTAGGGTAGTGATGTGCATGGTTGTCATCCTTGGTCTTATATTTCAGAATGATAATATCCCATATGAATTCTCCACTCTTTGAAATATAGCTCATACTACTATTGTTCTTTCATGATGTACTCTAGGGATATTTTGGTTCTTTCCTTAACTGCCTGTTCTTCTTCATCTTTGGTTCTTCCATCAATTACAGAAAGTTTATAACCATTCTTTATAGAATCTGGTTCCTAACTGAGCCATACTGCAGTTGGGTTTAACAGATGTTGCCTTGAAATGTAAGCATCTCTTTTAGCTGCATTTGTTTCACTGTTCTGCCATGTAACTTACCCAAAGAGATACTGGAACTATTCTCAAAGCTTGTTAGTCTTTGTTTTATACTTGACTGTACAATGAGTATTTATTTAGTGTTCATGAGGTACTAGAGATTGTGCTAGTGATTGCCAATTCTTAGGTTAAAAGTGACTCTACTCAAACCTAAAACACAAGAAAATTAATAAATAATTCACATTCTATGGAAGTGCACAAAGTTCTCTTAAGACTGTGGGTTTTGAGAGAGAGGAAGAAACAGAAAGAGAGAAGGAAAGTGCCGCAGAGGCAGGCAGGGGTAAGAGGAAAGCTGGGGACGTTGGTGGTGGCAAATGTACACTGGTGAAAGAATGGGTGATGGAACATTGTGTGACAGAAACCTAATCATGAGCTACTTTATGACTCTGCAGCTCACTGTGATTCAATAATAAACAAACAAATAAAATATAAAAAGGAGTTTGGAGCCTAGAAAGTTCAAGGAAATGTTTCTTGATCTTAGCAGTATTTCGACGGTGGTGTTAGACTCCAGAGAGCACTATACTGTCCAGTAGTAGAGAAAACGAAGACACAAACTATGCATTAAGACTCAGTTGTAAATGAGCAGAAAGATATATAGAAGCTAGTCATTATGGTCCTTCTGAACCATGTGAATTTTTGATTTTATCTTAAATTCCATTGTATTTAAAGTAATATGGCTTGAATCATATTGTCCTTTATGATTTTTTTTTTGCTTTTTGAGTCACACACAGCGATGCTCAGGGGTTACTCCTGGCTCTGCACTCAGGAATTACTCTAGGTGGTGCTCGGGAACCATATGGAATGCCGAGGATCGAACCCGGGCGGCACAGGCCGGCCGCGTGCAAGGCAAACGCCCTACCCACTGGGCTATCGCTCCGGCCCCAACCTTTATGATTTTTTATGTACAGTCACTGCACCTTCACCACCCCTAATGTGGCAAAGAGCCTCCACCACTGTGCCTGTATCACTTATAGTCCCTCTCTTCCTTTTCCCATCCCCTCCTCCCCACACTTCTAATCACTGTATCACTGTCTTCCCGTTCATCGTCGATTTGCTCAAGCGGGCACCATTAACATCTCCATATGACCTGTCTCATGCAAGTAGAGCCCAAGGGCACCTGCTTGCTCCAGGAACACAAAGAGCCTCAAACCATTCCATCAGGTCATGGGAATGAGGTCTATAATTGTTACTGGTATCTGGCATATCAAATACGACACGGGTAGCTTGCCAGGCTCTGCCGTGCGGGTAGCATACTCTTGTAGTCATCTCAAAATCCAGCATATATTGATGAACCGCGCTGCCGCTTGCGGCCTCGCGAGCCGGGCTGTGATAGGCTGGTCTGCTGAAAGGAGTTCTGACGAGGAGGAAGTCCGGATGTGGAAAATGGAGGTCCTCATGGAGTTGGGGGTTGTCTGGCTTGTTGTGAGGCTCTGCTGGGGTGGCGGGCCAGGGCTAGAACCTGCCATCCCTCCCGGGCACCTCATGAGCGGCTGGGCACAGTGAGAGCCAGTAGCAGCTCTGCCCAATGTCTGTCTCTGGATCAGCATACCTGGGCCGGATTAAAAAAAGACTGCAGCAGGGTGGATCTCGATGAGCCTGGCTGTGATAGGCTGGTCTGCTGAAAGGAGTTCTGACGAGGGGGAGTTCGGATGTGGAAAATGGAGGTCCTCATGGAGTTGGGGGTCGTCTGGCTTGTTCTGTAGTAATAATAAACTTTTAATAATACCAGTTTTTTCATCAAAAGAAAGGGATTTTTCATCCCTTATTTTATTTCCGTATACCTTAGATGTGTGTGATTGTCCAATATCCTCCCTCTGTATTATTTCATTAACCTGATGCCCTTCAGCTCTATCCAAGTTCACAAGCTTCATGATTTTTGTCTTTTCTTATAGCTGCATAATATTTCATTGTGCAAAATATTCATTTTGGGTTTTTTTTTCATATCCTGGCTGTTATACTTAGCACTGAAATGAACATAGGTGTGCCTATATTGAGTTACTATTTCTGTGTTCTTGGGGTGGATATCAAGAAGTGGAGTCAGTGGGCCATATGGGAGTTTGATTCTTAGTTTTTTTAGAAGACTCTACACCTTTCTCCCTAAAAAGCTGAACCAGATGTTTTTCTCATCAACCATCATTGAGGGTTTGCTTTTTCCCATATCCTTGCCAATTCTGGTTGTTTACAGTTTTGAGGCAACATGTCATTCTCAGTGGTGCGAGATGCCATCATCTCATTGTTGTTTTTCTTTACATTTCTCTGATAATAAGTGATGATTGACACTTTCTTTCATGCCTACTGACCATCCTATGTTTTCTTCAAGGAAGTGTCTATTCATCTCTTCTGTATTTTTTGATGGGGTTATGAGTTTTTTTTTAGTTATTGTTAAAAATTACTCCTTTTTATAGCTTGGGGAAAAATAATTTGCCTGGGAATGTGGCTCAGCAGAAGACCTGCAGAAGAAGCCAGTGGGGAAGCACTAAAGGACTTATATCAGAGGAGGGAGTCACACTTTTGCAATAACCGCAGTCACTCACAGAAGTAATAAAACAGGAAGCAGATAATATGAAAATGACAAACCCTTTTCTTTTGATAATAAAACTGGTATTACTAAAGGAATGGTTCTCTAGAAGGGCTTCAAGAGAGTCTGGATCAGCTGTTTCTAGTCCAGGTTGAGGAAAGAAGCAGAATTAAATAAGTCGAGACTGATTTCACATCTGACTCCCTGGGATCACTTCATTTGTATCACTTGTCTTCTCGTTGTTCATCGATTTGCTCCAGCGGGCACCAGTAACATCTCCATATGTCCTGTCGCATGCTAGTGTAGCCCAAGGGCATCTGCTCCCTCCAAAAAACAAGAAGAACATCAAACCATTCGTTCAGGTCATGGGAATGAGGTCTATAATTGTTACTGGGTTTAGACATATCAAATATGACAGGGGTAGCTTGCCAGGCTCTGCCATGCAGGTGGGATACTCTCAGTAGTAGGCTCTCAATTTGTGCATTTACTGATGAACTGTGCGGCCACAGAGCAGCCACGTGCAACGAGGAGAGATCAGCTTTTCTCTTAGGTGGAGCTCTGACAAGCTGTGGAGTCCGGATGTTGAAAATGGCTGCCCTCTTGGTGTGGGGGTTCCTCTGGCTTCTTGCAAGGCTCTAATGCTTGCAAGGCTCTTCTTGCAAGGCTCCAGTCCTAACTACACAACTTTTGGAAAATAATTATTTTACAATATCATTACCAGAATGATTTACTCAGGTAAATGAACATGCAGTTTATGACCCCCATCAACAAAATGAATTATTTCCCCCAAATGTTCAGTCTGTGCCACAGAGAATGATTAATAGTAAATGCCATACTTTATCTAAGCACCTCACATGCTCTTAACCAAGCACCTAATTTTAAATTGTACTAGATAGGTGATTATAATTACTGACATCTTGATAACAGAAGACAATTCTACTTGTTTTTGAATTGCTTTTAAGAGAGATGTAATTAACCATTATATCTCCAAATGCTGCTTCTTTCTAATGATCTTTTAAGGATCAATAAGATTATATATATGTAAAATATATATAGATACATACATATAAATGTATTCTACCACCTTTTGGCCCGTAGTAAGGATCAATTAATGATCCTGTCCTCTGCGGCCTCCAGCCCCTTTGGCTTTGGCATCACACCACGTGGTGCTCAGGTTAGTCCGATTTCCTGGGGCGGGGGGGGGGGGCTATATGAGTTGCCAGGAGTACTTTTTGGTTGTCAAACAAGAGATGTTTCTCCTTATTGAATAATTTAGCCACTCTGGTTTTGGGTTTTTTTTTTTGCCTTTTTTTATTTTTGGGGGGTCACACCCGGCAGTGCTACTCGCACAGCAGAGCCTGGCAAGCTACCCGTGTCGTATTTGTTATGCCAAATACCAGTAACAATTATAGACCTCATTCCCATGACCTGATGGAATGGTTTGAGGCTCTTTGTGTTCCTGGAGCAAGCAGGTGCCCTTGGACTCTACTTGCATGAGACAGGTCATATGGAGATGTTACTGGTTCCCCCTCGAGCAAATAGATGATGAACGGGAAGACAGTGATACAGTGATTTGTTTTTTAGCATTATTTAAACAACATGGTTCACAAAGTTATTCATAATACAGTTGTTTCAGGCTTTTAATATTCCACCACCAATCCTACCACCAGTATGACCTTCTCTTCACCATTGTTCTCAGCTATCCACCTCCCCCAAAACCTGCCTCCTTAGTAGGCACAAAATAATTTATTTTATATTGCTTGTTTCAACAAAATGGCTAATGTCATTATCTAAAAATACTTCAGTGAAAGAAAATTTGTGAAAATTGTTATATCACAGTGGGGGTCATTAAAGTCAGTATCTGAAGGTTTATTGAGTTATTTGTTGCAAGTTGAGTCTTCTGTGTTACTGGTTTTGTTTATTGAGCTTTGTTGTTTCTATGGCATGTTCCCATCTAATTTGCCTTGCTCATACTGGGATGTCAGTATTGCAGAATTTGTAGGTGTTACATGGCACTCCTGGAACTGCCAGTTCTACAGCTCCAGTGTCTGAAGAACTGGGACAATTCTCAGCCTGTCCCTCCTTCCAAGGGAGCCCCAGATTTTTCAGCCTGAAAAACAGTGTACCCAGTTTGGAATCTCTACAGAGATTAGTCATGAAAGAGTGAAGTTGGGCTGTTTGCTTGGTGACAGCAGTGGATTGTGGGTGTGGCTACTAGGACTTTGTCAGGGTGGTAATTCAGCCAACTCTCTTGTGAGGGCTTCCTAGAGTTTTGTACCTAAAGACCAGTGTACCCATGAGTTTGGCGGCTTGCCTTGCATCTCATCCCAGATTATTTGTGAAGCTGTGAAGCTGAGCCCGACTGTTTTTTAAACACTGTGTTCCAGTGACTGAGTCAGTAATAGAATTTTCATTTCACCTTCTCTTCCCTATCCTTTGTAGTTGTGATGACCAAGGATTGCACACGCATTTGGTTGTGATGCTTGCTGAAAGTCTCAGACTTTCATTGTGATACTCTCACAAACTTCGTTGTGGTGCACTAGAGATCTCACACATCCTATTCCCTCACAGGGGTCCCAGAGAGCAGAGCCACAGGACCTCATTAGGCGCATATGGGCAGCTCTGGGGATCAAACTCTCAGCCTCACATTTTCTTTTTTTCTTTTTTCTTTGTTATGTAATATTTCATCATCCAACAAAATCCCACCACCAGTGTGTTCCAATCACCAAAGACACTCAATTCCCACCACCCCATCCCCATGGCTCCCTCAGTTGGCATCAATTATATTGACCATTGCAACGCATATATGGCAATGGTCATATGAGTTATACATGACTTTGAGTTATACATGACTTTTTTTCTCTGGTTTATTATGGGCTAATCTGGTCTACTTCTGTTCTTGCATTGACCATCTGAATTTCTAGAACATGGTTGGATTCTGCTAGTTTGCTGTACCATGTGGCCGCAAAGTGGCCACGCACCACAGGGAGAGCTGGTGGTAGCTCTTACCTGTGTATCTGTGTGTCTGAATCACAGCTGACAGCCCGGAAGCAGTTCATGGGTGGGTACACCGGGCCTCCCAGATGGGACAGAGGTGGGGAAAGGGACCCCAGCTCCATCTCCACAGAAGCCTGGTGACTTTAGCCATCCAGACTCGCATACCTGGTCTTGAAATCGGCTTCTCTATAGGGTGGGGCTCTGACAAGCTGGTCAGTCTCACATTTTCAAGGCAGGTGCTTTTTGTCACTGAGTAATTCCCAGCTCACAGGATTTTTAAAAAATAATTTTAGCTCTATTTTACAATGGCAAAATCTTTACACACACACACACACACACCAGAATATTGAGAATTCCCTCTTTCCTCTTTCAAAACCTATTTTATTTTTAGAAACTTTTGTTTTCAGTTTTGCGGTCATTCTTGACAGTGCTCAGAGGATCCATCATGCTGTGGTGGACCCAGGTTCCTGTGTGCAAGGCATGTGCACTCACCTTTCATTGTCACAAGATGGTAAATCAAACAGAACCTAATGGTTCTTGATTTTTCCCAAGGTTTTAGAACAGTGACTGCTTCCCAATTTTCAGGCCCTCAAAATGCAAACAGCACTCTCCAAACACTAAATCTACTGTTCGCCTTGATTGTATCTAGACATACTGTAAATGAACGACGGTGAGTGGGAGGTAAGAGAATTGAAAAGGTGCTTAAAATAGACCAGTGAATTAGGAGAACTTGTGGGAAGAAATTGATAAAGACTTCTAAATCTGACCCAAACAATTTCCAAGAATTTGCATTCTTACATTCCCTTTCTATCAATCAGGTATGTGCCTTTAATGATTTCTATAATAGTTAAGAGTACTTCACTTCTATATAGTATTGTTTTAGAAACCATAAATTAGTTGTTTTATATTCAGGAGTTTTAATCTGCATAGAGAAACATTTCTAGACTGTACCTTGTCACATATAAACCAAATTACCTTTAAATATTTCCAAGTAGTCTTAAATATAGTCTTTTATTTTTATTTAATTTTTTATGAAATAACCATGAGAAAAACAGTTGCAAGGTTGTCCATAATTGGTTTTCAGTCATACAATGTTGCAACACCCACCCCTTCACCCTTGTACATGAGTATAGGCTTTTAACCACTGCTCTTCAAAGATTAGGGCATTTTTTTTTCTTTTTCCAGCCCATCAGGGCTAAGCCAACTCAGTAATTTGTGGTTGCTTCCTTAAACAACCCCCTCCCCACCCTTCCCTATCAAAGTAAATTAAAGTAATATAGAGGCCTTGTTACAGGCAAAAATGATTCTGTGCTAAGAGCAATGGTTGGAGTTGTTGTGATAAGAGACTTCTAGTACCTGTGATAGTTTCTTTTCTAAGCACTGCTCTCTTTTTTATCTTTGATCTCTCAAATTAATGACTCCCTCACTCTTCTTGGCCTTAGCATCACCCAATCACCATCACCATCACTTAGAATCACAACTTGGGAAAAAGTACAGATGTTGATTTCCTCCTCCACAATCACTATACGCTTGAAGTGGAGCTGTATTTCTAGCAAGTTTTGGTGGATGGTAAAGATAATGGATTCCTTGTCTACCATGAGAAGCATTGTCACAAATCAGCATAGTTAGGAAACTTAAACATGATTACTTCTACAGGAAGAGCAAATACTTAGCAAGTGTGAGTCCCCAGTGCCACCAAATGTAGCCCTGGTGATCTGATCCCTGAGCATTCCCCTGCCAAAGCACCAAATCATTAGCCCCACACCACTGGGCTCAGTACTCCTTTGTGTAGATTCTATTTTCAAAATATTCACTTTCATAACTAGAATCAAGTTTGACCTGTAAGCCCCAAGACTCTCTTAGTACGTTATTTTGACAGGAGCAATTAAAATGACCACACAACATTGTGAAAGTTGAATTGTATGTTATAAGTGGGTTCTTCCCACTGGCCTGTCTGCCTTCAAGAAAGGGTTAGATTCTGAATGAGTTCTGTCACTTTTTAGTTGAAATGAACTTTGATTGACCCGTACATTTATGCATTCCAAAGGCTCACTCCCAAATCCAAGCCATCGATTTGGCCAGGAAAGCAGCTACCATTATGGATTCAAGCCAGAGAGTGTTCATTTTGTTAAACAGGCAGCACTCAAGAAGCCCGAAAATAGCATTGCAGATAAGTAATGCTGCAATTTTGCATCTGTTCCATGGTCCCATTAATTTTCTTAACTAGAGCAGAGCAGAACAAACAAGTGGGCTGGCCCCATTTCTTGTCTTTCGCTAATAGTTGTAAACCTTCTGGTGTGATATAAACTCTGCTTATAATATCATTAACATCTGTTTAAGCTCACTTGGAAAGTTCCTGGTGATCCTGCATTTTTCCTTCTCAGAAAGTTTCTGGAATGGTTAAGCATACCACTTACTCCAGTTTAAAGCTTTCTAAGCTGGAGCAGTGTCAAGGAGCAAGTATCTTGGAGTGTTTCCACCTCTACAATGCTCTGAGTTTCACTGGCCATTATCACCCTCCCCTAAGCTGCAGGGCCTTCCAGCTGCCAGTTGGGCTAAACCCAAGAAGACAGACAGAGTTGGAACTGCAGCCTAAAACTGACTCCAATGCTCATAGAACCATGGAGGGAGGATGTTGCAAGCTTGCCGGTGCCCATAGTTGCAACCAGGTTGTATTCTCATTTGGATTTTCATTTCCTTAGAGAAGAAAACTAGAATTTCATGTGAAAAGAGAACGAGTCTCACTTACTTTTGGAGAAAATTCCTTTGTTTTTTTAAGTATTTTATTATACCAATATGAGATATACAATTACAAAGATGTTCATGTTTTGGTTTTGGTCATACAGTGCTCCAGCACCCATCCCTCCACCAGTGCCCATCTCCCACCACCAACGTCCCCAGTTCCCTCCCTCCTCCCCCAACCCGCATCCATGGCAGGTTCTTTATTTCTTTCCCTTTCTCTCTATCTCATTTTCTTTTCTTTCCCTTCCGGATTGTGGATTACAGAACATACATTAAAGGGTTGTCATGTGTATCTTTTTGCCTGTATTTAATGCTCAGTTCTAGGTTGGCATTAGTACCATTGACAATTGTTAACACACTTCCATTTTCTGTCTTACCTAGCCTCTGACTCCCACACATTTGTGATAATTTCCACCTTTGAAAAGACCTCTGATACATGTTTCACTTGACCTTGGATATTGGTATCATAATATGTACATATATATTTATGTCATGCAAATAAATACAGTCATTCTATATCTGTCTCTCTCCTTCTGGCTAATTTCACTCAACATGATCCTCTCCATGTCCATCCATTTATAGGCAAATTTCATAACTTCATATTTCCTGACAGCTGCATAGTATTCCATTGTGTAGATGTACCAAAGCTTCTTTATCCAGACATTGATTCTCGGGCACTCTGGTTGTTTCCAGATTCTGGCTATTGTGAATAATGCTGCTATGAACATAAAAGGAGAGATGGTGTTTCCACTGCGTATTTTTGGCTTCCCAGAGTATATTCCCAGGAGTGGTATTCCTGGGTGAAATGGGAGTTCAATTTCTAGTCTTTGGAGGAATGTCCATATTGTTTTCCAGAAATGCTGTGCCAGCCAGCATTCCCACCGGATGAGTGTCCCCTTTTTCCCCACATCTACGCCAGCACTTGTTGTTGTTGCTCTTTTGGATATGCGCTCCAGTGCTCACTCTTGGTGGTACTTGGAGATCATATGTGGTGCCAGGGATCAAATTGGCTTCGGCTTTGAATCTGAAAACAACCAGAGTGCCCAAGAACAGATGACTGGACAAAGAAACTGTGGTATATCTATACAATGGAATACTATTCAGCTGTTAGGAAAAACAAAGTTATGAATTTGCCTATTAATGGATGGACATGGAGAGGATCATGCTGAGTGAAATTAGCCAGAAGGAAAAGGACAGAGATAGAAAGACTACATTTATTTGCAGGATATAAAAATAAATAACATGATACCAATATCCAAGGCCAGACAAAACATAGATCAGGAGGTTTTGTCAGTGGGTGAAATCTACCACAAGTGTGTGGGAGTCAGAGGTTAGGTAAGACAGAAAAGGGAACAATGAACTAATAATTGTTGGAAATGATAATACCAGCCTAGAACTGAGCATTGAATGTAGGCAATGTATATACATGATAACCTCTAAATGTATGTATTGCAAGCCACAATGTGTAAGAGAAGAGGGAGGGAAGGAGAGAGAGAGAGAGAGAGAGAGAGAGAGAGAGAGAGAGAGGCAAAGTGCCTGCCATGGAGGCAAGCTTGAGGATGGGAGAGGGGAATCAGGGACATTGGTGGTGGGAAATGTGCACTGGTGGAGGGATGGGTGCTGGAATATGTATGACTGAAACCCAAACATGAACATCTTTGTAATTGTATATCTCAGGGTGGTACAATAAAAAATATTTTTAATTGACTTTGGCTTGTGGAAGACAAGTGCCTTAACCCCAGTGCTATCTCTCCAACTCTTCTTTTCTTAGAGCTGAGTAGTCCATTTTATCTATTGCTGGGCACTTGGATTGTTTCCAGATATTGGCAATTGTATACTGTGCTACTGTGTGTGTATGCTACTGTGTTGTGTGTGTGTTGTACAAAAAAAAGTACAAGGGACTTTTGTACCTGTGATCTTAGAGTGAAATTGATGAGTCATATGATAATCTAATTTAATTTTTTGGAAACATGCCCTTTGTTTCCCATAGAGACTAAATTAGTTTACACTCCTACTAACAGTGAATGAGGATTTCCTTTTTTTCTCCATCATTGCCAGCACTGATTATTTCTGGCCTTTTTAATATAGGACATTTTCTGATGTGAGATATGTCATTATAGTCTTTTTGTTTTGTGGGTTGCAGAGGGAGAGTTGGGAACCACACACAGCTGTGCTGTGGAATCCCTCTTGGTGGTACTTGGGAAAACCATATGTGTTATTAGGAAACGCACTGAGTTTGACTGTATGCGAGGCATGCACCTGTGTTCTAAGGGCGCACCTTAAGACAAGTACTCTACAAGACTCATACTTATCTTTTATTTGCATTTCTCTGATAATCAGTGATAAGAATTTTTGTTCTTGTGCTTCTTGATCATCTTTTACAGCTTCTTTCTTCTTTCCTCTTCAGTTTTGATGGAAATCTTTGATATTCCATTTTGAGTTCTTTACATATGTTGGCTATTAGCCTTCTTATGATATTAGATTTCATTTAACCTTTTCTCTTTTTTTTTGTAATTTTGGGTCACAAAAAAATGTTGTGACCAGCAATGTTGAGAGGTTACTTCTGACTGCACTCAGAAATTGTTCTTGGTGGTACTTGCTAGGGATCTAACTGGGGTCAGCCATGTGCAATGCAAGTACCTTACCCACTATACTATCGCTCTATCCCTTTTTGTTTTAAAATTTCTTTTGCTATGGAAACGCTTTTTATTTTTCTGTGATCCATTTATTTTTGCTTTTGTTTTCCATGTCAATGAAATCGAATCACCAAATACACCACTGAAATCAATATCATCGAATGTTTTGCTTATGACGATTCCTTTCTTCATATTTGCTCATGATAATCCTTAAATATCTTCATAATATTATTAATATCACCATAAGAACTGAATGTTCCCATTTTTACTGGTCTACACATATGAGCACAGATTTTTTAACAAAGGTTTGGGTTAGGATCCAAAAAAAACTCTACTCTTTGATCTTGGTTGTGATATCTCTTAAATCCCCCTTTCTCTTTTTTGTTTCTGTCCATTTATTTGTTGAATAACTTACCTTACATTTATACAATAACCTAAATACAACATTGCTTCTTTCTGTCTAGACCCAGTGTGTCACAGGACTGCATCCTTCTTCATCAATGTAATGCCATTCTCTTGCAGCTGTTAGAAAAAACAAAGTTATGAAATTTGCCTATAAATGGATGGACATGGAAAGGATCATGTTGAGTGAAATTAGCCAGAGGGAAAAGGACAGAAATAGAATGACTGCATTCATTTCCAGGATATAAAAAATAAAATTAAAAAATAATTTAAAAATAGTATGATACTAATATCCAAGTCCAAGCAAAACATGACTCAGGAGGACTCATCATTGGGTGGGATTTACCACAAGTATGTGGAAGAGGTTAGATAATAAAGGGAAGGGAGCAGTGTGCTAATAATCGTTGGAAATGATAATACCAGCCTAAAACTGAGCATTGAATGTAGGCAAAGGGATATATATGATAGCGTCTAAATATATGTACTGCAAGCCACAATGTGGAAGAGAAGAGAGAGAGAGAGAGAGAGAGAGAGAGAGAAACAAGAGGCAAAAGTGCCTGCCAGCCTACCAGGGAGAGGGAAGAGAATCATGGGACATTGCTGGTGGGAAATGTACACTGGTGGAGGGAGCGGTGCTGTAACACTGTATGATTGAAACCTAATTATAAAGTTTTGTAATTGTATATCTCACAGTGGTATAATAAAAAATTTTTAAATATAATGCCATTCTCCTGATTGGCATCTTCATCACTACTTTAACTCCTGCCTTCCAGTGTTAGGCATCAGATGCCTAGTTTAAAAAAGCCCTCCAATAAGGCGACCTGCAACTGACAGTCCTATACATACTTATTGCATTTCTCTTGCTATTTTGTGCTGTAAATTATGGAATTGTGAAAATTAACACTGGGCATTTATCTGTGTTGTTTAAAGAACGAACTTGGTAGAACAGACGTCAGCCCTAAATGTCAGAGCGTGGAATGACACCATAGTTCAGATTCCCATGGGGCTGTTTCAGCTCTCCTGAGATTTAGATGGATTTCCCACAGGTTCCTCATATACAAATGCTGGGCAGCTGCTAATTCCCACAACTCTCCCAAAGAGCTTGTGAAATTTAGAATGTCCATTCCCCAGTCTCTTCTCTTCATGTCACTCTGTGAGTAAGAACACAGAGAAAACATGGTCTGAGCCTCCCAATAATACCCTGTTTGTTGATGTCAAAGACAATTCTGAAAAATGATGACATGACACAGTAACAAAAACTTGGACTTTGAACCTAACTCCATTTTCTAATTTTCTATATCCTCCTGCTGCTTTCTGTGCCTTAGTAGAACACCACCAGCCTACTGGCTACAATTTAAGTAGAAAACTTGGAAGAAGTTTGTGAGCCATTAACTAGAACTATTGAAAGCTTGAGGTGGAATATTCCCAGTTGCCAAGATAAATTTGAGCTAACATTGAAGATTTTTATACCCTAAGATAGTGATTTAATCATGCAGTATGTGGTAGATAGTTCTTAACTCTCTCTTTCCCTCTCTCTGTGGAGCTCATTAGCAGAGTATTAAGAAGTGAAGGTGATGGGTATATTCCAGAACTCCCAGTCTTTGACCAGAGATGAGGGAGCTAATAAAGGACACATAGCCTTTATTGCTCTGTAGAACTTTTCTCTTTCTATGCATTGCAATTCTTCATTGCACCACTGATAACTGAATTGTCAGTTCCGGCTTTCCCTTTTCTTCCTCCTTTTAGCATTTCATATCATAAATGAACAGCTGCTTATTTCAGGAATGTGGTGATGCTAATGCTTCTCTATGATGCAATCAGACTTCAAAAACTGACAGTTTTGTTAAAGTAGTTACTGGGCCATTTCATTTTATCCTTAGGTAGAGAAATGAAACAGCTTCTTACCAGTCATAGCTTCTGGGTCCAAGGAACAAAATAATAAATGCTCAAAAACTTTAAGCATGTCATAAGCAAATAAAACCATTTGAATTCGAGCCATCATATTTATGCTCCACGGTCGGAACACCCAACTGCACTTGAAGGTGATCCCTTGTCATCTTTCAGGCCAATACTTTAGGCAGACTACAGTGACAGCTGTCTTCTTTCATATTAATAACATATAAGGAAAGTAGTTCTTGATCATGTGGCAGTCTGGTATATGAGACTGAAACAGGGCTTACCTAACTCTTGATTCGAAGCACATGGAAGAGATAATCATCCAGATCTCAACTTTAATATCCATGAATCCATTAGTAGGATTCACATTCTAAGATACGATCAGTGGAGTATATGTTTGGGATTCTAGATTTCCAAGCCAAACTCCCTGAGCCCCATTTAACCAGGTATATATTAACGCTGACTCCAGTCCCAAGCCACATAAGCTTTTTAAATATCAAAGGTTATCATGATTGCCAAACCTTAACAATAATACTTCTGTGTGACCTGGTCTCTTTGTTACCAAATGGCTCTTTCCTCCCATATTGCCTCTTGCAGCCTGCATTCATTTCACAGCACTTAAATACTGGACATGCAAGTACTTACTAGACATGAACTAGTATAAAAAGTCCACAGTGCCAGCTGGGTGAGTCACTCACAGACTTAAACATAATTCATTAGGCAGTGAACCATTTTTTCTGGCACCGGAATGAATACAAGGATCTGTATTGACATGCAGTATCCTGGTAAGGAATGACTCCTTCCCCAAATAGTTATTCATTTTCTTAGATCTAATGCTTTGGCTGGTGTTAGTTTGAATTTCTTATTCTATGTATGAATATGTGTGGCTTATCACTTTGCTCTTTTCCAAATAAACCATTTATGACTCCTTGGCATTTATTGCAGATGAACAAGAAAGTTCTGGAGCAATTATTTACACCGTGGAGCTTAAGCGCTATGGCGGCCCGCTAGGCATCACGATTTCAGGAACTGAAGAGCCGTTTGATCCTATAATCATTTCAAGCCTCACTAAAGGGGGATTAGCTGAAAGGTAAAATTTGAAGGCAGTGCTACAATTCCGTGTCTGAAATGAGTTTTCTTCCCACACAGCCACATAAAAACATGCTTTCCTCGTCTACTGGGTTATCTGTTGACGTTCAAATCTGCACAAAGGATTGATTTCTGAGCTTGAGAACTCTCAGGCAAAACTCCGACTTGGCTTTGAAGGTCATCTCACAGGCTGTTAAAGAGTCATGGACTTAACACTGATATTTGTCTCCAGAAATGTATAAACTTACCACAACCAACTGGAGATAGATTTATATGGTGTCTGTTTTCAGAGGAGGAAACTAAAGTTCAGGGAGGTTAAATGACTTGACCAGTGCAAGCCACAGTTATGGATCCTCTGTCACCTGACAGGTACTGGGCTTGGCTACTGTGTTTTCGGGAGAAGATAAGACTGACTTTTCCTTCAGAAAACGAAGAAGTGACCCATCTTAGTTATATCTTATCATTTGGGAATTCATTTGTTTGGGGTATTGAGGGGGTTGGGGGAGGTACACCCTGCAGTGCTCAGGAAGTGCTTCTGGTTCTGTGCTCAGTGATCACTTCTGGCTGTGTTCAGAGAACTACAGGGGAGTGCCAGGAATCAAACATAGGTCAGCTGTGGGCCAGGCAAGCACCCTGCCCACTGTACCATCTCTCTGACCCCATGAGGCACTCATTTGTTCCTTTGATTTGTTTTTGTTTGCACATATGTCTTTACACACACACACACACACACACACACACACACACACACATCCCACTTACCCCCCCTGTTAAACTGCATTTCTTTCTTCCTTTTTTTTTGTTGCTGTTTTGGGGCCACCCCGGGTGTGCTTAGGGCTAACTCCTGACTCTGAATTTGGGGATCAATCCTGCAGCGCCAGACATAGAACCGGGTTGTCTGTGTGCGTGGCAAGCACCCTACCTGCAGTACTATTTCTCTGGTCCAAAGAATTGAGTTTTTATCCCATCCTGGAGGTGGCCTGTTATGCTACTTATTCTCGCCCCCAACCCAGTTCCGCCAAACAGATATGATGAATATCCAAATTACAAATCTGCTCACTCGGGAATTGGATGAGAGAGAAAAGAAAACATCAAAGGTCTATCGGTTTTAATGAGAAAGAAGTTGTTTTCCTCTTTCCACATTTTAAACAGCATGTTATATTTTATTATATGTGTTTTCCTACTTAATCCTCAAGACCTCCTGCTGAGCTGATTATCCTCAAGGCAGTGCTGAGTAAACTGACTCCCAGAGAGATCAAAGTAAGGCTTTCAGGTCACAGAACTGGTAGGCAGTAGAGTTGGATTCAAACATCTTATTGATTCCTGAGGATAGCTTTTTCAATCCTTGGAATCACCAACGGTTAAGGAGGTAAGCATATAGGTCACACGGGGGTCTAAGGTATATCCCCTTCCGCTGAACCTCACCTTTGGAAAGATGGAGTATGATTGTATCTGTTGTTTTAAATCTGTCCCAAGAAGGACTGCTCCATTGCAAACAGCTGCACGTGTATCTTCAAATACTGTTCCTTGCCTTTAGATTTTTTAAGAAGGTAACCAAATGACTCAGCTTTCTTGGAATTCACAAAGCACACAAGTCCATTTTAATTAAAACAATTTTTCTAATTTTATTTGGAACGGAAAAGTAATTCACAACAGATGCTGTTATCTTGTAACACTGCCCAGGAGAAAGCTAGAAGTGGCTTCTGGAGACCCTTGCCAAGTCTTCATTATAATGAATAGATAAAGTCAGTCAGTCGGGGAACTTATAATTCAATGCAGGAATTCTTCCTACCTTCCCTATATCACTTGGTGTTTCAGAACGGGTGCGATCCACATAGGAGACCGAATCCTTGCCATCAACAGCAGCAGCTTGAAAGGGAAGCCTCTAAGTGAAGCCATCCACTTGCTACAGATGGCAGGAGAGACTGTCACCTTGAAAATTAAGAAACAGACAGATGGTGAGTGGGTCGAGAGCCACAATTAAGGGTTTCCAGTGCATTTCCTTCCCTGAAAGAATGTGCAAATGCCTGTGCATATTTCGAGGAAAATGACTCCAACCAGGAAGTGTTTTGAGTGTTTTTTCTGGGAGAGGGATCCCACCGGCAGTTCTCAGCCAACCAGGACAGGAATTCAATGCAAGAGTCAGAGGACCCAGTCCACCATGGTAGTGCTGTAGCGGATCTCTAGGCCCATATATGTTCATAGTTGGGACCTTGAAAGCTGCATCTGAAGATGCTGAAGGGACAGTTGTGCTTGGGGTTAAACCTGTGTTAGCATTCCTAGCTGTACTACCTCCTAACTCCTAAGTATATTTTTATGTCCATTTACTCTGATACTTACACTCATTTCCTGTCTTTAAAGCCCAGTCAGCATCAAGTCCCAAGAGATTCCCCATTCCCAGCCACTTGAGTGACCTGGGAGATGTGGAGGAGGACTCTTCCTCATCACAGAAGACGGGCAAGCTCACCGACATGTATCCCTCCACCGTGCCCAGTGTGGACAGTGCTGTGGACTCTTGGGATGGCTCCGGAATTGATACAAACTATGGGAATCAAGGTATGTCCTAGCCCCAAGGAGGCGGAGGACTTGTCGTTGCTGAAGTGCAGGTTTCTGCAAAATCTACCTTCTCCATGAAAATAAAGTGTTAAAAAGATCACTGCATGGTGTCTGCATCAGTGCAACCGTATTGAACACGTTGGTTCTGGTGGTCTTTCCGTTCCTCCTCCTTTCTGTGGCTGTCACAAATGTTTCTCCAGCACTAGGGAGCCCCTTTTTGGTTGACCCATGGGACAATGTTCAGTCTGGAGCTTATCCTTCAGGTTAAGATGAATATGAGACAAACCGTATCATAAAGGCGGTTTCCTGAAATCAAGCCCCATTGTTTGCTTCTCACTGATGACAGGACCCGTTGTCTCACAGACTCTGCCAAGATGGATTGTGAAAGGCTGGAGCTGCTTTGATGAGATCAACCAATGATCTGTTGACCAGCATTATTGCTGTCTTTAAGTGGAAACTGGTAGAGGGTTCCCAGAATACTCATTAGTAGAAAATAGCAATCGCAATATAGAAAAATGTGTGCTAGGTGTTTCTTCACCAGCATCGTTTTTTTAATTTTTTCTTTCTGGAGGTCACACCTGGCAATGCTTAGGGGGTTACTCCTGGCTCTGCACTTGGGAATTACCCCTTACCATGCTCAAGGGGCTATATGGGATACCCAGGATTTAACTCCAGGTCAGCGGCGTGCAAGGCAAAACGCCCTACCCGCTGGACTATTGTTCTAGCCCCATCCAGCATCATTTTAATGTGAAATAGGATAACTTACATTAAAATTTTAAAAGAATTATAAAGAATTTCATTATAATTAATTATGTTCTATTATTATATTTAAAGTATATAAACACATAAAAAGTTTTAGATTGAACACTGAGTACAAATATTTTAAATGTCTTTAAAAATCTGTTTCCTTGAGCTGGAGAGATAATATGGTGCTTGCCTTGCATGCTGCCGTCCTGGGTTCAACCCCCAGCATCCTGTATGTTTTCCTAAACACCACCAGAAGTAACTCCTGAATCCAGAGGTAGGCAGGAATAACCCCCCAAAACAAAACAAATTTTAAAAATCTGCTTCGAAATCACGTAGGGAATGAAAAAGGCTGTGAGTTTAACTCTCAGAGCCACAGAACAAATTCCTGTTAGAGGTTGGGAGACCCAGACCCCCCACCCAGAACCTGCTATCTGGCTTGAATTGCCTGAATTGCATTCCTGTACATACGCAACATAGCCGTTACTGACCTATAATCCCACACATGTATCTAGCCGCACCAAATATAGAAAGAAGTATTGAGTGTGACCTGATTGGTAGGTGATAGTTAACTTGTTACAAAGTGATTGGCTGCCTGTGTGCAGACCTTGATGTGTGGGCTTTTCTATAGTGGCGGGAATTATCTCTTAAAAGATCCTCCCTGGAAGGGCTCGGGGCTCTTAGCCCTGACTGCTTGTGGTCATGCTATGAGCACGGGTATACTCGAATATTAATAAAAACCCTTGCTTTTGCATAAAAAAAAAATTCCCAAGGCCAGCACGTGTCAGAAAGTCTTTCTTTCTGCCTGATCTGAATTTTATCTTCTCTCCTAACGTCTAGTATATATTCTAGTCTCTTATTCCCTTTCTGGGTTTAACTCAGTGTGAGAGTGGAACAGAGCCTATAACAGTTCTGGGAACACATGGTTTCATTGGGAATGTCGCTTTCTTACTCAGTTAATTATGCTTACAGGAGTCTATATCAGGTTGGCTCTCTTCCTGGTTCTCTTAGCTTTTTACCCAGTTTGCCTTTGTCTGTGTCATTTTCTGTTAAATTCCCTGAGGGTGAAGGAAAATGAAATGAAGAGACATTTCAAGGTTGTCAAGTCATTACTTGTTAAGAAAGATATTAGAATTTGATGGGAGAAATATTTTGAACTCCCAAAATAGGAATTTTCATTTGCCTGGCAATTAAATTTTCAAGTCAATATACCCCATGACAAGTTATCTGACCAAATAACAGATGTTTTCACTGCCTGCAGAGTGATGTGTTTTCTGGAGGTACTTTAGACCTTTAGACAAAAGACAAGTCACATTCTATCAAGGTAGATGTTTTATTAACATTTTTGTTTCTTACTGTGAAGGCTTTTGTTACAAGATGATTGTAAGAAACTATTGGTTCTAGTGGAGTTCTACACATAAGGTGATGGATAAGTGCTTAACAAGCAAGTTTGTCCCTTTGCCAGTTGCTCAAGTTTGTCCCTTTGCCAGTTGTCCCTTTGCCAGTTGATTAGCGTATTAAATATTGAGCTTTTCCTTCATTTGGAGTAAATGAGGAACCAGTTATTAAGTATGGAAAAGTTTTAAAATTTGAAGTCCTAGGCATAAAATAAAAGACATAATATTATGAATGTCATATTTTGGGGGAGGAGGGGGCACACCCATCAATGCTCAGAGGTTAGTCCTGGTTACGCACTCAAGAATTACTCCTGGCCATGCTCAGGGGACCATATAGGATACCAGGGATCAGACCCGAGTAGGTCATGCACAAGGCAAACACCCTACCCACTATACTATCTCTCTGACCCCATGAATAAAGTTGGTGTTTGTGGCGCTAGAGTGGTAATACAGCAGAGAAGGCATTTGCCTTACACACAGCCAACCTGGGTTTGATTCCTGGCATCCCAGATGGTCTCCCAAACACTGCCAGAAGTAATTCCAGAGTGCAGAGCCAGGAGTAACCCCTGAGCATTGCCAGGTGTGACCACCCCCCCACAAAAAAAATAAATTTGGTATTTGTAAATTAGAATTCTCCCTAAGGTTGAAGATAGATAGGAGTTAAGTGGGAAAATGGCAGTCAGTGCATTCATTACGACATAAATAGATACCAGTGTTTTACTAAATGTGGGAAATGGTAATGGCAGATTAAGACTCACCATTGAATATACACAAAGAGACTTAAGTGATAAACTCTAAATACCTGCAGGGCTAGCCACAATGTGTAAAATAAGAGGCAGAGAGATTCAGAGACAGAGAGAGAGAGACAGAGAGAGAAAGAGAGGAAACTGGGGTACCTGCTATTAAGGCAGCATGGGGGTGGGCAGGAGGGGGTGGGGTACATTGGTGGTGGAAATGGGGCACTGGTGGAGGGATGGGTGCTGGTATACTGTATTACCAAGAACCAATTATGATCACCTTTGTAATTGTATGTTTCACTGTGGTATAATAAAAAATTAAAAAAAAAAAAAAAGAAAATGGCAGTCAGGGGCTGGAGCCATAGCACAGCGGGTAGGGTGTTTGCCTTTCATGCAGCTGACCTGGGTTCGGTCCCCGGCATCCCATATGGTCCCCCCAAGCACTTCCAGGAGTGACTCCTGAGTGCAGAGCCAGGAGTAACCCCTGAGCATCGCCGGGGTGACCCAAAAATAAAAAAAAGAAAAAGAAAAAAGAAAAATGGCAGTCAGGACAGAATTGAAGTCCAATGTGATAAAAATAAAAACTAGCCCCAGTATCTTATATTTGTAAATCATGTGAGAGTTTATAAAGTCCCTTGCGGAACTCTCGGGTGGCTGGTGGAGGACAGGTGGCTAAACCGACTGCAGCATTAGGGCGATAGGAGAGAACCTGGAAGCCAGCTTGCCCCGTGTCCAGCACAGCACTGCTCTGTGGGCTGCGGAGCTTCATTGCCAGGCTGCTCCCTGGTTTCTGAGCAGCTCTTCCTGTCTACCTGCATTACTCAGGCAGCTAGAAGTTCTCTGTCATGTTGAGCTGCAATCTGCCTGCCTGCTTGTCGTTTCTGCTGCTTTGTCCTAGATCTCCCCCCCAAGCTCATTGGGAACTAGTCGAAAGCTCTCTGCTCTTGACAGCCCTTAAGATACACAAAGGCAGTGAGCATGCCTGTCTTGTGAATCTTTACTTCTGCAAGCAAAATATCTCTAGTTCCACACATAACTCACTTTGGAGTATGTCATCCAGCGAGCCTCTCTTCTGAATAGGGTCAGGGTAAAGCCTGTACTTGATTAAAGTGGAGCATTCAGGAAGGAAAGAATCTGACAGCCCAGAGCAAATGCTGCCTGTCACCTTCATCAGTGCAGACAGAAGAACTCCCTGGGCAGCCCAGCTCAGCTTTCTAGTTGTGCACTTCCATTGTATCTGTCTCATTTTGAGTTTGTCATTTACCAAGATCACAGTCTATTTGTTTTTCTTTCTTTCTTTTTTATATGAGTTGCCCCATATTTCTCCAGATTGTGCTCGTGCCATTACTTTTAAAAATAAGACATCTAAAGGACTGGAGCAATAGCACAGCAGATAAGGCATTTGCTTTGCACAAGGCAGACTCAGTTTCGATCCCCAGCATCCCATATGGTCCCATGAGCACTGCCAGTAGTTCCTGACTACAGAGCCTACAGAAAGCCCTGAGCATTGCCAGGTATGACCCAAAAAAAAAAAAACATATAGGAACCAGAGTGAAAGTATAGTAGGCAGGCTGTTTGCCTTGCATGTGTCCAAACTGGCTTCAGTATCTGGAAACTCATCTGGCCAGGATCCCTGAGCTCAGAGCCAGGAGTAAGCCCCTGAGCACTGTCAGGTGTGGTCCAAAACAAATTTAAAAAATTAAGACATATAGTTTTACATCTTGTACTGTTAAACCCCATGTTGGGAGATGTTAAGTCTCCCCACTAAACTGTCCCTCCAGCCTTTTATCCCCATCCCCCATCCCAGAAAGACCTCTCAGATTTCCCATGATGCCTCTCAGTTTCCAGTCTTTCATTTTGGTAGAATTTGCACTTCCGTGACTTGGCCTTGGAGTCAGTGACTGCAGCCACCTTCCTTCCTGTGCTCTGCTTCCCATCCCATTCACTCATTCACAAATACCTGAGGGTGGCTACATTATAAGACCAGAATACAGTCACAGTCACTGATGGACCTAAGAGATAGGAACCTTACAGAGGAGCATACCTAGATTAAGGGCCAGACAGCTAAAGTGCCAGCAGTTTGAAGTATGTTTTAATAAAAGAAAAATAAAGAGGAAATAGGACTGAGTGGCCAAAACTGAAAGAGGGGAACTGGAACACGTTTAAAGAACTCCACAATTGGATAAACCTCAGCTCTATTACAAAGCTCTCTAGCTCTCTCGCCCTTAGCTTCATGCCCTCTGCTTTATCAGAACTTTAGATTTTGAATCTCTTGTATTTTGTTGTGGGATATTTTTCACACCCAGAGGTGCTCAGGGTAAGTGCTTGACCTCTTTCCTTGGTGCTAAGGAATCACTTGCAGCGATGCCAGAGAGGAAATCAGGCCTCCTGCCTTTGTAAAGCATGTGCACCAGCTTTTTAAGCTAGGACCCAGGTCCTCTTGGGGATTATTTATTCTTCCTTTTCATTTTGAGAAACTCTATGATTGTTCTCCTCAGATTTGTCCAAGGATATTCAATGCCAGAGGAGACTAACATGGGGGATAGAACAATGGTACAATGGGTAGGGCGTTTGTCTTCACATGGCTAACACTGGTTTGATCCCCTGCGTCCCATATGGTACCCTGAGCACCAGGAGTAATTCCTGAGTGCAGAAGCATGTGTAACCCCTAAGCACTGCCAGGTATGGCCAAAAACCAAAAGAGGAGGTGACTGACATATTGGTAGGACAGGAGCCTGTCATTCTCTGTGATATATGTGATATCTGTGACATCTCACATCTGTTCGGGTTGTCTTTATGCCAAGCTGGTCCATGGAAGCTTTTGCTACCACCTAATTCACTCTAATGCTCCACAGAATTTTGTCTGTTGCGATGACCCTGATTTGGAAATTGGAACCTCTAAGAAATCTCTATCTCTAGCTATCTCTCTCTTTTTACCACCACTTTATTTTCACTCAGAATTTGCTAGGTTCTTTTATTTGTAATGGTTTTAAATTCTGCCTTCGTTGAATATGGAATTGTGTACTGTAGTTTGCCATCCCTGTTAGTCGGAGGTGATCCCTGAGAGATTATATCCCTGCTTTTGTTCTGTCATTTTGTAACCTCAGTCTCATCTAAACGCATTGTACACTTTTTGGCAAAGATAATTACAAATAGTTACACAAATACAGGGTTTCATTTTTTTCATCCTTAACAAAATTGGGTCTTTAGAAAACAAATTTGGCAAGGAATCTTCTGGCTTATGCATGTACATTAAAATTGGCTTGCAAAAATGAAAGTAATGGCAAGAGCTGCAATCCTGAAATTGCAGTTGAAGACTGAATTTGCAACCCATTCTCTGATTTTAAAATTCATGAATACGAACCACCATTGTTTAGTTTGCTCTTCTAAATTAATCTTGAATGTGAATTAAGGGTTACAAATGGAAGATAATAATCTGTAATCTATTCTGCTGCTGAAAACAAAAGAGTACAATAATAGAGTATTTTCCAAATATTCTAGGTATAGTTATTCTAAAAATAAGAATCATTATACTAAGATTACATCTACTTTCAGAAGTACCTACATTTGTGAAGACCTATTTTTATTATGCCAACATTTGTGAAGATCTATTTTTTATTTGAATAACACTACACATTACTCTCAGTGAAATGAATCTTGACTGAATTTTATACTTCATATTAGTTTGCTTAAGTTGCTAAAACAAAGTTCTGCTGACCCGTGGTTTAAACCACAGAAACTTATTCTCTCATTGTTCTAAGAGTTGGGAATCCAAGATCAAGGTATTGGCAGATTTAGGTTCTCCTGAGTGCTCTAACCCGTTGGTTTGCAGATACCTGCCCTCTCCTTGAGTTCTCTTGTGGCCTTCTTCTGTGACTCTGCTTTCTATGTCTCATATGTGTGTCCAAATTTTTTCCTCTTCTAGGAATACCCCTTAGGGTATTAGGGACCATTCTATATAAACTAATTTTCCTTACCACCTCTATAGGTCACATCTTCAATGAAGTCCCATTGTGGGTTAGCACATTAATGTATGAAACTGAATTGTGAGGGGAGACACAATTCTGTCCCTAACATATACCTCACATTATGGTTCAAAGTATAAGAGCAGATATTGAGACCTAGGGGGGTGTGGAGGGAGGGAAAAAGAAAGAATTTTTTATTCTAAATTAAAAAGTCATTATTTAGGAAATATGTTTCTAAAAACATTTTCAGTTGTTTTTTTATCATTTTGAATTTAAAATCTATTTCCCAACATCATGTCTGTTTTGTTTTTAATTTCATGTGCTTACTACATCACTCAGTAAAACAAAGTAATTATGTTTCTGGCAGTCGATTTTTCTTACACCTGGGCTGCCTCATTTATTCCATTCCGTTTATGGCTGTTTTCATTTCTTCCTAGTGTAAAATGATATCCTCAGAGTCTGTTAACTTTGTCTCCACTATGGCAGCCAGCTTGCCTTCATGGAAACCCATTTTTCCTCAATATTCCCTATATTAAATTATGCTATCATCCACCTGCATTAGGATGAGATTAAGTTTACCTACATATCCGAAAAAAACCCAAATGAGGATGTTTAAATAACATAGGGATGGGACCGGAGCGATAGCACAGCAGGTAGGGTGTTTGCCTTGCATGCAGCCAACCTGGGTCCAGTTCCCGGCATCCCATATAGTCCCCCATGCAGTACCAGGAGTAATTCCTGAGCACAGAGCCAGGAGTAACCCCTGAGCATCGCTGGGTGTGACCCAAAAAGAAAAATAATAGATAGATAGATAGGTAGGTAGGTAGGTAGGTAGGTAGGTAGGTAGGTAGGTAGGTAGGTAGGTAGGTGGGTAGGTAGGTAGGTAGGTAGGTAGGTAGGTAGGTAGGTAGGTGGGTGGGTAGGTAGGTAGGTAGGTAGGTAGGTAGGTAGGTAGGTGGAGGTAGGTAGGTAGGTAGGTAGGTAGATAGATAGATAGATAGATAGATAGATAGATAGATAGATAGATAGATAGATAGATAGATAGATAGATAGATAGATAGATAGATAGATAGATAGATAGATAGATAGATAGATAGATAGATAGATAGATAGATAGATAGACGGATGGGTGAGTGGGTGGGTGGGTGGGTGGGTGGATGGATGGATGGATGGATGGATGGATGGATGGATGGATGGATGGATGGATGGATGGATGGATGGATGGATGGATGGATGGATGGATGGATGGATGGATGGATGGATGAGTGGGTGGGTGGATGATGGATGGATGGATGGATGGATGGATGGATCGATCGATCGATTGATCAATCGATGGATAAGGTAGATAGATAAGGTAGATAAAAGCTCCCTATTTTATCATAAACTGTTAAAAATGGATTCTGGATGGTTTTATATATAATAAAAGTAATGGACACCTGGAGCCAGGAAAGGAGTACAAAGGGATGTTGATATCTGCCCCTAAATTTCTGCTAAGACCCAGAACACTGCCAGGTATAGGGTGGCCTCTGAGCATTACGAGGACGGTGGCCTCTGAGCATTACGAGGATGGCTCTCTGCCCCAATGCACATTCACACCCAAGCAATTCTGCATCATAACATCCTAACCTTTGAGCCTAAACTCAGGAGACCAGTGTCACCAGAAGGGGCCCCAAACAATTCTACAGAGCACCCTACTGCCAATAAAAATGGGAAAAGGAATGTACATCTACGTTTGTTAAAGCTTCATTGTGCTTTAGGCCTTTCAGATGCATTTGTCTGTGTTACTCTTTTCATTTTATCAACCTAGCAAAGTACATATCACTATCTGCATTTTACACTGAGCTGACCAACACTACAGAGCAAGGGACTGAAAAATCTGAGATTTGATCTGAGGTCTTGCTTTTGCCTCATTTCCTGTCCCAGGTCATGTGGACCAGACCGAGGTCTTCTCACTTATTACTTCCCTGTCAGGAATTCAAATCCCTGCTGCTTCATGTCCTGCTTTGTCATAATGCAGTAGCCATTGAATGTTGCAGTAACCATTGAATGTTGCAGTAACCATTAATATTGCAGTAACCATTGAATGTTGCAGTAATCATTGAAGGTTGCGGTAACCATTGAATGTTGCAGTAACCATTAAATGTTGCAGTAACCACAGAATGTTGAAGTAACCATTGAATATTACATTTTAAAATGGGAATCTTTAGTGTCGACAGATATGCCTTTCAAGTGTTGCCCTACAAACGAGCCTATGCATCTGCTCCTCCATACTTACTTTCTGGCCTAAGTCACCAAGGACTTACTAGCAATAGTTGGAAGGAAAACTGGATGGTTATTCTGCCCACTTTAAAGCATATAGGATTTTTCCTAGGGAACTGTATGATCATATGGGTTACAAGTGTAAAAAGTCAGTTAAGGGAAATTAGGAGCAGGGTCACTCACCAAAAATGAGAACGTCCCTCTTTGGGGGTTACTTTCTTTGATTTGGAAGGATCCCTGCTGGAGGGACCCAGGAGAAATGCAGCAGTTAGGGCACCCCCTCCCCCTGTGAAGAAGCAACATGGGTGTATTCTCTGAGTCCTTCGGACAAGAAACCACACAATCACCACACACTTGATCACTTGATCACTTGAATCCCGTTATTCATTGATTTGCTCAAGCGGGCGCCAGTAACATTTCCATTGGACCCTATCACGTGCCAATGTAGCCCAATGGCATCTGGTTGATTCGGGAATATGAAGAGCCTCAAACTGTTCCTTCAGGGTCTTGAGAAGGAAGTCTGACCATCTTGTAGGTGGGCGGCCACGTGATCTTTTGACATCCTGTGGGATCCAGTTGGTAAAGGCTCTAGTCCAGCGGTCACCACACAAGACTTCTCAAGTGGTTACAGTTGTCAGAGAAAGAAAAGGAGACAGAGAACCAGAGCTGGTGCTTCTGCCAAGGATACCTGTCCTCGGTGTCCTCACAGAGGGTTTGAGGATTCCTCAGACCTGCAGATGTGGCATTCCTTGGGCATTTGCCATCAGGTGCTTCCCTTAGGAGCACATCTTCCTCAGGTCAGCCTGCTCTCTCTGCTTCCTCTGTTAGTGAGAAAGGCATCAGAGGATGGAACAAGTGGAAGGAAAGGGAGGAAGAGGAAGTATGAAAGGCCATGGAGAGGCCAGAGCAATAGCACAGTGGGGAGGGCGTTTGCTTTGCACACAGCTGAGAGAATTCAATTCCCAGCATCCCATATGAGCACTGCCAGGAGTAATTCCTGAGTGCAGAACCAGGAACAACCCCTGAGCATGGCTGGGTATGACCCAAAAATGGCAAAGAAAAAAAAAGAAACGAAATGTCATGGAGATGGCAAACTTGTGTGGTCAGGTCTTTTAATTGTGTATGAAAATGGGGACCTAGCCCTGTTCTCTATATTCTGTGCTTTTATTTGGGGAGCAGTTCTATGGGGGATGAAGAGGGGTTACACCACACCCAGTGGTATTCAGGACTTACTCCTGGTTCTGTGCTCAGGGATCACTTCTGGCTGAGCTTGGGGACTATGTGTGGTACCAGGAATTGAATTGGGGCCAGCTGCATGCAATTCCTACCACTACGCTATGGCTCATAGCTCACTTTCTGGCTCTATCCCATATTTCTATGCACAGTAAGAAATACGTATTATATGGTAGCTCAGTTCACACATATACACACACTACCTAAATTCAGGTCAGTATAAAGTGAGTCCTGCCAGTAAGTCCCCCTGTTTATTTGATCACTGCTCCCATTAAAAAATAAAATTTTTTAAAACTTCTGAAAATTACATATCCCATGCAATTTTTTTTAATTTTTTTATTATACCACCGTGAAACATACACTTACAAAGGTGTTCATAATTGGTTCTTGGTAATACAGTATTCCAGCACCCATCCCTCCACCAGTGCCCCATTTCCACCACCAATGTACCCCTCCCCTCCCGGGTCCCCCACCCGCCTTAATAGCAGGTACCCCAGTTTCCTCTCTTTCTCTCTCTATCTCTCTCTCTGTCTCTGCATCTCTCTCCCTCTTATTTTACACATTATGGCTAGCCCTGCAGATATTTAGAGTTTGTCACTTAAGTCTCTTTGTGTATATTCAGTGGTGAGTTTTAATCTGTCATTACCATTTCCCATATTTATTAAAACACTGGTATCTATATCCTATTAATGAATGCAGTCATTCTATATCTGTCCTTTTCCTTCTGACTAATTTCACTCAGCAACCCATGCAATTTTTAAGTTGCCCCCCAAATATCCCTTCCCCATATTCAAATATTCACAGATTTTCATATTTAGATTGTTGTAAATAAGCTTTCAGTATATTTTGTCAAAGTCTTGTAGCCATCAACTTAGCATAGATCTGAGGAAAATCTCCATTATAGAATTTATTTGTCAAAACCATATCTCACTGCCTTAATCAGGCTGATGATAACTCCCTCTGAGAAGGGAAGTCTGCTTTTCTACTGCAACTCAGATAAACATAACACACTGCGCACCCTCTTGACCTGACAAGGCTTGGACTTCCGAATTCCCATTCTGAGGACAGAACAGTGAATGGATGGGAGAGCTCAGAGCCTTCTACGCTGCAGCACTAGCAGGAAGTAAAGTGTTGCTCCCAATGCACTCTCCCTCAGAGCATGGTTTCCCCGTTATCCCACGATTTATTGCCTGAGGAATTTGGCTTTTCTAGGAACCATCCCCTTCAGAGCTTTGAGATGCACCAGAATTGTGTCTTTCACTTGAAAAGCAGCAGAAACACCATGACAGAAGGGGAGGCAGGAGGGAGAATGGGCAGTTCCCACACCCTGGCTGGTACTTTTCAGCCAAGCTGATTCGTGCAAGAAGTCTGTGAGTCTGTGGTCATGATCCTCCAAATACTAGGAAAGTTTCTAAATATCCCCAAGATACCGTTTAAGTCTTTAGTAGCCTCATTTTTAATAGGCATCTTCTAAGAGTTCCTGCTTTGAAAGACATTGTGGGGAATATGCTGGGTGATGCAGAAAAAGCACTTCGTGGAGTGCAGCTGCCTGTGCAGCACCTGCTGGGCGCTAACCCTGCTGCTACTGTTGCGATCTGACCCTTCCACCTGCTAACAGTGTCATTTCTCACTGGGAGAAGCCATCCTCAGCTCCTGCCTAACATTTGGGGGTCCACATAGCCAGGCTTCATCTATACCCCTTGGCGCTGCATGGACCCTGAGCCCTCATCTGGTGGCAGATTCCACTCTCAGGAGAAACATGAGACATGGGTAAGAAATCCCTTGGAGTGAGCACAGAGACACCTGGGCAGGAAACTGCAGCTTGCTCTGGTAGGGGTTGGCTACAGGTTTGGGGCGCCCACCACCTGGACCAGCAACTCTTCTTTCCAGACAAAGGGGGAACCCAGGCCCCAGCAGAGTGGCCCCTCCTACAGGGGAGGAAGGGTCATACTTCCAAGTGTTATCTGAGTCAGCTGAGATCTTATGTGTGACTGTGTTTTGAAGATAAACTTGATAATGATTTTGACAGCCTTTCAGATCCCCAGTCCCAAGGCAGCCCCCTTTAACAAAGTAGTAGAAACCATGAAAGAAGACAAGTTACTAAACAGATCATTCTCGGGATGGTCTCAGGAATAGACTCTCATGCCTTCTTTTTCATTTCTTATTTTTGTTTTGCTTTGGGGGCAACTCCCAGCAGAGCTCAGGACTTCCTTTTGGCTCTGCATTCAGGGATCATGCCTGGTGATGCACAGGGCACCATATGGAATGTGGGCGTTGAACCCAGGACAGCCCCATGCAGGTATCAATAGTACCCATTGTACTAACACTCTGGCCCCTCTCACGCCTTCCTATGGTTCTTTCAGGCTCTGGTTTCCAGGCTGCAGGCTACTCCTTTAACACCTATGACTGGAGGAGTCCGAAGCAGAGAAGCAGCTTGTCCCCAGTCACTAAACCTCGAAACCAGACATACCCAGATGTGGGGCTGAATAACGAAGACTGGGACCAGTCGACTGCCAGTGGGTGAGTTTCCTCAGCCACAGCCTTATCCAAATCTCCTCCTGGGCAGCATTTGAGCCAGATGGAATTTCTCTCTTCCCAGTGGCACAAACTGCTCGCGATTGGCTCTATAGAGGATTCTAGAACCCAAGACTGTGTCGCAGGAACCTGGACACTAACACATGACAAGGTTATAAGCTTACTGTGCGCTTAACACATGACAGGGTTACAAGCTTACTGTCTGCTTAACACATGACCGGGTTACAAGCTTACTGTGCGCTTAATACATGACAGGGTTACAAGCTTTCTGTCCACTAATGAAAGTGGTAATAATAAAATCAGGATACTCTTTGCTAAAGCACCCACTCTGCTACTAATTCCCTCTTGATTTATGTGAAAGGTAGAGCTGGAGAGAACTCTGAAGACTGGAATTTTGTGTGTGCCGGTCTCAGCAATTCTAAACCATCAGGCTCAAGTACTGCTAGAGATGCCACCATGGTTACTGACCACTGCTCAGGAGGCCCAAAATGAATGAATGAATGAATGGATGGATGGATGGATGGATGGATGGATGGATGGATGGATGGATGGATGGATGGATGGATGGATGGATGGATGATGGATGATGGATGGATGGATGGATAGATGGATGGATGGATGGATGGATGGATGATGGATGATGGATGATGGATGGATGGATGGATGGATGGATGGATGGATGGATGGATGGATGGATGGACGGGCCACGGACGGATGGATGATGGATGGATGATGGATGGGGGATGGATGGATGGATGGATGGATAAAAAGAAAAATAAGGGGTGGAGTGATAATACAGCAGATTGCTCGCCTTGCACACCCAGAGTTCAATCCCCAGCATCCCATATAGTCCCTTAAGCACTGCTAGGAGTGAATCTTGAGTGTAGAGGCAGGAGTAAATCCTGAGTACCTCTGGTGTGGCCAAAAGATGAACAAAAAAAAAAGAAGAAAAGAAAAGGTGCTTTTTCATTAATGATGCTAAGAAAAAATGAAAAAGGTACATGAGGCTTCCATACTTTGTTTTCATTTTTAATTTGGGGTCACGCCTGGCAGTGCTCAGGGCCTCTCCTGTTTCTGTGCTAGGTCACTCCTGGCTCAGGTGGTGTCACCCAGCCCCCACTCCCGGAAGCATACTTCTCACTTCCTCAGTCCTTGACAACCTCTCTGGGCCAGGGTGCCATATTTTTAACTGAGGGATGATTTTCAGCACTTTGTTTCTTTCTCTAAAATATAGTTTAACAGTGAGTCCAAATGGCACAAAGGATCCAGTTGAGATTTAATAATCTCCTGTTGACTTTTGTTTAAGAATATATTCAACAACCGTATTTAGAGAACTAGCTCCAACAAGCAGTATAAAATAGATTTTTCAGTGTATGCTTAAGACTGGCTTAAACAGAAGTTGAGAAAAAATTTGAAGTGTTGTCCATGGTGCAGTGGAGGGTTTGGGGTTGATTAGTAGAAACCAACTACATTCTAGAAACTCGGAGAGTGCATGCAAGAACAGAAATTGGCCAGATTTGCACATAACAACCCAGAAAAAATGTTATGACCTATCAATAACATCTCATATATGGGCTGTAATGGTCAATATAATTAGTGCCAGCTAATTTATCCCACCCGCACGGCAGAGCCTGGCAAGCTACCCATGTCGTATTTGACATGCCAAAACCCAGTAACAATTATAGACCTCATTCCCATGACCTGATGGTATGGTTTGAGGCTCTTTATGTTCCTGGAGTGGGCAGATGCCCTTGGGCTATCTCGCATGTGCCAGGACGTATTGAGATGTTACTGGTGCCCGCTTGAGTAATCGATGGTCTATGGAAAGTCAAGTGATCAAGTGATCAAGTGATCAAGGGAGCAGGCATGGGGATTGGGGCTTGGGAAATGAGGGTCTTTGATGGTGGGAGCACACTGGTGGTGGGATTAGTGTTGAACAATGAATCTTTCTAACAACTGTATTGTGAAAAACTTTGTACTTTGTAAATCATGGTGTTTAAAGTAAAAAGGTTTGAAAAAAATTAAAAAATAGTAAAATATAGTTTAAGGACATTCATTCAAAGTGGTTTTACTTAGTCAAAGGGTAAGATAAAACCATGAAGTTTGCTGCAACTTGGAAAGAACTGGAGGCCGTGGTGTTAAGTTAGTCCTAGAGAGCCAGTGGGCAGTATAGAAAGAACCTAGGCAAGGGAATAGGCACTAAATGATGGCAAAGCGTTGTCCCTAGATTACAGAACTGAGCATGCCGCAAAAGGGGCTGTGTGTTGGGGAGAGGTGATGGGATGAGGAGGACGAGAAGTGACATTAGGGACATGGGTTCAGGGTTTGAGACACTTTAGTGTGTGGGAAGTGAGGTGACTGCGCCAGCACCGTAAGTACCAATTCTGCTATAAACACGGGCCCTGACTAGAATCATCAGAATTTTCTCACTGAGTGCAAAAAAGTCATGAGAGAGTGAGAGGGGACCATGAGACATTTGTGGGGAATGTGGTCATTAATACTAGGTTTAGAATTAGAACTTTGTATGCTCAGACTATTATTAACGCTATTGTAAAGCACAGTGCCTAAATCAAAACAACAAGGTCCCCTGTGGTTGTTTGTACAGTAAAACTTAAAATGCCGCTTTAGAAAGTGTACCAGAAAGTGTAATCATTAAGTCATGGGAAATAAACACTCAATGTTTAAAAAAAAAAAAGGTTGAACTTAATAGATCTGAATGGATGCTTGTAAGTGGGGGATCACAGTTTAGTCTCATTGAGAAAAGTTTGATTCATCTTTCTTTAGAGAGAGCTAAAAGCATTCCTACAGGTGCCACTTGCTACAGCTCTTTCAGCCATGGTTCTTCCTTCTTTCATTTATGGAAACTGCATTTCCTCAAACTTCTTTACATTGGAGCTGAGCCCTTTTGTAGGCCAGTTTGAAGAAAGGCTCATCTCATAAGCAGCTCTATTTTTTTTAAATTGTATCACAGTAAGATACACAGATACAAAGTTGCTCATGATTGGGTTTTAGTCATACAGTGTTCCAACACCTGACCTTTCACCAGTGCACATTTCCTGAGCCTGTCTTTATGGCAGACTCTCTCTCTCCCCCCTCTCTCCCTTTCTCTCTCCCTCTCCCTTTCTCTCTCTCTCTCCCTTTCTCTCTCTCTCCTTTCTCTCTCTCCCTTTCTCTCTCCTCTCTCCCTCTCCCTATTCCTCTCCCTCCCCCTCCTCTGTCTCTCTCTCTCTCTCTCCCCCTTTCTCCCTCTCCCGTCCCCCTTCTGGGCATTATGGTTTGCAGTTCAAGCACTGAAAGCTTATCATGTATATCACTCAGTTCTTGTGCAGAGTGCTCATTTCCAGCTATCATTGTCTCAGTGGTCCCCTCTCTGTCCTAATGCACTCCCCCGGCCCCCCACTTGTGGCAAGCTCCACCCATGAGCCAATCCTCCAGTCCTCCTGGCCCTGGTCTGCTGGCCTTGGGTATTAGTCTCATATTTTTTTTAACAGCATCTCTATTTTTTTTCTATGAAATGCAGATTCTATATAGAGAAGAAAAAATTGATGCGTGTATGTTTTCTAATCCAGACTATGATTTTGGACTCAGTTTTTGCAGGGGCTCCTGACGCTACAGATGCTGAGCAAGAGGAGAACTTCTGGTCTCAAGCGCTGGAGGATTTAGAGACTTGTGGACAGTCGGGAATTCTGAGAGAACTTGAGGTAGCCTTGGTCCTGCTGCTTAACTGTCGTTTGAACATTCATTTTTTTTGTTTGTTTGTTTTGGTCCTTTTGAGTTTGCACTTATCACACCAGTTCATTTAAAAGCTTTAACCCCTTTCCACAGGAGAAAGCTGACAGGCGTGTGTCTTTGAGAAACATGACTCTCTTGGTAGCTACCTTTCTGTTTATATTTTTGCTTGTGAAGCTGCCTCCCTTGCCCCCTTGCCTTCTAGACAGCAATTTGATTTTATACAACGCGGTTGAAAGTATTTCCCCATTTCCACCCCACCCCCTACCCCGGGCTTACTGACTTGTGGCTTCTGCCATTGCTCCCGCTAACCCTGACTGTACCTGTTCCCCCACCAAATTGCTCAGGAAACAGCTCAGTCTCCCAGCAGTGGCATCTCTCACTCTCTTCGTTGCTTTAGAAAGGTTTCTTTGGCATGTTCTCATTTGTACCTGGTATAGAAATTAATTTGATTGTTCAGAGGAACATAAGAGGAAATTTTATCTTGTTTCGCCCTTAACGTAGATGGCAGTTTAGCTGCTAGTTAAAAATAAATAATAAATTAATAAATAATAAGGACCAGTCTGTTTAGTAAGCAGCCAGAACATTACCTAGTACTTGGCTGTCAATTACAAATATTCCTGATTGCATATTAACATGATATGAATAACCGTAACCTAGAGTTTCAGCAAGATAGAGTAGAATGAATGAACAACTAGTGAATTCTTTAATCAAAGCTGTGAATTTGCTGAAGGGATTTACACTTTGACTTGGGAAGTGCTGGACTATTTCCTTTTATGTTCTTTTTGATCCTCTGATTGGTAAAACGTAAAGTGGCAAAAGTCTCATTTTTATTTTGATGTCATACAAGGTCCCCCCCAGTCACCATAAGGAATGTGAATGGCATAATTGGGGTGAAACTTGCAATTCTACAATGATTATTCATCTTTCTGTTACTTTGCTTCTCGTTGCATGTGTGGATATTTTATGTGAATCTAATGTTTGTGACTCTGCAAAGAGAATTATAGAGAAAACTCTAGTTTTAATTTATCAACATTATAGTATTTTCGTGGCATGAATTTCAACTTTGGAGCACAATTAAAGGGTTTGGAGATGGACATTGCTAAAAAAAAATACATTAATATGTTAGTAATTGATTCCTTCTTTTCTACAGCTTTCGAGAAAGGATAGGAAAGTATCAGTGGGCTCATTTAAACATCTACCACTGCCTTGTGTAGAGGGATCAGCAAATGGGACCCAACCTGAGAAATGTTGTCAGCTCACAATTTTTGAGCATACTTCTGGTTTTGGATGCATGTTCTGGTTCATAGACCTTTTCGTTTGCATTTTGTTGCTTTTCTTTCAGACAATATGCTGCTTTTCTGATAAGTTTATTTTACATTTGATAAAATGGGGGTGATATAAAAAAATAAAACACTGTGATGAGTGGTATTTTCCCTGTAAATAGTTAGCTAATGTAAACTGTATCCATCAGTTCAGAGTTACATTACACCCACCTGTATATTTTCTCTAACAGCTTCAGGGAAGTGTGATCCATGAGATGATAAATTCAGAGAAGAAATGTGTTGGAATTATAAGCCTAACAGAAGTTAAAAGTCCACTCATCTAAGAGGAATGTTTGGCAAGCCACAAATCAGTCTTATTTACACTTGCATCACAAAGAATATTTATTTATTGACTTACTCTGAATGGAAACTAGATATAGATACTATGAATTATAGATATTATAACCATAATATAGAAGATTAAGATATAAAAGAATAGTGATTGAAATGAAAATTATTCTAGACATTACCCCATTGCTAGAAATAAATTCAACTTTGGCAGTGGAAAAAATGTATAGTTTTAACAAAAGGAAAAAAATCGAAACCAAGACTCTAAATAAGAGAGCTGCTATTGTAAGGGTTGGCCACCCGATGGGGTGACTGACTGGGAGTCTAGGAACGCCGCACCTACCAAGGAAAACTCTGAGAGACCAAGTCCTATGCAAAAGCAAGGGTTTTATTAATAAGCGAGTATACTTGGGCCCATAGTGTGACCCCAAACGGTCAGTGGCTAAGAGCCCCAAGCCCTTCCAGGGACGATCTTTTAAGGAATAATTCCCGCGCTACAGAAAAGCCCACGCATAACTATCCAATTGGTTTAAAATATTACATCAAGGTCTGCGCACAGGCAGCCAATCACTCTGCACCAGGTAACCATCACCCACCAATCTGAGAGTGCCTAATACTTCTTCCCATGTTTGGCATGGCATGGGCCCAGTCACCTACCATACCAAATACAGAGGGGGACATCAGACGCAACCTCTTGTGAATGTTTGCCTTATAGCCCTCCCTGGAATTATTTGCTTAAGGCCCTTCCTGCTGTGCTCTTGTCTTGTCGAGCCATCATTTTATCAGTTACCTGTGGTTGAGCTATCGTTTTATCAGTTACCTCTGGTTCCTGACTTTGTGTTCTGTGGGCGAGGGGCCATTCTTTCACTATCAGCTCTCCCCGTGCTCAGCTGATCATGAGGCATCCGGGAAGGAAGGCGAGTTCTAGTCCTGGCCTGCCATTCCAATAGAGCCTCCAAAGAAGCCAGAGGAATCCCCATACCATGGTGGCAGCCTTTTTCAACTTCCGGATTCCACAGCTCGTCAGAGCTCCACCCAAGAGAAAAGCCAATGATCTCTTCCCAATGTGGTTCATCAGTAAATGCACGAGATGAGAGCCTACTACTGAGAGTATCCCACCCACACGACAGAGCCTGGCAAGCTAACCGTGTTGTATTTGATATGCCAAAAACCAGTAACAATTATAGACCTCATTCCCATAATCTGAAGGAATAGTCTGAGGCTCTTTGTTCCTGGAGCAAGCAGATGGCCTTGGGCTATGCTGACAGGACAGGACGTTTGGAGATGTTACTGGTGCCTGCTCAGAGCAAATTGAAGAACAATGGGAAGACAAGTGATACAAGTGAATCTCTCTAACCAGACATTTTTTCTTTGATAAAATGCAGGGATTCTAATAACTAAAATTTATATGATGCTTAGTTCAGAATTTAGCACTAAAGTGTTTAATAAAAATTTAAGTTTTTCCATTTTTTAATTAATGAACACTGTTTTTGGTTAACATGGGAAGTTTTAATTAAAAAACTTGCACAGAACCCTCCAAATTTATTTATCTCACTGATAATCTGGGAGGGAGACTAATGTAAATTGTGCATTGTGCAAAAATGAAAACTGATAATCTATGCCCTGTAAAATAAAAAAAATGAGCCTTAGATAATTCATTATTTTGTTAGGTTTTATTTTAATTTTCATATATGAGTTTTAAATTCATATCCTTACATAAATTTCACTGATTCAATATAAGTTCACTTTAAGAATCAAGTCATGCTTTGAAAACTTGAACTCAATACCTATTGATAATGTTATTCTGCCATCAGAACACTGCTACCTTTATATATATTTCTGCTGAAAAAATAGATCTACAAAATATATTTTAACAGCAATAACAACAACAAAATGGACCAGGGAAATAGCTCAGAGGTCAAGACACCCTAAGACCCTAATTCAAACCCCTCCTTTGGAGCCTCCAGTTTTACTGGGTCCCCTCATTGAACCGTCTAGGCTGATATCACAAGAAGTGACTGCCTGGGCACTGCTCAGGAGGTGAAAAATAAAAGAACTAGTCAGTGTGTATAAAAATATTAGCAGGTCACCTCGGTGAGGAAAAATGCACACTTATTTGAATATTAGGTCACTGTGGGGTTTTTTATCAACTGAAAACATCTCAGCCTAATGCTTGCCTGAGAAGCAATACACCCCAGTTGTCAAGAATTAGAGTTTGCCTCCAAAATAAAAATAGAGTTCTGGAATTAGATTGGTAGGACTGTAATCCAGACACTTGGGGAGATCTTTAACTTACCAGGCATCCCTTTTCTTCACTGAAATGGGGAGCTATACCTAGACTGATTACAGGATTATCATAGGTATTGAAGGATACTTTGTATCTACCTATATACATAGCACTTAGCACAGATAAATGTTCCATGGTCCATCAGATTTTTATAAGATTTTTTATAATTATAATTTTACTTCTCAGAAGAGTCAGTGAGATAACTAATTTAACCAAGTGCTGCGTTGTCGGGAGCCACTGGGGTCCCATACAATACCAGGAAGCGAGTTCCCTTCTACCTCTGAAGCTGGCAGGGAATGGATGAAAACTCAGGACTCCAGTGCTGTTTTAAAAAGGGCTTTACTATCACAGGTTCCAATATACAATACAAGAGCAGGGAAAACTCCGGACTCTGGGCTCCCAGCTAGGCCCCAGCCACGTGTAGGCCAGGATGGCTGCCACCATGTGTTGAGGCCCAACAGAAAACAGAGAGGACAGACCGGCAGGGAAGCAGAAATGGCAAAAGAGGGCTTCTCTCTTCTTGCAGCTTATTTTATAGATAGAAATCGGCCAAGACTTCCCAGCCCAGCCCATTGTGGGCTGGGCTATCTAGAGATGAAAACAGGTAAATAGCTCTATTGAAATGCAGCACTTCAGGTGGCCTTCTGGCTATTTACATGCACCCAGAGCTGATTCAAAGCCTCCCTAGCAGAGCTGGGAGGAGCTGCAAGCTAAATGTAGCTGGAAGCTAAATAGGGCAACACCCAACACTGCATAAGTCTACTTTTTTTTTCACCAGTTCTAGATACATAGATAGACACATTATCCAATACTTGGCTGTTATTCAAAGACTTTTTTTTATTAAAAAATAAAAGACTTTGGGGGCCGGAGCGATAGCCCAGCGGGTAGGGCATTTGCCTTGCACACAGCCGGCCTGTGCTGGCCCGGGTTCAATCCCTGGCATCCCATATGGTCCCCCAAGCACCGCCAGGAGTAATTCCTGAGTGCAGAGCCAGGAGTAACCCCTGAGCATTGCCGGGTGTGACCCAAAAAAGCAAAAAAAAAAAAAAAAAAAAGACTTTGTTAGAGGTATATATAGCTGAACACCTGGTGAATCTCAAGATTATAAAATCTTAGAAAAAAAAATAAAACATTATGTACTTTGCATGTTCCCTCCTGATCATGATCTGGGTGCCCTGACTCAGGGGACTATTGTCTACTTGGCTCAGCATCTCTTTGCATCTCAGTTTCCTCACCTGTGAATTAGTAGAACCTACTTCATAAAGGCTTTGTGAGACTTTTCAAATGGGAAAGTACATTTAAAGAAAGTTTACAGATTATTCTTCTGTTACTTTCAGCATCAGTGTTGATATAAGTCACTCCATTGTGTTAAGGCCAGCTACATGGCATTTGAAACTAACATTTTGTCCCCAAGGCTTCAGGCAGACCCCCTGGTTGGTATTAATTTACCTTTACATACCTGTCTCACCCAGGAGTGCAGACTTGGCTACAGGCACATTTGAAGTTTACCATCTCTAACTTCAGTGAGACACTGATGTCACCAACATGATACTGGTTACAAACCCATTGCTGAGACCATCTCTATTTAGGATCTAATCTTGCTATTTATTGTAAATTAGGCAGGGAATATATTTGAGACTGAACAGACTTTTCCAATTCATTTGGTAGCTTCCAATCTTGATCTCATTGCTTTTAACTAAAGAATTTAATGCAATAGCATTAACCTCTCTCGAGTTTACACAGTGGGGAGAGGTTTGGGACCACATCCAGCAGCCACACCCTGGCTCTGTGCTCCCTGGAGGTACTTGGGGATCATATGCAATTGCTAGGATCGAACCAGGGTCTGCTGCTTGCAAGACAAGCGCTTTACCTCCTTTGCCTGACTCACAATGACTATGTTTAAGGAACAGAGGCATACATCAAATGACATGAGGTATAAGTGGTAAGTAAATCTCTGGAACAAGTAATTTGGCCAAAGGAAAAACAACCTGCCAGTGAGGGCAGGTGGCGCTGGATAGCAGCAGGCACCTTTCTATCAGTAGCTCCTTGTCTGCCAGTTGTGAGACTATTCAGGACTGGAAAGCAGCACAGCAAAACAAGGCAACCTGGCCTCCACTGCGAAGTTTTAGCTTGTTTCTGGAAAAAGTGTTAAGGTGGGAGCCAGAGAGATAGTTCAGTGGGTAGGGCATTTGCCTTGCACACGGCCTACCAGCTTCGATCCCTAGTACCCCATACGGTCCCCCAAGCCTGCCAGGAGTGATCCCTGGTGCAGGTGCACAAAGCCAGCCCTGAACACAGTATTGAAGGTTGCCTCATGCATCCCATCTGCTGGGCCCGTTCAGTGAAAAGTTAATGTTTAAATGTAGTTTGCAGTAAGCACATGTTAGCACTTTTCAATTTGCTTCAAACTGCCAGGAGTGGTATTTGATTAAATAAACTCAAAGGCTTAAGTACTTAAATTGGATTGAAGATGTTCATTTTAAATGCCACTTGCAGAGCATTCCCCCAGACTTCCATAGTTCAATTACTACGTCCATCCTCCAGCCTTTGGTTATGCCCCGAAGAGGCTGTATTTTGACTGGGTAGGAAGAGAAATGTGCTTAATGTTGAGCAACCAACCCCCATTTTTCGTCTTTGGTTTAATTGTTTCTGAAAATTGTCGATGCCACAGGCAACAATTATGTCGGGAGCACGATGAGTTTGAATCACGAGGCCCCAACACCTCGCAGTCAGCTGGGGCGACAGGCCAGCTTTCAGGAACGGAGCAGCTCTCGGCCACACTACAGCCAGACAACTCGGAGCAACACCCTGCCCTCAGACGTGGGCCGGAAGTCTGTGCCCCTGAGAAAAATGAAGCAAGAAATAAAGGAGATCATGTCCCCAACTCCTGTGGAGCTGCACAAGGTCAGAAGGACTGTTTCTCTTGCCCTGGGTTTCCTTCGCACTGTGAGTGAGGGCGCAAGCTTTGTGATGGCGTTCCCGGGGCTCAGCCCAAGGCTTACAGGCAATCGGAGACTTTACTCTGGAAACATAACCTTGGGAACAGCGTTTTATTTTTTTTTTAAATATTTTATTACACCAACATGTGATATACAATTACAAAGATGTTCGTGTTTGGGTTTTTTTTGAAAAAAAAGAAAAGATTGTCTTTCAGGCAATGACTTTATTAAATATGTATTTATCGTCATAGTCTTTTATAAAAAAGTTTGAAGCATCATCCAGAGCTTCAAAGCGGTGACCTTTATCTCAACCTTTGTTGGAAAGGCTAAGGGTTTTCCCAAATACCATTGACTCACTGCTTCACCAAAAAAGGTTTTGAAATGAATGGGGAAACCTTCATTCTGAATTATTATTTTTTAGATGGCTGTGTTATTAAGAGGATCTGTGTTCTTTGAGATATGATTTAGGTATCTTGGATAAGGACTGGATAATCCCTGGTTGTGTTCCATCTCTACCTACAAGAGTTGCCTCACTTTATTTTATAGTAGAAAACTCTGTGTCAGGGCTGGAGTGAGAGCACAACAGGGAGGGCATTTGTCTTGCACAAAGCCAACCCAGATTTGATCCCTGGTATTCCATATGGTCCCCTGAGCACTGCCAGGAGTAATTCCTGAGTGCAGAGCCAGGAGTAACCCCTGAGTAGTGCCAGCTGTGACCCCAAAAGAAAAAAACAAAAGTTATAGAAAGAGAACTCTGTTTGTCATGGACCTCAATTCCAGTTTCTGGCAGAATTTAAGTCAGGCATATGTTTAAAAAATTGCAGTACCCTGGAAGAAGAGCCATCGGAGGAAGGATCTCTGGCTTACAATCATCGAATTAGTACTGTTTTTCTTTTTCAGTTAATAGTGTCCAGATAATAATAATATAATATCACCTCACTCTGCCTGAGAGCTAAGATTATCTGTAATTAATATTTAAAATAGATATTGATCATCTTACCCAAAAGAATAAAAATAAGGCAATGTCCAGACTTCACTGTCTCAAGATTTGTAGCCCTCAGCACCTACCAACACTAGCCCCTTGGTTGTAGTTGACAGAAGATGCAATGAAGGAGAGGGGTGGGAAGGAAGATGGGTTCTGAATGTTGCATTCCAGTCCTAGGGTCAGCCTTTCACAATATATTCATTCACTCAGTAAACCTATTGAGCCTTTGTTCATTTAAAAATATCTGCATTGTGAGGACCAAAAAGATGATACAGGACTAAAGCACTTGCTTTGCAGGCAGCAATGCTTGGTTTGATCCCTGGCACCAAATATGGTCCCTCCAGCACCACGAGGAGTGATCCCTAAGCACAGTCAGGGGTACACCCTGAGCACCGCATGTGTGGCCCCAAGCAAAACAAACAAAACAGAGCAGTGTGAACCCCAGGGAACGTATGTTTAATAGGTATCCAGTCTTGGAAACAGAGGAAAGCTTTTGGAGTAAGTTAGGCAATAGGCTATTTTGGGACCATGCAAGACCCTCATCCACAAGAGAGAAAAAGATTTCCTAGAAGTAGCTATTGATCCTTCAAGAAGGAAGGAGAATGGCAGGGCATCCCAAACACAGGAAGAAGTACATATATATAAAAGAATCGCAGAGATTGGAGGGTACCAAGGAAGTTCAAATACTACAACATCAGTGGCTAGGAGGAGCTATAGACTTCATGGAAAAGTCTCTGGGGCAAAGGCCCAGCCCTCGCACTTTACTGCATTTAGCTTGTTTATCCTGTTACCTGGAATTACTGTTAGTAAGCACCAATCTTCGGGTTGGTCTCGTATCTGAGGAAGCTGATTGACAACACCAGCAGGCAGTTCTAAGGACTCCTAAGGTGATTTTCAGGATCTGCAGAGCCAATGCTAAGTGCACTGTGCCATGAAACAGGCTGGGCCCTCCTGCAGTGGCAGATGTCCAAGAATGGGAGTTCCCTTCTCTCTAAAACTGCAACAGAGAAGAGCAAACTCCATAACCCACCCTTCTTCATCATCAAAGGTAAAGGACAGTAGCAGATGATGGAGTGCGTGATACATGCTCTTCATGGTCTACCTCACAATTGCCTTTGTAGTGGGTCATTAATAGCCTCTTTCTCCAGGATCAAGAGAAGGACTTTATGAAATAGTTATTTCTCACTCTAGGCTGAAGCAGTGTCCTCAAAAGAAGAATTCTCACTGGTGGGCCAGAGTGATAGTGCAGCAGGAGTAGGGCGTTTGCCTTGCACGCGGCCGACCCGGTTAGATCCCTGGCATCCCATATGGTCCCCTGAGCACCGCAGGAAGTAATTCCTTAGCTGCTCAGAGCCAGGAGTAATCCCTGGGCATTGCCAGGTATGACCCCAAAATAGAAAAAATAATAAAAAGAATCTCACAGGCCTACCAATACAAACTCCCCATCCCTCCCACACTGAAAGCATGTAGAGATCATGGCAGGGGTTGAATGTGCAAAGCTTTAAAACAAGTGACTGTGCTGAAAATAGATCCTGCTTAAGGAGGGAAAAAGGTGTCAACCACTTCTGAATACCGTCTAGACAGGTGAAGCTGTCTAGAAGATTTATGTGATGGTGCGGGAATCTGGAGGCCTGAAGTCCCGGACAACGACCTTAAAAATAGGATGAGTCTCTTTCCTCCCTTCACTTCAATAATTGCCCCCTCCCTGGTGGCCATAAGTGCATTTCCCACATAGCTTCACGTTTCTGCTAAATTGAATCCAATCAAAATATGACTTGCAGAAGTCAAAGGTGTCCTAAAGAGTGTAAGACACCTAGGATGATCCAGTTAAGTGACTGTATGGCAGGGCAGCAGCCTGACAAGGTGGAGAGCCTGAAGCAGCCCAAGGCGGCATCACTGCTGCCCCTTCTGTTTTCTTCCCCCTTTAGTTTGGGGGCCCACACCAGGCTCTTCTCAGAGGCTCCTCCCAGCTACACCAATCACAATGTTGCTTTTTTTTATTATACCAGCATGAGATAGACAATTACAAAGATGTTCATGTTTGGGTTTCACTCATACAGTGTTCCAGCACCCATCCCTCCACCAGTGCCCATTTCCCACCACCAATGTCCCCTGATTCCCTCCCCCTCCCCCAGCCTGCCTCTATAGCAGCCACTTTTCCTCCTCTCTCTCTCTCTCTCTCTCTCTCTCTGTCTGTCTCTGTCTCTCTCTCTCTTCCTTCTCTTACACATTGTGGCTTATAATACATACATTTAGAGGTTATCATGTATATCACTTTGCCTACATTCAATGCTCAGTTCTAAACTGGTATTATCATTTCCAACAATTATTAGTACACTGTTCCTTTCTCTGTTTTACCTAACCTCTGACTCCCACACACTTGCAGAGATTCCACCCACTGACAAAAACCTTCTGATCTATATTTTGCCTGACCTTAGATATTGATATCATACTATTCAGTTTTATATCCCACAAATAAATGCAGTCATTCTATATCTGTCCTTTTTCCTTTGGCTAATTTCACTCAACATGATCCTCTCCATGTCCATTTATAGACAAATTTCATAACTTTGTTTTTCCTAACAGCTGCATAATATTACATTTTGTAAATATACCACAGTTTCTTTATCCAGTCATCTGTTCTCAGGCACTGTGGTTGTTTCCAGATTCTGGCTATTGTGAATAGTGCTGCTATGAACATAAAAGTGCAGATGATGTTTCTGCTGTGTGTTTTTGGCCTCCCTAGGTATCTTCCCAGGAGTGGTATGGCTGGGTCAAATGGGAGCTCAATTTCTAGTTTTTGGAGGAATGTTCATATTGTTTTCTAAAAAAGGCTGTACCAGTCAACATTCCCACCAATAATGGATGAGAGTCCCTTTCTCCCACATCCATGCCAGCACCGGTTGTTCTTGCTCTTTTTTGGATATGTGACAGTCTCTGTGGTGTGAAGTGATATCTCATTGTTGTTTTGATTCACATCTCCATGATGATTAGTGTTGATGAGCATTTTTTCATATGCCTTTTGGCCATTCGAATTTCTTCTTTGTTGAAATTTCTGTTCATTTCTTCTCCCCATTTTTTGATGGGGTTAGCTGTTTCCTTCTTCTAAAGTTCTTCCAGTACCTGATATCACTTGTATCACTTGTCTTCCTGTTGTTCATCGATTTGCTTGAGTGGGGGCACCAGTAACATCTCCATATGTCCTGTCACATGCTAGTGTAGTCCAAGGGCATCTGCTCGCTCCAGGAACATGAAGAGCCTCAAACCATTCATTCAGATCATGGGAATGAAGTCTATAATTGTTACTGGTTTTAGGCATATGAAATACAACACAAGTAGCTTGCCAGGCTCTGCCCTGCCTGATCTATCCTAGATATTAACCTCTTTTCAGATGGGTATTGGGTGAATATTCTTTCCCATTCTGTGGACTGTCTTTGTATCTTGTATCTTGGTCACCATTTCTTTTGAGGTGAAGAAGCTTTTTAGTTTCATTAGTCCCATATGTTTATCTTTGCTTCCAATTGCTCTGTTAGTGGTGTTTCATCTTTGAAGATGCCTTTAGCTTCAATGTCATGGAGAGTTTTTCCCATATTTTCTTGAATGTACTTTATGAAGTCAGGTCTGATATTGAGATCGTTAATCCATTTTGATCTGACTTTTCACAGTGTTACTTTTACTCATAGTATTTTAAGTACCTGCAAAGAGAAATGGCCATTGGAAAGTCATTTTACTTTAAGCTACACTGTGGATAGTGCCTGCGCTGTACTTGTAGGGCCTTTCAAGCCCTGGAGATGCACGAGGAGTTAGGGTCGGTGTGGGTTACCCTGTCATGGGGTGCGCTGGCCCATACGAAATCTTTGTAAGAAGTAAGAAAAGGCCATCCTTGGGGTGGTGGGATAGGGAGGGGCTCGGGGTAGGAAAATCCCCCTGCCCTGGTTCATCACTCCAGGCCCACAGTGTGTCTGCTGCTCAGCGGTGGGGGAAGTGAAGGCTGCTTTTAACTCTCTGGCCCCATGGGTGGACTTTACATGGACTGCATGAAGGAATTCTCAAGGGACTGCAGGGATTAGTGTGGAGAGGCCAGGTACAGTAAAAGCCCGCTCTTCTGAACACTCAGGCTTAGGTTCTGCTGCCTTTCTTCCTGTCTCCCATGGCTCTTTTCTAGCAAGCTCTCTGAAGAGCAGCTGGAAAGGAGGAAATGAATGAATGGACCAAGAGCCAGCCCCATTCCTGGATCTTGGGTTACTAATCTTCCACAGACAGTATCAAGAGCCTGGGTTTATCTTCCAGGTGAGGGTGGGGTCTCTCTTCCTTGTTTGCCCTCAGTTTCCACCCTGTCTTCCTTACTATTCCCTCTCACCCTTCAGATCAGAAAATCCCAAATTTGGGCCAGTTTTCATTGATTTGAGTCTGTTTCCCTGTGATTTGTTGTATCTGAAACTGCCAGGTGCAGTGAGATGTCCACTTTCTTTCCTGAACCCCTAATGTTCCTTGTCTTTCCTGACCCAAGAACAGAGAGCTGCGGGCTTCACTTCTTTTATGGGCCCATAGATGGGGCCCGCGAGTAGGAGCTGGTGCCAGGATTTGAGATAGTAGGTGGGTGGGTGCTTCTGTTCCCTGAGACCCTGGCTTCTTAAACTGTGTGTCACACACTATGGTGTCTCTTAACTGAATGTGGGAATGGGGGAAAAAGTGGCAGCAGTAAAAGGTTTCTGACTCAACAACCAAAACCTAATTCAAAAATCATCTGTAAGGAAGCCAAAGAGTTTTGGCACTGCTCATTTGTCGGGAACGTCGCCGGGGTCCCCAACAGTGTCAGGACAGAGGTTTTCTTCTACCTCCGAGGACGCCGGGAGGACAGATGAAAACTCACGAGTCCGGTGCAGTTCCAAAAAATGGTTTTTAATAGTACAAAAAGCTCTTCCACAGCACTCCAATATAATGAACAAACTTTAGCTCTGGTCCGAACTTAGACCAGAAAGAGCCTAAGTCTCCCACCAAAGAGAGAGAGGATCTCACCGGAGCTGAGTCCCACCCAGAAGAAGGAGAAAAAGGCCAAAGAGCAAAAAGCCAAAAGCCGAAAGCTAAGAGGCCCAAAGCCAAAAGGTGAAGGGGCCTCAAGTCAGCCCCCTTATATACACCAAAGTAATCCAATCAGGAGGGTCATGTCAACAAAGAACTCTAAACAGAGTGTAGTGCCACACCCTATTGCAGGTATAAACAAAGGTTATGCCAAGTCTAATCCTTTCTACCAAGATTATCTCTTATGTAAAACACTGGAGAGAGAGAGGGCTGGTATAAAGTAATACATCTTAACTTCATGAGCTTCATGTAATCTAGATGGTACCCACAAGGTCCTTCTTATTATTATCTGCACCAGGGTGATTCTGAGTATCTTGTTCTCATGTACTGAAAGGGTCACACTCGCCTGCTTAGAGCAAACTAGTATGATCCTTCCTATAGTCTTCCTATAGTCTCAGCGTAGCCAGGGTGGTAGTCTCCTGGTAAATTCTAACTGTCCCACGCTGGGTGCAGTGGGTATAAAGAGGAGCTGTGCCCAATCTAGAAAATATAGAAGTCTTAGTAGATGTATAAGTCAGAAATTATTCAATCAAGGTGACTTCTGTAACTACCACACCCTCTGGCAGTGTTTACATAGAAGAGAAGTCTTATTAGAATGAACCTTGGCTTAAATAAGATTAAGCTGGGAGTGGGCAAAACAACAAAACTCCCAGAATAGCTAAACCTGTCCTCCAACACTCATTCATGTTGCATTTCTTAATTTCTTTTTTTTTTTTTTTTTAGCTTTTTGGGTCACACCCTGCAATGCTCAGGGGTTTCTCCTGGCTCTGCACTCAGGAATTACTCCTGGCAGTGCTCGGGGACCATATGGGATGCCGGGGATCGAACCCGGGCGGCATGGGCCAGCCGCGTGCAAGGCAAACGCCCTACCGCTGGGCTATCGCTCCGGCCCCTCATTTCTTAATTTCTTTCTTTTACTTTTTTGGGTCACACCCGGCAGTGCTGAAGAATTACTCCTGGTGGTGCTGGGGGACCATATGAGATGCTGGGGATTGAACCCTGGTTGGCTGCATCAAGGCAAACCTGTTGTACTGTCACTCCGACCCTCATGTTGCATTTCTTAAGAAGCTCTGCCTTGGCCACAGCCACTCACAGTCTAGAACTTCTTTGATCTCATCTTTCTGTGCACACATACACTCCCACTCCCGTGTCACTTGTCACTTGTCTTCTAGTTGTTCATCGATTTGCTCGAGCAGGCACCAGTAACGTCTCCATTCATTAGGAATGAGGTCCATTATTGTTACCGTTTTTGGCTTATTGAATACACCACAGGTAGCTTGCCAGGCATGGCTGTGGCTCTGGGTTTATCCCAGGGGACCCATAGTCTTTTTCTATGTCAGAACCTCAAACATCCAGGGCACATGAGGCAGAGCCCCGAGTGTAGACAAGCCCGTCTCCTGTCTGCCACCTGCATGTGCAGCCAGGCACCGCAGCCACACCTGCAACACCTCGAATGGCAGTAAATCCAAAGAAAGCATTCCTATTATCTACTTTGTTTCTTTTCTAATGTTGTCACATCATGCTGATTTTAAGGGGGTTTTCAGAAAAGCTCAACCAAACCTTTGCAGAATTCAGTTTGGGGGCAGAAGCCCTGTCATGGAGCCGTACTGGGGTCCCCAACAATATCAGGAAACAAGTTCCCTTCTGCCTCCAAGGCCAGTGGGAAATGGATGAAAATTCACGAGTCCGGGCGGAGGCGATAGTCCAGCAGGTAGGGCATTTGCCTTGCACGCAGCCCGCCCAGTGCGGGCCGGTTCGATCCCGGCATCCCATATGGCCCCCTGAGCACTGCCAGGAGTAATTCCTGAGTGCAGAGTCAGGAGAAACCCCTGAGCATTGCCAAGTGTGACCCAAAAAAGCAAAAAAAAAAAAAAAATTTCATGAGTCCACTCATTGATAACCCTTTTTTCCCTAGTAAAAGCCAAAAGGCTTTTACTAATTATCAATAATAGCAATAAGAGAGCAAGCTCTTCCACTACAATCCAAGATAATGGGATTCCCCAGATCTCTAGGTCTTGGTCAGAATTCTTTTTCTTTTTTTTTTTTTTGCTCTTTGGGTCACACCCGGCGATGCTCAGGGGTTACTCCTGGCTCTGCACTCAGGAATTACTCCTGGCAGTGCTCGGGGCCATATGGGATGCCGAGATTGAACCGGGCGGCACAGGCCGGCCTCATGCAAGCAAACACCCTACTGGTTGGGCTATCGCTCCGGCCCCCTTGGTCAGAATTCTGACCATGCACTAGGGCCTAAGTCTCCCACCAAAGTAGATGGCCCCAACTCAAGTCAGTCCCCTTATATATACCCAAAAGCCATAATCCTTTCTTAGGGAGGGTAGCACCAACAAAGATCAATGAAACAGCTTTAAGGTGCAGATGTACGGTAGTGCCACACCTGTTTCAGCCTAAACAAATGATTATTCCATGGCCTAGTCCCTTCCTACGAGATTATCTCATGTCACAACACTGGAGAGAGAGAGAGAGAGAGAGAGAGAGAGAGAGAGAGAGAGAGAGAGAGAGAGAGAGAGAGAGAGAGAGAGAGAGAGAGAGAGAGAGGAGAGAGAGAGAGATGGCTGGTATAAAGAACTACATCTTAATAGATGTATAATCATGGGGAGAAACATATAATTTCATAGACTTCATCCAATCTAGATGGTACCCACAAGGACCTTCTTATCTCTGTTCTGCATCAGGGGGGATTCTGAGTGTCTTGTCTGCTGTTTTACTGAAAGGGTCATGCTCGCCTGCTTGAAAGCAAACTAGTACGATCACTCCTTTGCTCTTACATGGTAGTCTTAAAGTAGCCAGGATGATGGTCTCGTAAATTCTGACTGTCCCATGCTGGGACCAGTGGGTATTAAGAGGAATTATGCCCAATCTAGATAACATTGAAATCATAGTAGAGATATAATGATAGTTCAGAAGTTATTAATTCAGAGTCAAAATGACTCCAGTAACTGCCACACCCTCCACTGTTTACACAAAAGAGAACTCATTAGAGTGAATCCTGGCTTAAAGACATGTAAACATGTAAATAGCTTAACTGTAAGCTGATTAAAAAGCAGAGATTCCAACCAAGCTAGGCCCCAGCCCCGCCCAGACTTTCCTGTCAGCATTTTGAGGTGGACCAGAATATACATTTTAGTAGATTTTTTTTTTTCAAAATCAAAAGTTAAGACCAGGCCTTTAGGTGCTGCTAACTGCACACGATTCTGCAGCTCGGTGGCAGAGTAAAGAGGAAATGAGGTTGCAGCTTTGCCTCTGGAGCTTCTGAGTTTTATCTTTAGAATGAATTCTCATTTGTATTGGAGCTTATCACAGAGTCTTTCTCTTGGCAGATAAGAAGCCTGCTTGTGATTTTAGCTACAGCTCATTGATAACCCTTTTTCCCTTCTGAAGCTTAAATATCCTTTGATGTCCACTTAATCTATTTCTGAAATGAAGTCTAGCTTCACTTCTTTCATTCTGTAAGGCAAAATAATTTCTGTGAGAGTAGGAATAGCGCCACTTTCTAAACACTGGCACCTTTAAAATATAATTGATTGACATTTCCTTTCCCCCGTCATTTGTGATTTCAATAAACCGAAATCCTTTTCCTTATAAGCAGGTATATTTTATTTACTTTTCATTCAGTGACCAGTAGCATGACCTTGAATGTTTGAATCATACACCAGGAACAGTTTTAAGTTTTCAGCTGCTTCTGCTGCCATCAACTCCCCCTCACACACACAAACACACACACACACACACACACACACACACCCCAACCAAACTCACTTTGGTTGGGTGCAAAGCATTTCAATCTGCTGACATGTTTTGAGAGAGAACTTTCTTCTTGGTAGGATAAAGTTGATTTGGGTGCTTAATGCTAGCTTCTTTTGCCAATTTCTCCCCCAGGTTAGGAACAGGTTCAACCCAAGGAGGGAGGAATGAAATGGAAGTCTCTTTCAGGCCCATCCATCTTTCTTCACCAGACTCTTGGGGGTTGGGAGGTGTTGAGTCAAGGCCAACCAGTCCTCATGCCAGGCAGTAAGGGTAGACTTGCCTGACTATGGAATTCACCAGAAACTAAAACTACCCACTGGGACACCGGCCTGTCTGCATCTCAGGTACCCTACATCCCTGGGGTGTGTGGCTGGCGGGGCGGGCGCCTGGGGCCGTGGTAGAGCCCCGGACTCGGCAGAAGGTGGAACTACAACCCCCAGAAGTCCGAGCAGGAACCGGAAGTAAACGGTCATTTTGAACTCTCACACCGGCCTGTCTGCATCTCAGGTACCCTACCTCCCTGGGGTGTGTGCGCTGGCCAGGCGGGCGGCCGCTACTGGCCGCTTATTAATAGAAAAACTAGGAATTTCCACACCAAGGGAAGGTAATACCCTCAAGAAAAAAGAAACAGTACACCAGAGGAATCTATCCCTGAACACCACAACACCATGGGGAAACAACGCCAGATCCCCAGCTCGAAGAACAGATGAAGGAATCGACCCTGAAGACTCAAAAGAATACAGATGTGCATGAACTCTCTGACAATGAAACCAGAGAAGAAATTGGTAGGATGTTTAAGGAGCTCAACGAAAAAAATTGAGCAGATGTCCAATAAAATACAGGAGAACATAAACGAAGCAGTTGAAAGGGCTGTCAATAAACTACGGGAGGAAATGAGAGCAGAAATGAGAACCATGCAAATAGAAATATCATCGCTTAAAAACTCAGTAGAGCGAAATGAAAAACACAATCGGGGCTCTGAATAGTAGGATGACAGCAGCGGAAGAGAGAATCAGTGAGACTGAAGATGAGCTGCAGAAAGCACTCAGAGATCTACATAAGATGGAAAAAGACCGGATAATGGATCAGCAACGAAACAGAGAACAATGGGATGAAGCCAGGCGGAACAACATAAGAATCATAGGAGTCCCAGAGGGACAAGAAAGTAACGCCAAGGAAATTAAAACAGTTAAAAACATCCTGGCTGAAAAGTTCCCCGAGTTAAAGGGCGAAGGCATCCAGATCCAAGAAGCCCGGCGCGTACCAGCAAGAAGAGACCCCAATAGAAAGACCCCAAGACACATCCTAGTCAAAGTAATGGATGCCATAGACAGAGACATAATTCTTCAGGCAGCAAGATCAAAGAAGGAAATTGTATACAAAGGAGCATCCATTCTACTTTCAGCAGACTTCTCAGAAGACACCCTCCAAGCCCGAAGGCAGTGGTGGGATATAGTGAAAAAACTTAATGAAATGAATGCCTCAGCAAGAATTCTTTATCCGGCTAAACTCTCGCTCAGATTTGAAGGACAGATATACAACTTCTTGGATAAACAACAGCTTAGGAACTTTGTAAAATCAAAACCAACCTTAAAAGAAGGACTGAAAGATCTAGTATAAGACGAGACATAACCCAAAAGAACAGCCAACCTATTCAGAAAGATGGCACAAAATCCCATGACAATAATCTCTCTCAATGTCAATGGTCTAAATGCACCAGTTAAGAGACACAGAGTGGCACAATGGATCAAAAAATTGAATCCGACATTCTGCTGCCTGCAAGAAACACACCTGAACAATCGGAGCAAAGACAGGCTCAAAATAAAAGGCTGGAAAACAATCCTTCATTCAAACAACCCATCCAAAAAAGGCTGGGGTAGCCATACTGGTATCTGACAACATAGACTTCAGGCTGAAGAAGGTCAAAAGGGACAGTGAAGGTCACTTCTTAATAGTCAAGGGATGCATATATCAGGAAGAAATCACGCTATTAAACATATATGCACCCAATGAGGGGCCAGCAAAATACCTAAAACAACTACTAATAGACTTCAAAGAAGACATTGACAACAACACAATTGTAGTTGGAGACTTCAACACTGCTCTATCAACCCTGGATAGATCAACAAGATTTAAACTTACCAAGGAAATACTGGCCCTTAAAGAAGAGATGGAAGAAAGAGGGCTGGTAGACATATACAGGGCATTTCACCCCCAAAAAGCTGAATACACTTTCTTCTCCAGTGCCCATGGAACATACTCCAAAATAGATCACATGCTGAGCCATAAATCATACCTCCATAAAATCAAGAAGATAGAAATTGTGCCAACTACTTTTTCAGACCATGAGGCACTGAAAATAGAAGTTAATTGTACACAAAAACGGAGACCAATACCAAGTACCTGGAAACTAAACAGCTCACTGCTGAACAACCAGCAAGTCATAAAAAGAAATCAAAGAGGAAATCCAAAGATTCCTGGAAACAAATGAGACTGAAGACACGAATTACCAGAACTTGTGGGATACAGCAAAAGCAGTGTTAAGAGGCAAGTTCATAGCTCTTCAAGCATTTATCAGAAAAGAAGAAAAGGCCATCATAAACAGTCTGACTTCACAACTTAAGATCTTAGAGAGTGATCAACAAAAGGCAACCCAAGCAGAAAGAAAGAAATAATAAAACTTAGAGCAGAAATCAATGAGATGGAATGTCAAAAAACAATCCAGAAGATCAACGAAACCAAAAGCTGGTTCTTTGAAAAAATAAACAAGATTGACAAACCACTTGCAAGACTTGTAAGAAAAGGAAAAGAGAGAACCCAAATAAATAGAATCAGAAATGAAAGCGGGGACATCACAACAGAAACCACAGAAATTCAAAAGATCATCAGAGATTACTATGAGAGCCTGTACGCCACAAAACAAGAAAACCTAGAAGAAATGGACAAATTCCTGAATTCCTATAGCTTCCCAAGTCTGCAACAAGAAGATTTGGAATACCTCAACAAACCTATCTCCATCGAGGAAATAGAATCAGTAATCAAAAGTCTCCCCCAAACACAAAAGCCCAGGTCCAGATGGATTCACCAGTGAATTCTACAAAACCTTTAAAGAGGACCTACTCCCAATTCTTTTTAAGCTCTTCCAACAAATTGAAGAAACAAAAACACTCCCAAATAGCTTTTACGAGGCACATATCACCCTGATACCCAAAGCAGACAAAGATGCCACCAAAAAGGAAAACTACAGACCAATCTCCCTGATGAATACAGATGCTAAGATCTTCAACAAAATACTAGCAAATAGAATCCAAAGAGTCATCAAAAAGATTATACACCATGACCAAGTGGGATTCATCCCGGGAATGCAAGGATGGTTCAACATTCGCAAGTCAATCAACATAATACATCATATCAACAAAAAGAAAAATAAAAACCATATGATCATATCAATAGATGCAGAGAAGGCATTTGACAAGATCCAACACCCGTTCATGATGAAAGCTCTCCGTAAAATGGGGATTGAAGGAACCTTCCTCAAGATAATCCAGGCCATCTACTACAAGCCCACAGTGAGCATCATTCTCAATGGGGAAAAACTGAAAGCCTTCCCCTTAAGATCAGGGACAAGACAAGGCTGCCCACTCCCCACTTCTATTCAATATAGTACTGGAAGTACTTGCTATAGCAATCAGGGAAGAAAAAAGAGCATTAAGGGCATCCAGATAGGAAGGGAAGAAGCCAAGTTATCACTATTTGCAGATGACATGATATTATACCTGGAAAACCCAGAAACTCTCTACCAAGAGGCTCCTAGAAATAATACGTTCCTATAGCAGAGTAGCAGGGTACAAAATCAATACCCAAAAGTCAATGGCCTTCCTATATGCAAACAGCGAAAGAGAAGAAAGGGACATTAAAGAAACTATCCCATTCACAATTGCGCCGCAGAAAATCAAATACCTAGGAATCAGTTTGACAAAGAATGTAAAGGATCTCTACAAAAAGAAAACTACAAAACCTTACTTCAGGAAATAAAAGAAGACCTGAGGAAATGGAGACATATTCCCTGCTCATGGATCGGAAGGATCAACATTATCAAAATGGTAATACTCCCTAGAGCTTTATATAGATTCAATGCGGTCCCTATAAAGATACCCATGATGTTCTTCAAAGAAATTGAACAAACACTCCTGAAATTTGTATGGAATAATAAAACTCCACGAATAGCTAAAGCAATCCTTGGGAAAAAGAAGATGGGAGGTATCACTTTCCCCCAACCTCAAGCTCTACTACAGAGCAGTTGTAATTAAGACAGTGTGGTATTGGTATAGAGACAGACCTGTAGACCTATGGAATAGAACTGAGTATCCTGAAACACATTCTCAAATATACAACCACTTAATCTTCGATAAAGGAGCAAAAAAATATTACGTGGAGCAAAGAAAGCCTCTTCAACAAATGGTGCTGGGAAAACTGGGCAGCTACATGTAAAAAATGAACTTAGACCTCCTTCTAACGCCATGCACAAAAGTCAGATCAAAATGGATTCTAGATCTCAACATCAGACATGAATCTATAAGGTACATCGAAGAAAACATAGGAGAAGCGCTCTACGACATCGAAACGAAAAGTATCTTTAAAGATGACACACCACTGACCAAGCAAATGGAAGCAAAGATAAACAAATGGGATTATATAAAACTAAAAAGCTTCTGCACCTCAAAAGAAACGGTGACCAGGATACAAAGACAATCCACAGAGTGGGAAAGGATATTCACCCAATACCCATCTGACAAGGGGTTAATATCCAGGATATATCAGGCACTGGTAGCACTCCACAAGAAAAAAACAGCCAACCCCATCAAAAAATGGGGAGAAGAAATGAACAGAAGCTTCCAAAAAAGAAGAAATTCGAATGGCCAAAAGGCATATGAAAAAGTGTTCTTCATCTTTAATCATCAGGGAGATGCAAATCAAAACAACAATGAGGTACCATCTCACACCACAGAGACTGGCACACATCCAAAACAGCAAGAACAACCAGTGCTGGCGTGGATGTGGGGAAAAGGGACTCTGATCCACTGTTGGTGGGAGTGCCGACTGGTCCAGCCCTTTTGGAAAACAATATGGGCATTCCTCCGAAAACTAGATATTGAGCTCCCATTTGATCCAGCAATAGCACTCCTGGGAATATACCCGAGAGACCCGAAAAACACATAGCAGAAACACTATCTGTACTTCTTTATTCATCTCTGCGCTATTCACTATAGCTAGAATCTGGAAACAACCTAAATGCCCGAGAACAGAGGACTGGCTAAAGAAACTGTGGTTCATCTACACTATGGAATACTATGCGGCTGTCAGAAAAGATGACATTATGAAATTTACCTGCAAATGGAGGGACATGGAGACTATCATGCTGAGTGAAATTAGTCAGAAGGAAAAGGACAGATATAGAATGACTGCATTCATTAATACGACATAAATAGATACCAGTGTTTTACTAAATGTGGGGAAATGGTAATGGCAGATTAAGACTCACCATTGAATATACACAAAGAGACTTAAGTGATAAACTCTAAATACCTGCAGGGCTAGCCACAATGTGTAAAATAAGAGGCAGAGAGATGCAGAGACAGAGAGAGAGACAGAGAGAGAAAGAGAGAGAAACTGGGGTACCTGCTATTAAGGCAGCATGGGGGGTGGGCAGGAGGGGGTGGGGTACATTGGTGGTGGAAATGGGGCACTGGTGGAGGGATGGGTGCTGGTATACTGTATTACCAAGAACCAATTATGATCACCTTTGTAATTGTATGTTTCACTGTGGTATAATAAAAAAATTTTAAAAAAAAAGTCAGAGGGAGAAGGACAAAAAAAAAAAAATAAATAAAAAAAC